>VXAU01000433.1:718099-919219 GCA_013399695.1 Formicarius rufipectus | reverse complement strand
AAAAAAAAAAAGATTCCTTGACTTAGGATAAAAAATTCCTTAACTTAGCAAAAACCAAAATGTCAGTGTGTTATCAACATTGCTCTCATTCTGAATCCAGAACAGAGCACTGTACCAGCTACTGAGAAAGAATTAACTCTATCCCAGCTGAAACCAGGATAACACAGATCTTCATAACTGGTATTTGCCTGGGAAATTTTAAAAACAGATGAGTAAAAGCGCAAAATACATAAATCAGCTCTGACAAGTCCAAAGAAAGGATGTTAAATTTTTAAAAAAGTACTTTATAAGCTCAAAACTCAAACAAAGATTACATTAAGCCAGTCAACATAAGTGCTGCATTCATGAATTAAGTGGGACCTTCATTCATAAATTGATGTGACACAGAAAAAGTCTTTGATCAAATAGACATGCTGGTCAGAAGAAATACATACCTGATGTTTAATTTGAGAGAAATTAGAGAAGAAAGATTTTAGCTAACTATATATTTTCTGAACTAAATTAGTGAATCAATAAACTTCATAAAGCTCAGGAAGAGTAAAACACTTTAACCTATATGGAACAGGTTATGGTTCAATAAAGAATTTCTTTAGTGTTCCCTCTTGCACCCCTGCTGGCCTTATTTTCCAGCTGCAGTCCCTTAGTAATTCTTTTGGTCTCTATTTACTGCATTTTGCTCAGTGAGAAAGTCCCTGACTGTATTTGTACCAGATAACACGGTTAGTTCTATTACATCACAGAGGTTTTGAAACTGTAATGTGTAGATACAGATTTCATTTTTTTTCCTGGACAGGAAAGAAGCAGTAATCACTGTATCGATCAATATTGACAATTGCCATTTTACTGTTGTTATGCATTCTGTGACCAGCTTTTACTGAATTGACTTCTGTGAATCTTGTAATTGTACTGGAATCACCAGAACATTTTGAGATGGATGGAACTGTAAGACCTTGAGCACTCTGCCTTTGAAGTTGACACTTGTTTGTACTTAATATTTCTTATTTCCTCTAGAATTGAAGTACTTGTACCTTCAAAAATTCTTTCAAATATCAGAAACACATTTCTTCATTATTCTCTGCCCAGAATTCACAGTTAGGCCTACTAAGCCCAAGACTGCTCTTTTTAAGAGAAGAGAAAAATGCCAGAAGCACAATAGCTGATGTTTTAAACCTTTCTCTGTACTGCAGCATCCATTTCCCCGAATCACACAGGGATAGTTCAATGAAAAAGAAAGTCTGTGTTTGTTCTGGCAGGAATCCTGATCACTGTCAAGGGAAACACTTTCTTAAGAAAATGACAATTTAGACAAAAATTTGCAAAAGACTGACTCTTAGCTTTGACATCAGTATAGATTCAGAAATGAAGTAATTAAAAAAATGAGTTCATGTATTGTACAGACTCACACCGTACTGCCAGATATTTTTAGTACTCCATAAGGATTTTTCTTTGTGCTGAATGGTAGTGTATCTTTGTGTTCAGAGACGTAGCTCAGGAGAAATGTTTTGTACAGATACATAGCCAAGGAGTTCTTCTCTCCAAGTCACAGATCTAAAATAAGAATAATAATAAAAAGAAAAGGACAGGAGATGATATGTTATAGAGGGGCTGGACAGGAAGAAATGAGGTCAGCGGGACAGCTGGAAGTCAGCACGATGACGTCCAAAGGCCCATCTGGTATCTCTGCAGAGGATAAACAGAGTCTGGTATATCAGGAGTTTGAGGTATACTTGGAGAGCAGAAAGAGGGTTCTGAGTATGGAAAGGGAACATATAAGAATCACCTATGGGGAAGGAGTTGGGGAAGTGGTGGTCAGAGACTTGTCTATCAGGAAATGGTTTAGCAGAGCAGTGTTCATGAGGCAGAGTTTCTTTGCTGTCAATGGAGGAAGAACAGCAAAAAGCCTCATTCTTGATATTGTTTTTTCTATTCCATCTGCTCATGTCTTCAACACTGAAAATGAGTTCGTTCACTTGAATTAATTGCAGAACAAGTAAAGAAACAAAATTTTATAGTGTATTTTCTGATGTATCTGACATTGATGTTTTTTCTCCAGCTTTTCATTTTGAGAGTAGAGTCAGAAGTGGCAGAAATCTCAGAAAGGGTTATTTTTGTGAAATTTCCAATGACTTTTTCTCTTTTACATGAAATAAAAGATGCGGGAAGATTGAATAATCTTTCAGATGTTTGGATGGTTGCTTGAATCAAATCTAATCCCCAAACCTTTCAAGACTTTTTTCTGCAAATGCATATTGACAAATAGCCAAATGCCACAGAATTAGACTCTGATAATGCTTGTAATTGAATTATACTCCCAGTAGAGTGTTGAAAAAGAGGGACAAAATAATTAATATATTCAGTCTGAAATTTTTAATCTGTGTTTCAAATCAAAATTTCTCTGCAAGTAAAGTTTATTCCTTCGTTCTTGTGTCATCCCCTACTAGTATCAAACTTCTACTCTTTCATAAAAAGTGATGTTTTTTATAGCAGTTCAAAGGTTTAAACCCTGGTTCATTAATGATTTCAAAATATTTTATCTTACTTCTATAGGACTCTCATTGCTTTTCCACTGACCTATATGTATTCCTTTCTCCTCTTCAGGACAACAAAAACCTCAGGATGTTAGGGGTGAGCAGTGTAATTCTTGGGCACTTTTCTTCTTGCATGCTCTCTGCTCTCCAGCTCCAGAGCAGGCTTTGCTCTGCCTGGTCAGGGTACTCCATTTATTCTTGGGCACAAACTTTCTATGTCAGAGCCAGACTTGTGGACTCAGATTCTGCTTCCAGCTGCTTAGACTTATCTGGCTAGTAGAGTAGTGTTTTGGAAATGGAGAAATCTCAAGTAGAAAAAAGGAGGAAAGTTTAATATAGGAGATAACATTAACCTTCTATTAACAAACCCCACACCACTCACAACACACCCGCAGGACATGACCAAATGACATCTTCCTATTTCTTTTCACCCTGTCCAGTCAAAACATATTCTAAGTGAGATCAACAGAGAAAATGTAGAACTTCAAATCCCAACCTGGGAAGCACAGTCATCTTGGCAATGGAAGGGTTCCTTAATACCTGATTCTTACCAAACCATCCTCTGCCATGTCAAGTATTTGGGAAGTATTGCTTCCTGTATTCAAAAACAAATTATTCTTCACTTTGAGAAAAAAATGTGGGGCTTTATTTGAGAATGAGTATTGTCAAAAGAGAGGGTTATTCTGCCCTTTCCTACCCAGACCTGTGTATTTAGATGACTCTCTGCAAGTGAACACCCCAATTACTGTGTTTAATAAAACTGTTTTCAGGACACTGTTTTCACTTTATGTGATCAGAATCTACCTGACATAATACGACATTAAGCAGAAGAGCCTGAGATATCTTATCATCTCTACATCCTCTGAATAAGCTGCTCCCTTTAGTTTTCAGGAGATATATTTTTGTAAGTGTATCCTTCTTATGAGGTGAGATAAACTATTCAAAATCATACTAAAAAAGAGTCCACAAGACCAGATTACGAATACTTTGTACTAAATATCAGCTAATTAAAGGATTCATTATTTTTAGACACATTCCTACAACATATATGCCTATTTTTTTTCCTGCTCCAATATCTTTTGGAAGGGGGATGAGTGAGGATGTTTTGAGAATGGGTAATTATCAGTGCAACAAAATACACTTCCAAAATATAATGAGGTTTCTGTGCTTGGGATAAGGCACAATTCTTTAAGTGAAATGGAAGAATTCTAAAATTATACACTGAAGAATATAATCTTTTTTGTTTGCTTGAAAAATCACCTTGAAAAAGAGTCTTCATTTTTCAAATCCAATGAGCACAGCTGAAACGCATAAACTGAAAAGGAGTGCTATAAAGACATAAGTCTTCATAGAAATCAGAACTTTGTCATGCCATTATTCCTGCTCATTGGCACACCATGCAGTCGTTTTCCATTCATTTAGAATTCAGTAAAGTAGGATCAATTCAGGCTTTGCTCGTCTGTATCCTGCGATGTAATGCCATCTAATGAAGCTACGGAGTATAAAATCTGACTTCAGCCAGTAAGACCATTATAATGCTCTTCCTTCTCTTTTGACCTTTCAGAGTGTAAGGCAATGAGTACTCTCTGTATCTAGCACTTGTGGCAACATGTTGAGTACAAATACGGATGATGGGTCTGTTGCTATGAATCATCTACATAACATGATCTAAGCAAATAATTTATTTCAAATGAGGAAACTTCATTAGAAAGACTAAGACCATAATGTCAAGCATGAAAAATTTAGGAAATGGTTGAACTAAGATGGATTGTTCAGCTTCAGTTCAACTCCCTTAATATTAATCTGCCATGTTTCAGTTACATTAAAAGCTAGTCAGATGTTTGGATAGGATTTTTCCATGGATGTGCTCAGCACATCAGTACAGTACTATCCTTGTAAGTATCTAAGGTTGTTCTCCCTGTTACAGCATGTGCATAGCTCACAAAGACACACGCTGAATGTAGGACCATATATTTCCTGGTGCTTTAGAAAGACCAATCGATCCTCCCTCTTTCCGTACATGCACATAGTCACATGTGCACTCAGGTCAATGTATTTCTAGCATTTGTAAGATGTTTGCTGTGATCATCATGTCTCTTTAAGGCCTATGCAAAGAGAGACACACATCAACTTGTGAAGTTCCCCCAGCATTCTCCTAGCCACAGAAGCTGAGACACCCTGGGAGAAGTGGCCCATTAATATTGTACAGCTTTGGAGTGAAGCACAGTCAGTTCCCTTCAGGCTGCCTCCCATGTAGTGCAGTAGGCTCTTCAGAGACGAAATGATGACCAAATTTGGGCAGGTTTCCTGAGGACAGCTCTGTCTGATGTCTTCTTTTTATTTTGTGTTATGGCAAGAAGGTGCTCAAAAATTCTAGACTGCGCAATGTGGCTGATCATAAGTTTTATTAGAAAAACATAAATAAAACAAGTGAGTATGCCTCCCTAGTCTGATACATGTATTAAACATTCCTTGGGACACCTGGGGGAGCAGAGTATGTAGAAACTTTGCCTGTGCATTGCAAATGGAGAAGTCAAAGCCCGGACTGAAGAAATCTGTCAAAAACTATAAGAAGATCCAAGACCAAATGAGAATCAGGAGTTTTTATTTCTAAGTTTATTCTTAGCCATGCTGCTTGTCATTATTCACATATTGTCTTTCATTTTTCAGCACCAGTGTTCAGTCTTGACAGGGAGCTTGACAAGACCACTTTGCAGTCAGCTGGAATCAGCCAGGCACAAATAATCACCTTGTGAACATGTGGCATTTTCTTGTCCCATTCAGTTCTACATTGTAAGTCAGAGCATCTGCACAGCAACCTGCTGTGTATATTGTGTGCTAGGTCAAAATGCTGCATTGTCATGGTGGTTTTCTGCATCTCTTTACACTAGTGCACTTCATCAGCTAGCTATTCAAAGAAATGAAACCCTACTTTAGCAAGCAACAATGCAGGATGCACTTTCAGTAAAAATGAATGATTTTTTTTTTTACACAAATATTTTCCCTCGCTATAAAAAAGATGGAACAACTATCTCTGATCAACTCAAAAATGCAATCTTCAACAGCAGTCCATCACCAGTTCCAGAAGAAAACCCCAATTACTTTGAAGGGCATAACTTTCAATGCATTTGATAGCCAGAATTCTACCACTAGTATCGACATTTGTTCAAGGAATTTTGGAAAGCTTGCCGGGAGTAGGGGAAAGGGAATAGGAAATTGTGGCAAGTGAACATGAGAAATTACTTGAGAACAGACTTTTATTCCTGCTCAAAACATGTTACTCACTGCAGTGACTGTTCAAGACCCACTTTAACTGCCCATTTCATAAATTGTCATAGTGTTGAGTTATTTGACAATCTAGGATGCCAGTCTAACTTATTACAGATGAGGCAATAGAAAATACATTTTTATTTTCCTTTTTCAACACTTTACCACTTCTGGTGGACTGAAGAATCACCTGTTACATTTTGCTTGCTTTTCACAGATGTTAGATAGAACCCAGTGGTATTTTCTAGGCATCCTTGGCTCTGCATTATGTTTTCTCAGGGAAATTTCCACTTCCCTTTTTTTTTTTTTTTTTAAATTTTGTAATTCTCAGACAAATCCATTAATAATCTCATGGAAATGACTTACGAAATTAAATTGTTAAATCATTTTTGATATACATTGTTTTCCTAGAGCAAACATCTTAAACCACAAAATTAAATGTCAAGCACCATGCCAGTAGACTTAGATGGCTTCTTCTAGCATTTACATTTTTTGAAGTCTGCAGTAACTCCAGTGAAGAGGCATTTTGTAGAGAGTGGGATTTTACACTCTAAAGTTACACAGAAAGTTCTGGTATCCGGAGCTACTCTTTGATAGACTACACCCGGTTCAGCAAGGGGAAGCTCCCACCAGCCAGGTTTCCATTGGCAATGGCAGGTTTTGTTTGGAAACCTGTGCCGAGTTCTTTTTGCATTCTCTTCCAGTGAGCCAGCTCAATCAGAAAGTTGTTTGGTGAGAACTGTAGTGGCACTTGGTTGTTAAATGTTATCTTCTCATCTTTGTGTGTCCCATGTGGCCTCTACAATTGGGTCATTTGATTCTGCTGTTGCTGGTTACTCAATAACTAAATCACTCCTTACCAGTGAAAAAAAAAGAGAGAGATGAGTATTCATTATCTGGGAAGTGTAAGAATTTTCCTGACAAATATTCCAGTCAGTTCCTCCAAATAGGCATTGATATCTTGCCAGAAGCAATCACTTAAAAAAAAGCCCAAACAAATGAAAACCACCAAAAAACCACTGAATCACATGCCACTATTTATCAAATTAATTTTCCTTAAACGGCAAATCAGAAATCATATTGGAGATCCTGATGTACCAGAGCAAACAGGCACAGGTAAAAATGCAATTACACATTTTCTAAATTCAAAGGGATTGATCAAGTATGCTTTTCTGGGTCTTTAGGCCTGGTCCTTTTCACTTTTTTTGCTAAAGCTTTATTTCTCTAGAGAGAAATTTTCTCTAGAAATAGTTGGCCAAAGCATTGGGTTTTTTCCAAATGTGCATTTTCCAGCTAGCAGGAAACTCTGTGGGTTTGCAGGTACCTGACTCCATGGCAGAGTGCCTGGGAGCCCTGGCATTGCTGCTGGTTGTGCTAGTGCCACAGACCCTTAAAATTCACTTTTGTATCACACCAGGTCCAGCTGGAGAGCACATGTATAATATTATGACTTTCAGTAGTGTCTTGTTGGAAGGAGATCTTTAAAAATGAGGTCAAGTAAATGACCTCTGCACAAACAAGACACAAATGGCTTTTGTTATTGGTAAATTGATTTCTGTAATAAAGTGACTATTTTAAGTGGCAATAACTAACATTGTTTCAAACAATTAAAAATTAATTTACATTATCTATGAGCTTACCAACCAGAAAAGATCCAAGACTTTATTATTTGGCAGCTTCCAATCCAATTTTTCAGTCTGCATATAGCCTTTTTTTGCAGTCAGTATTTTTATTTTATTTTTTTTTAACCTCATTACATAACCATAAAACCAAACCTGTTCAAAACTGTAATGTCATTGTCTAAAATGTGTTAGGCACATGTACAAGAACTTGAAACAAAATTACTTACAAGTCTTACTCCCCATTTTTGCAATCAGTTTGAAAATCAGATATCTGAATCCAATTCAGACAGTGAGATTCTGTACTGTTTGTCCTATTAACTCTGATTAATGTTTTTCAAGCAGTTTGAAATTTTCAAGTGAAAAGAACTCTAGGAAAGTAATACAATGTAAAAGTATGATACAAAAGAAAACAATTGCTAATATCATTTTCTTATATATATATTTAAAAATCTCTGCAGAATCAAATTGTTGTAGGCTTCTAATTCCTCAGTCTGTTATTTTTCAGTTGAAAGAAATCTTAATTCTGATGACCTGTATGACACTCTTAAAAGCTAATCCAATCTACTACGCAGTCACTGGAAGGACATCAAATGCCTTCACTAACTCTGGATTCATCTGAAAGCCTTTACTTGGAAAAATATTGAATGCTGAATTCTTTCCCTTGTACCTTGAACCTTTTATGCCAGTAGGACATTTCAGAATAATCTCATTACTTTTCAATGAAGTCTGAAATCCATCATGACATCTACAGTAAAGCAGCATCTGTGGTAGTATTGAATTCAGCAGAAGCTCAAATGATTAATCAGGAGGTTGCTCTATCTTTTTTGAAGAGTATATAATTTTAAGGATTTAATCCTTAAGTTATTCTTGTTTAAGGATTACTTTGTTGTAGATTTATGAGATTTTTGATAGAGCGGTATGTCTATTGAATCAGGCATATTCCATGGCAAACATAATTTTTAGAAACAACCCTCTGCCCCCAATTTTTGTTATCAAATTAATTTTAAATAATCAGTAAAATAAGAGGAATGTGGACAATGCAGACAGAACAACATTGGTCGCCAGATAAATTGTCATCCATAAGTCACTGGAAGCTTTCTCTGTATAGTGACAGTATATATGACCACTAATAATTTAAACAGCCAAATTCTTAAAATAGAAGATTTTCTTATCAAAACCCACATAGAGTCCTATGTGTATTGATTCTTTAGACATTCATATTGGAAAGAATTTATTGAGATAAACCAAGTCTAATTAAGATATGATATTTTTTGCACTGTGATACATCACAGTCATTTAAGATTGTGACTCAGAAAATAATGTTTCTGTGTAACTCAAAGTCTGGCATCCAGGAATCCTAGAGTTGTGCAATCATGCACGGAAATTCAAGATATGAATTGGGGGACAAATTCTTTTGGTTTAAAACTCCTTTCTAATGCATTATGCCTAGAACTGAAGAGCCCAGTCTAGGTTAGAGATATTTCAACCCATCCACGTTAGAACAGAAGAACTGTATATCACTTGGAAAAAAAAATCCTGTCATTTAAGTACTTCAAATACTTATAATTATTTAAAACATGAAATCATGTCATTTTTAAAGAGCATAATCAAATAAAACAAAGTTGTTCTTCTGACAAATCATTCTGGTTTCTCATTATAGACTGCTTAGCATGTAATTTGTGGCTCACTAAAGTGGCCCAGATTCCTAGGCCTAAATAGCAAATACACAGTTGAAACCTCAATCCCAGGGGAAAGGACACAGAATGAAACCACTGTTCTTACAGGGACTGTGACACTGCAATCTGAGCTGGGCTTCCCCATCTGGCAGAGGCACAGAGGGGAAAGTGTAGAAGAAGAACACTGACATTTCTGTATCAGACTGTGACTAAGGACTGTGTGTCCTTAGTCACTTAGACTAAGGAGTGTGGTCCAGGGAGCTGATCCAGAGGCCCTGCCAGATCCGGCACCACAAAGGGGTTGGCATTGAGAAGTCCCACACCCCAAAGTTCACCATGGCTGGTAGAGCAGCAGCGTGTGGAAGGAGAGGTTACTGGCCCAGGTGGTGACTGCCTTTATGCATTGAGGGATTAAGGCTATCTGATCTTAAGGCTTATCCTATCTAAGGTGTTGAATAGGTGGTTTAAATGTCTGCATCTTATCACTAGAAACCTACCTAAAGTTCTGTTTCTGCTTTTCTGGAAGGTTTCAGGCTGTGAGCACTCTAGGTAGTGGTATAAACAGGTCATTCATATCTCCACACTTTTCAGCTTCTAACAACACTGTGCAGGGCCTACTATTCATGCCACCTTTTGTTCTCCAGTAAATCAAAGAACTATTTCTCTCTGTAGTTAAAATAATAGTGGGGAGTTTTGTTGGGTGCTTGTTTTTGGATTTGTTTTGTTTTTGCAATTATTTCCTTTAAGAAGGAAAAAAATTACTCTTGATTACATATGTGCTAAATAAAAATATACCCCAACATTTCTAACAAGTACCTATCATAATAATGATTATTAGAGTAGTAAAGTATCACCAGCAATAAGTGGGTTTGTGGCTTTTCAGAGACTTTTTCCTCATGCCAGTTTTTCACCATATTTTTGTTTATCAGGCTTAAGGATGTCTGGAACAAGGAAGCATAGTGTAGTACAACAATAATGGTAAATTCTCTTAAAAAGAAATCTCCTGTTAATTTTAAAAGAAACTTTAGTCATTTAAGGATTGCAGAGTTAGGCTAACAATATTTAAAGAGCTTTGTTCCATCAGCAATTCTGGTACACAAGTGTGGATGCAAATAAATAGGAAGGAAATATTTTCCAGAGCAATTTAAAATAGTAGGCAAGGAATAAAAATACAGCTGTGGGAAAATACAGTACTGTGCTGGTTTAGAGTTAAAGCAGCAGGAGAAATTAATTGAACTCAGAATGGGATTGCAAGCCAGAATAACAACTTAATAAAAGAAATCACAAAATACACTGATACAGAAGGAAAAATTCATTTGTGCCACAAAAAACAGATGTACAGCCCAGCACAGTGGGGCTCACCAACCCCTGTGCTGAACACCATGTAGCCCCCCTGAGTTCAAAGCAAGATGAAAGGAAGAAACCTGCTGGTGAAAATGACAGTTGCAGTCCAGTGGCAGTCTCAGTCCGGTGGAAGTTCTGGTCCTCCTCTGGATCTGAAGAGAGAGATCCCAGTCCCAAAACCCCAAGCTTATCTTTGCTTGGGCTCAGAAGGGAATACCCAGTCCGTCCCNGGCAGCTGCTGCAAATGGGCCATTGTGAGCAGTTCATGAGAAAAATGACATAGAAGGTTTAGAATACACACTCACACAGTGACAAAGTGATCCTGGCTACTATAACCAGGACAAGTACTTACTTTATCAAAGTGTATTTTATCAGATTTTCTCAGTTTTTATGCCACTGCAATGAGCATGAAGTTATATGAATTACTTACAAATGTCTCTTTGAATGCAGACTTGACTCAGTGGTACATCGCTTACCAAATATTTTTCTGATTTTAAGGCAATACATGGGGTTAATTTGCTGCAGTCCATCACAATGGTGATCTTCATTCCTTAAGATTAAAAGTATGTTGTAAGTAATTTCAGTTCATTGAAAAACAAGCATTAGAGAAGATATTCTGGGATAATGTAAATATTGTATTAAGCGTATGAAATTATTCAATACCTTGGTAGACAGTTTGGGAGGTGAGGTGGGGAATCACATTTCATTTATAGAAGTATAAACAACTTGCAAGAAATTGTCATTGTGTTCTCATAATGCAAGTGACACTGGCATTTTTGTGGGGGATGCAGAAGGAATTAATCAAATTTTACAATCCAGTCAGGATATGTGAGTTCTGGATAAATTTCACCACTGTGAAAGTGATTGTATAACATCATTGCCAGTGACATCTTGCATCACAAAAACCAAAGTCTGAATAGGAACAGCAATTTGTCTTCTTACTTTCAGATGACATCAAAGGTCCATGAGACCTTTGTTTTCATTAACACATTCTTCACTGATGGCAGCAGGAAAAACATTTTTGGTCTGGAAAAAAAAATCAACCTGGTTTTGAAGTAGTGAATATCTGTAAGCATTTTTAATTTAAAACTTCTTCAATATATGCTTTGCATTCTGATGCATTGGACACTTCAAAATTTTTACATCACATGTTTTCTTGTATTCATTACAGTGTTGCCACACAGCCTTCCCCCCCTGCCCTATGAGAAGGTTTTTCTAGCATCTAACTGTAGCTGCGGCGGGCGTTGGCTGAGTGGTGTAAGTCGCCGCCTGTGGAGCCGGCTCCTCCTCTGAGGACGCCAGTTCGAATCCCAAGGAACTCGCTGTCGCTGTCCGAGCGTACTCGGCCGTGGCAAGATGAACCTCAGGAGTAAAGGGGGTGCCAGTAGCGCGCACGCTGTGCCTCACCTGAAAAATCCATTGCACAGGCTTATCCCAAGATCTTCGTGAGTGAAGTCTAGCCAACAGCAACAACAAACTTGTGCCACTAAAAGGTTATACGATGACCCTACTGGCATTCTAAGAATTGCATGACTGGATCATACAAAGTCACTTTGCATCCTGGGAGGTTATAAGAGATGCAAACTAAAGAAATAAATGCACAGGCAGGTATACTTAGTATTAAATTTTGAAGTAAGGGATTTGTTCAAATAGAATAGCAAACCTGGTTTAAAACACAGCCTGAACAGCAGCCACTTTTCACCTGCTCCAGATCATAAGGATAGAAATCTCAGCTGACACTGGCAAAGTCATATTCTGCACAGACAGGTCAGCAAATCTTTACTCATGCAGAATTAATGATCAGGGTTTGAAACCACATGGTGGAACAGTTATTTAGGCACTAACCCACTCACACTTTTGCCTTGATGGTTTGTCTGGACAGAGAGATGTCTGGTTGTGCTTCCTAAAAGGGATAGCGTGTGTGGTGAGTGCACTAGAGAGACAGATAGGAGTGTTCAAATGCCAGAGAAGTTCTAAAATGCAGATTTTCTTCAGCTATCTGTGATGACTTTGCTAATCTCTTCTTGGTCAAACCACATGAGAAGTGATAGTGCTCTCTGTATAGCAAAATGCAAAAATAAAGATGGCCTGTGGGTTGTGGGTAGGACAGTTCAATTGTGGCTGAAACAATTTTCATCCACTACCGTGGATCTCTTTTCAGTAAGACTAACAAAAACATCCTTTGGCCTGAGCAATGCCATGCATCCTCAGGTCCCAGACCAATGGGGTACCTCCTTTCTTTGTTAGGAAATGACAAAGGGAGCATAATGTTGTTAAAATACGTGGCCCTAGAAATGACATGATTTTTATCAAAACGTGCTGAAATGTGGAGGGAAACTTTTCAGTAAGATTATTAGTGGCCAGAGATTTATCTGTTTTCAGAATTCTGGCACCTGATCAATGCTGGTTGTTCTCACTGTACACAGTAAACAAATGTCACCAAATCCCCTACACATCTGACCTTAGGAGGTCAGCAGAAAAAACTCTTAAATAAAAGGTGTTCATGGGGCACTCAGTTCATAAGTTAAAGCCTGAATGTTATCTCAGCTACCTGATAGTCATTTAATTGGCGTGGATTACCAAGGCAAGGCCTGGAGGAATGGAGGTGGTAATGGTCTGGTAGAGAGAGAAGAAAGCATGGACCAGACTGCTGACAGAAGCAGCAGCAGAGAACATCTCTGTCCCTCCTCATACCCCTTTGATCCTCAGCTCCATGTGCTGAAACTAAACCAGTGGTTGTGAATGGAGCTGTGACCCGTGACAATAGCCTGGAGACTGAGGCAAGGCAAATAGACCATGGGAAGAGATTTTAGGAGGAAAAAATGGACAGAGACCATAACATGTGAACTGCTTTGATGGGTTGGATGGGGAGGGTGCAGGATCAGATACAGAACTCTCAAAATTCCCAACCTAGGCAACAGGAGGATAGTACACATAGGGCCTGAATTCAGATGAAGAGAAATGGTCTTTGTGCAAGCCAAGAAGACCTTGAAACACAGCCCCACATTTCCCATGTGCTTTAACTACCAAACTGAGTAAAACCTGGACAGAACATCTCCATGTTTCCTCCAGGCATACCCATGGCCGGGATCACCCATTTGTGGATCCTAAGAGGCTTGGGGGTGAGGTTGGTGATGGAAAGTTCAGAGTGACCCAGGCTTGGGGAGCCTTGCACTGCCCAGAGGCAGATATATAGAGGCTCTGGTGGTAACGGGTGAAAGCTAAGGAAATGAAAAATGACAAGCAGAGCCTCTCTTCCTCTATGTCTCTCACTTGTGCCCAATGCTACCTGCAAATATGCCCTCTCTTTTCTCAAAAGAGGCAACTGAAAAAGTTTTTTAGTCAACTCTCAAGAGTTTTAAAGCACAAAGATGGAGGTGGTGTATTCCTGATTTGTCCCTGTCTAAATTTTTTACATTCTATTTTTTAGTAATTATAAAAACACATTATAGAAGAATACAGTAAGATTTATGATCTTAAGTCACAAAGCAGGGTTTGTTCCTTCAAACCAGCTAGATGCTATTAGACATTCTATCCTAAGCCTTCCCTTCCCCAATTGAGTTTACTTCTCTTTCATGTTCAATGGATAATGGAAATGAAAGAATGTCTCCTTCCTCTGTATTTTTCTTATTTACTGTCAGCTTGGTCCTTCAGTGTTTGAAAATTCTTTTCAGGGATGGAGATTTTGTATTACATATGTTGAACATGTAGCAAGCATATCTATAGCCCTAGACTGAACTGTGAGGCAGCAAAGAAATAAATTTACTATCAAGAGGCATAAAGTTATAATTATTGCCATTTTGGAGAAAGATGAGCTCTGTTTATGCAAGTGTTTGAATTGACCAAGCAATTACTTTTAATGCCTTTATTCCTGTTCCCCTCTCACAAATATTTGTTGGAATCCAGTAGTTTAATTTCATTCAAATAAGCATCAGATTCCTTTGGAGAAAAGACTGGCTCTAGGCAGATGTTCTGTTAAGCCAATTTCTTTTCTTTGGAGAGAAAAGAAAAAGATGTCAACACAAACACAAGTCTGTGATTGATGAGGTGTTTTCGGGCAGTGAAGAATATTTCCAATTTTGATTTGTTTTGCCCTTTAATGATGAAGAAAATAAGGAGATCCTGAAAGCTTATTTAACTTACTTAAGCTTCCTTATTTGATGGGCCTGCTAAAGGCTAGACTTTGTCTGAAGATAAAACAAANTTTAACCCATCAGTCTAGAAAAAAATTGACAATTCCTGTTGGCAATGTCAGCTCAGAGACCAAGAACTCAGTGGTGCCAGTGACCAACATCTGATCTATTTTCTTAGAAAATCAGAATTAATTTTTATATATTTATCTCTATATAAAAATACATAATCCAGTCCTAAAAGAAACAAATTATGCCTTAAATAGTACATGGGTAAAGAAGGAGAAAATAAAGGCTTTTATATCATGACAGTGTTGTTCTTTCTCATCTAGACAAACCAGTGAAATCTTCCAAAAAGGACCTTCCCAATTGCCTACTTCCTTTTCCAAGCATTTGACTGATTTACTTAAAAATTCCTTAGGAACATATTTTTAAGGAATTTTGTCAATTTGATTTTCTAAAAAAAAATGCAACTGTAAAATTATTGTTTATTTGCCTGTCTTTAAAATGTAATTAAAAATTAAATATTTTGGAAGGATCAAAAAATATTCCTCTACTGTAATTTCTGTCTGGGTTTTGATTTTACCTAAGTTCTCTCTTTAATGTTTTAGTAATTCTTATGGTACAACAGGTTTCATTTGAAAGAAGGGGAAAAAATTCTTTCTTTGCTTTGCATGTCAAGTGGATGATCTTGATTTTACCTTTCTTGTTTTTATCTCATTTGTAGACCTGTATGGTTTCTCCTCCTTTGTGACAGGACACAGTGCCATATGAGTGCACATAAGGGATATTGGCTTGTCTCACAAAGGAGGAGAAATGAGAAGGGACCATGTTACCAGACAGCATCTGCAATAGGTAGAGGTCCTAGTTTGTACTTAACTCTTTCAGCATTGTGGCCAAGTGATCTCACAGCTGCTGAGCCTGTGGTCCAAACACAATTTCTTTGAAAACGAGCAAGGTTCAGCTCAAGTCTAAAGACCCCAAATAGCATAGAATGTCTAAGTTTGAAAGTGCTCAACGTGCAAGACATGACAGGTCACACTGTACTTCAGTGAAGCCCTGGATCATTGCACTTGACTTCCAGCTCATCACCTAGAGTCTCTGACTAAGAAGGGAATAATTTTCTCATCATCACATGTGGTATCATTAGGAATTAGGAATTTCCTGTTCCACCAGCAACACCTTGCAGTCCCACATTAGAAAGGATTGTTTTCATATTTTAGTCTCTTGCAATACAGTGTTACCTCTTCCTTTTACAGAGGGGTGTTCAGCAAAAGTGTCAGAAAATTGCAAAAGTACTATCTGTGAGTATGGTTTCAGTAAGACCACTTGACAAATATGGAACTCTCTCTAGACGCTTCTCTGCAGACAAAGATTTAAATAATAAAAAAATATATATTTAATGACTTGATGGTTTTCTTCTTTAGTGGTGTGAATTTTCCTTTACATGCCAGAGAGAGCTAACAGAAGGGCCAAATGGCTTGAATCATGATGACCATGCTGCCAGTAAAAGGCAAGCTGTATATTTTGATTGGCAAAGGCACTAAGGAACATAACAGCTATGAATTATTTCTTCTCTCTGAATAAGGGAGTTTGCAGGACAATTAAAAGTAAAACCAAATTATCTTGGGCTGAGAATTATAATGAAGTTGAAGAAAATACTGAAAAGAGCTGAGGTAAGTCCAGAATGTGCTCCTCCATGATGTTCAAAATTACACACAGTTACCATCTATAGTCAAGTTACAGGCTGCTCTCCACACCTCTAAGGAAGAGGGAGTGGATGAACCTGAAAGAGGAAAAGACTTGGGAAAACCTACATCCATTCTCCTGATGTAAACAATATTAGATTTTCTAAAGAGTGTGTATGTAGGGGAAAGATGTGGATTAGCACTTTTCATAAATAATGGAAAATCTTAGTCAAGGCATGGAAGCTGGAGATGGAAAGATTTTGTTAATCCATCTAATTCAGATTTATCACTCCAAGAGGGCTCTCTCATGATATTTTCTAGTGGCTCATCTAGCCTCACTTAAATACATATCTATGCGGTTATTACTTTCTCTTGTTTTTTAGGAATCATGATTAGAGAAAGTGGGAATCCAGGCTTAACTGTCAAGAAGTGGAAATTTATTGCACCAGTATGCATAGCCCAGCTCCAGCAGAATGCTCTCTTACCCTTTTCTGTTTAAAAATGAGGTGTTTTTTCACCTGCTCCTCAACTGTCTTTGTTCTTGATGTCTTGTACCTTAAGTACTCCATAGAACATGTCTAAATTATGTTTTTCTCTGATTAGCTGTTTCAAGATTCCTTCAGTACCCAATTAGCTGTGGGATACCCGTGGGACAGCACCAGTATCAGCTCTTGGTGGACAAAAACCTTACTGACATAACAGTTAATGCTGTGGATGCAGCAACAGCATATTCAGATTATATAGAGATTTTTAGGGGTGTAATGCCCGGTGTACCCTGTAGCCACAAGCAAAAAGGAATTAGATGAATAAAGAAGGTCATTAAACCATTATTCTCCTGTTGACATGGGGTAATAGACACTGAAAAGGCTGTCCAGACACTATGAGGGGCCCAGAGGTAAACTGCTGTTGTGCATCACTTTTGGCCAGCTGCTCTCTGGGTGATGCTGTCTGTGTGTCAAGCCTCAGCTGGAAGGAAGGGAGGATCCCAGAAAAAGACATGATGCTTTTTGCTTTCACTGGCAGGAGAATATCTTACACATAAACCACAAGAAAGACTTGGTTAAAACAGAAAACCCCATGTATTTTCAGGTCAGTCTACCATAACGAAATTTCTTGTAGCTATCTCCATTTCACTGTGGGCAAAGCAGGAAAAACTTTAGAAATCAGTGGGTCTAGATGATTCTGAAGAATCTCAAACATAAAATTTCTAAACTATTGCATGTGACAATAACACAGTTCAAACCTTCAGCAATACCAAAGAAAGGAAAGCTCATAAAGATAACTTCAGTCACTGAAGAGTGGTCTAATTTTTCATTCTGGAAAAGCAGGAGCAAAACTTCATAGAAAGTAAAGCAAATACTGGGTAATACATTACAGAAATGAACAGACAATATGGATGTTATCAAGGCAGTTATACCTCACAGAGCCATTGGAGTACTGTGTGAGTAATTCATGTGGATTCATGTAGTATATGTAGACTTCTAAAAGCTTTCAGCAAGATCATTACCCAGAGGACTTAAAACCCCTAAAAACTCTTAAAACCCTCTCCAACTAGGAAAGAAGCCCCTTTGGGACAAATAACTGCTAAAAGATAAAGAATGAAAACTTCTAGCAATAGAATGAGGTTACG
This sequence comes from Formicarius rufipectus, assembly GCA_013399695.1. NCBI lineage: Eukaryota > Metazoa > Chordata > Aves > Passeriformes > Formicariidae > Formicarius > Formicarius rufipectus. The sequence goes on along the minus strand of VXAU01000433.1, from coordinate 901,334 downwards.
AATGGGGCCCCATGAGAGACACATTACTGCAGGCTGTACTGTTAAATAGACCCATAAACAATTTGTGAGGAAAATAGAGAGGTGATGAAATCTGAAGGTGATTTGAGATACTCAGGGGAAAGATGACAATAAGAAGGTGGAGTGTGATGTCATAGTATTGGACAACAGGGGAATAAAACTATAGAAGAAATATATTGTAAAGTATTGCACAGGGGAGCAGGGTGCTACCACTACTTACTTCAGACATGGTTTATTTTTTATACTTTTTATCAAAGTATCTGTAGATAGTTTCTGTTGGCCAGATAACAGATGGATGAATTTTCAGTCTGAACCAATATGGCATTTTGTTGTGGTTAGAAATGTTAATGGAAAAATTAGGAAGAGATGCAGACTTCATGAGTCCACTTCAAATGTTTTCTACTTTCTTAACCCCTCTGCGATGATGAATTTTATCTTAGATTGTTTGAGCTGTTACTACTGAAATACTGATAAAAGACAAACTTAAAGTACAATACACATAAATTGTGCCATTCTCACCATGCAATAAAAAAAGGAGAGAAAACTCAGATGAAGTTGCAAAGGTAATAGAATTTGGGAATATAAGCATATATAAATACCTGAATGCTTCTCTTTTATATAAGACTAAAAAAATATCATACTTTAATCCCTTGAGGGTTCACTTCTGATCCTGTGAAACAGATAAAATGTTATGTTTTGGACAAGAAATTAATTTCATATTTAATAAAATTAATATAATTTTAATCTAACATGGATGGTTATATTCTGTTGATGCAAATATAAAATTTAAACCTTTTTCCTTTGTGTGTGTGTTGTTTTTTTTCTCCCCATTACTCAGGTATTTGTCTACAGATGCTGTATTACCCTTGCATTATATTCCCCTGGTGCTTTAAGAGGTTCCTTTCTGTGCCATTTTGACAAGGATCAAGGTTCTCTGGAGGGCAAGACTGAAGAACATCCTAATCAGTGCCTTGTTCAGGGCATTTCAATCTGATGCTGTCAATCTGTCATGCATCGAAACCTGTCTGGCAGTGGCCTTTTTGCAGCAACACTGATGGTGAAAGGAATAAGGCTGTGGGAGGGACTGGTCACTTGAAAACCTTGTCCTCATTCAGGGCTGTCTTCTAGAAAAGTCTTAGCTCTCCTTTTCTTCTGTTTTATAGATGAACCATATTGTGTGGAAAGATGATATAGAAAAGTCCTATCTACCCTCAGAAATAAAGAATTTTTATGTTCTCCCTAGTACACCCTCTGCATATAAAGAGCCACAGTGGAATATACACTGTTTACTGTGCCCTCTTGGGAGGCAGTACTATGAAGTGAGGGTTGTCTTTTCTCTTGTTTCTTGATTTTTATTTCTTCTCCATGCTTTCCCCTAAATATCACCAGTTCTATACTGGAATGTACTGCACATGTTTGAAAAGCATTATCTTGTGTAAATCATAAGCTCAAGGGCTGCCAGCATTTAGCGATCCTTGTGCGGCAGTGAGTGGAACACAGTTTATTGCTGAAACAGAACCTCTGGAAAGGGAGAAGGAATAAATCAGAAAATTGTTTCTGTCTGGTGAAAGAGAAAAAAAAACAAACTATGGGAAGAATTCCCCTTCATAAACTGTATATTGTACTTGTAGTTTATTGAGCCCAGAACAAAGATTTGATCTGTATTTTCTTCCTATTACAGCTCATCAACTCACAACTGGAATTTGATTTTTAAAGAAGAAAAGAAGATGAAAAGAAAAAGGGGTAGTGAGCCAGCTTATAAAACAGTATTTGACTCTAAAATTATAATTGGAATTTTTAAACCTATGTAGAACTATTACTGTGCTGAAATATCTGAAATAAGATATTTTCAACATAGAAGTCAAACAAAAATAAACAACGGTAGTATAGGGCAGGAAATGACAAATTGAAGTACTCAGTTTAAAAGGGATTATGGCTGATGTAAAATAGGTCATTCACTTAGCACTGGTCTGCTACTTTGGCAACTGTGCATCAGAAAAGTTACATTATTTGTGGCTATAAAATGTTATGAGCAAAGTCATGTTACAGAATAATTACACTGAGAAAATAAACTTTGAGAGGAGTCCTCTTACACCACTTAGACTTGCTCCTGCCTCAGCAATGGTGTTAGAGAAAGGAAAAACAGAACAAGCTCCCTAAAAAGGGGGCAAAAGCAAAGTGCTAAGGTCCTAAAAATCTGTGACTTCAGTTTATCTTCAGTTCTTCCAATCTTGGGACTAGGCTGTTTTCTGGTTTGTTTCTTTGGTTTTTTTTTTTTTTTTTTTTTTTTCGTTCTGTTTTGTTTTGTGAGAGAAAGAATAACTCTGGTTTCAAATGAGAAAAGAGTGCACAGAACGCTCAAAGCCTGTCGAGGACCAGCAGGTCCATACAGATAAACACCAAAGGGACTGCAGCTTTCCCAGGCTGGGGTCCAGCCTGGAACCCCCCACCTTGACCTTCCAAGTGACTCAGAAAAGAAAAGGAGTAAGATGAATAAGAAAACCAAAATCAAGGCAGACTTAGCAGAGAGGTAGAAATGGACGTTTGCACCTCTACAACTGGTTGCCCCATACTGTTGCCTATCAGGTCACTGGAGCCTGTGGGGCTAATTCTTACCTAACCTGATGTTTTATGGCACTGCTGTTACGCTGCCGTCGGTTGTAGTGTGTTGCAAGACCACAGTGAGACCCTCACTTACCCGCTTAAGGTTTGAGAACATTTACTAACAGTATTTATAGACACGAGAGGAACTCTTGCAGGACAAATGTTTTAGTCTGTAGCTGCATCAGTTATGGTTTGAAGCAAAAGGTTCACACTGTCCCACTGAAAACACACGATTCGTAATCATCCATCTTAATTCCTCAGAATTTATTACAGGGCTGGGAAAGAAGCATCATGTGAGACAAAGGAAGTGACAAAAAGATGTATGGTAAGAACCTGTGATATTAACTGAAACAGTTCAGTATATTCCACTCCTGTAACTGTGCTGATTTTTGTCAACTGAAGCTGAGATTGTTTGTTTGCTTGTGGTAATTGAATTTTAAAAATAAAGTATTAATTTCTAATCCTCATGTTTGCAGAGAAGTGCTTGAAAACGTAAGAGCATCAAATTGTTCGAAGAAGCAGAATGTAATTATAAGACAGCCTAATGGTATTATTACTTAATCTTGTGGTATTTGAAGAAAATTATTCCTCATTTTTTATGACTATTTTGAGAATTTGATAGGAGTTGTGTAAAATGTTAGGTTCCTCTCTTTTTTTTTTGTGCAAACAGTGTCAAAAGGCAGTAAACATTACTTAAGGATTAAGCAATCCTTAGCATAAAAATTAGGCAAGTTTGACAGGAGCTGATCTACTGGATGTAGTCTGCTTATCTGGTGAAATTGATTGGTTGCACCCTGTACAAATTTCTAGGAATTTTTGACTCATGTATTTGCAAATATATTTTCTCAGAATTTCACACCAAAATATTTGAAACTTCCTTTGATTGAAAAACCAGAAAGCAAAGAATTTAAATCCATGACCACATTGAAATTAGTTGCAAACTTCTAATTCTTTACAGGGCAGTATTTTCCCAAACAATTTAACATCATAGACCGTGCTGGTTTGGCCATACTAGAGTCTCAATTCTCCATTCACCAGACAGATACAGAACAAGAAGAAGCAGGTACAATCTACCAAACCTTTTCTTACTTTTATGGCTTGCCTTTAGTGGTGTTCTGCCAACATTCAGTAAGTTACTGGTTTTGCTGCTGAGCCAGACTATAGGAAATGTCTATTTCCTAGTGATGTTTTTCCTGGGCTCCAGAAAAAGAAGAAGCAATTTTTCTCACATGTTCTTCAAAGAGTGTAAAACTGGAAGAGGGTGAACTGAATGAAGACCTGAGATGGGAGGTGGGGAGCACAGCAGCTTAGTTCTGCATCTCTGCGTGACCATGCTGTGCGTTTGTGTGGTGTTCCTGTGGGCACTGGCCAGGAGAAGGAAACCTACATGCTTGTCATCTTCCAGACCAGTCTACTTGGCATGCTAAAAAGCCCCAGATACCACATAAAGGTAGAAAACATTCAGTGAAGTGACAAAAATTGTTGCAGGTGAGCAATAATACCACAAAGATGTCTAAAACTTATTTGCCTAATATTCTGAAAGAATACCAAAAAAATGTCAGAACTGACTCTGAGGTAGCTGTAGAACTCCTCGATTCACAGTCAGGTTCTCCAGAGCTGGGGGACCTTATAGCTGCAACCCATTAGGCATTTCTACTGCAGCTATTTCTTTTCAGTACCAGCACATGGATTTCTATTTTTTTCCCCTCTGCTTTTTCTTGAGGATGTTTCAGTTTTGCTGAGCCCAACAGTTATCCAACAGCAGATAGCACCTAGAGTGTTGACTCACCCCCTCAACACCACAGAACAGTGCTCCAAAGAATGGCCTGCAAGTCAGATGATATTTTTGGGTGGCAAGCTTGAAGAGTGACTTGCAGGTCACACTGCTACAGGATCTAAGTGGCTTCCCTGCAGCTCCAGAGCTATGTGGAAGTTGGATGCAGGCAGAGGTTTTGTAGACATATTGGAACTTTTTTAATGTACAACACATAACTCAGTAATTCTGCAGATACTAGGCAAGACAAAATTCATACAGGCAAAGAGCCACATGAAACCCTACAAAATAGATAAGACCTTTCAGGAAGCTGCCTGAGGGGATAGTAGGAGGTAGAGGTAGCTCTCAGACAGACTACTGTAGCCTTACTAGCCCACTCAAAGGACAGTAAAACTATTTTTAATTCAGCCATGCACTGTAGCCTGCAATGTCCTCAGTTGTTGGATCTCTAAACTGGATGAGTTCAGAAAGAACTTATGCAAGTGCCTTAAGTTATAAGATCCTCTGCTGGGAATTCTTATTTCAATGGATTTTCTCTATATTAAGCAGGAAAAAGTCCACACGTTTTTACAGAATGGGAAAAATATGTTATTCTCAGTCAGGTGGCACTTCTCAGGCACAGAGGGGCTCCTCTGAAGACAGCAAAGCACAGGTTTGAAACCAATGTGGAATAAAAAGTGATTTCTGACAAAAATAAAACTTTGTTTTGACCACTATTTCCCATAGAGGTTTTCTTTTTAGAAACATAAATATATGAAAACATCTGTCAGTATCTGCAGGGGTTTTGTACGTACAGTTTTTGTTTTAAATTGAAAAAAGATGCTGACAAATTAAAAATATGTAGTTTGTAAAAAGTTCTGAGATTTTTCCAACATTTTCTTTTACTTCTCTCGAATGGCTTTGTTGCTTTGTGGCTTCCGCATCAATCTCTCAGTATCTTTACCTGTATTTGAAGCCAGTTACATCAGACAGCATTTGGCATGTGACAGATTTCACTGGAACACCTTTGGTCATGAGTCTGGGACTCTTTAATGTCATGGGTGAATCTTGGTGACATCTACCTTTCCCTGCTTCCCCTTTGATGTGCTTTTTTTGTGACCTGCTCCATACAGAAGTTGGACTGACTTTACTGAGCCAAGCATATGCATCGGCAGTTTTCACAGAGAGGAGATAGCTCAAAGAAAGATAAAACTTCTACTTTCGCATTTCTGACACAACTGTGGCTACAGGAGCACAGAGGACACAGGCACAGCTGCAGCAGACACCAGCAGTATAACTTCGGGTGGCAAAGGCTTCTGCACGGCTTATCACTACCTTACGCCATGGCTGCTTGTCTCTCAATATTTCTGTATATTTCTAGATAGGATTATTTCTAACTTTTCATTACCCTGCGCCTGCATTAGCTTCTTTTTAATCATCTGCTCATGCTTGAGCACTCCCAGCTTGCCTGAAGCCCTGGGGCTACTCGCAGTGAGTATCACTGTGGCTCTGCCACCTTCCCATGTGTGTCTTTGTGCCCGTGGCTGCACCTGCCTCTGGGCTCCTGGTTAAGAATAGTGCGCTGGTAGATGGATTTATCTCTAAACTGTGGCCGGAGGAAAACAGATATTGAAAACTGTGGCACTGCTGGGGCTCACAGATGAAGCCTAGGGCTGAGAAAAAGAGAACGAGTCTCTGAGGGTGCCGGTAGGCTGCTTGGAAATCACTATCTCTGCCTATGTGTCCACCTCCAAGTGCTGGTATGCTCTGAGTGCCAGAGTGCTCACCAGGACATCCACAGGAAGTTTGAGGACAAGAAGACAGTTGAAATAATGATCTTACAGGAGGAAGGTCTTGTGTCAGTGGCATAGCAACCACAGAAGGGCCAGGAATGAGAGGGAAAGGGGAGATGGTGTCTCACTGTGCAATGCAGCGTTGTGGTGAGGGGAAAATTCTGTGGTGCTCTAGAAAGATGCCAACAGAGTCGGTTGAACTGGGCTCACAGGACTCAGGATTATAAGTGCTCTATTGCCCTCATAATACCTTGATACCTGTCTGATGTCAGGCTATATTCGGTCTCAATGCAGAATGCAGCAGCTCTCCCATGATCCCCAATAAGGAATGTGATATCCATGTTAGGCTGCACACTGAGTGCTCAACATCCCTCTTCTCCCTCAGTCCCTGTTTTTCAAGAGAAGGGTAGCTCAGAGGAGTGCCCTGGCAAGTCCCTTTCCAGAAGCCAGGCCACATGCCAAGCCCCTCAGTGAGCATTAAATAAAAATTGTTCCAACAGGACCATCCTTAAGCCTGGACAACTCATTGTAATTCTGATGTTCTTGGAGCAAAGCAACCCACAGGGGTTGCACCCACCTGGTGCGATATCATAGGAGTCAGGCACTACACATCGTGGGGATAGTCTTTGGGGCCAGACTTGGGATGGCTTTTACCTCAGAGTTTTGTGTTTTTAGGAGATAAACGACACAATTCAAGGCTGTTCTTTGCCTTGATTTTTAGTTTTGACTCATTCCTGAGTTTTAACTATAAATTCGTTCTTAGTTTAAGCTATCTGGCAGTTTCTTGCAACTGATAGATTTATCAGGACAAGTGGAGACAGTTGATTTACACTTCAGTAAGTGTGCTTGCAAAACGTTTTTTATCTTCTCAGAGAGTAGTGCAAGATGTGCTGTTCATTCCCTCCTGTGCAATGACTGACCAGCTGCAATTCCCTTTTCTTTACTCAGGATGTTGACATCTGCTTTCATCAGAAACTCGACTGCCATAAACTTGGAAGCAACATTCCTTCTGCCAACAAAAGTATGTTTAATCCAGTAGAACTGAGGATTTCTTCTTCTTCCCCCCTCAAAAAAAAAAAAACAACAAAAACAAAAAAAACCCATATATTTTTAAACACTACATACAAGTTATCCAATGGACTCGCAAGTTGAGGTTCCTGCCTTTTAAAACTTATAATTTCATTTACATTTAGAAATGATTCAGCTATAAAGGCTACAGATAGTATTGCCTCACTCATCAGCTTTGAAATAATTTATTCTTACAATCAAAATTATTGCTAAGACAAGCAATCATTTATTGTTTTTTATACAGCTAGTTACACCCTGATTCATGGGAACAAGAAGAAGCCATCAGTAGCATGTCACATTTGAAAAATCAGTGCATTTGGGTCTGGAGCACGTAGCTCTGTTACAGCAATTCAGCGTGCATCAGTTGAGGACTGGCAGCAGGTAGCTCAATTCTTAACTTGTTGCAACTGAAAAGTAAAACATGCTAGAGAGAAAAAGAGGCAGATGAAGAACTTTTACCTTGGCAGTCCCGATGACTCAGGAGCATAGGGAGAACTTTTAAAATGGCAATAACTTCATTGTAAGTCTGAGACCCAAGATTTATAGAAAGTGAAAGCTGAGTGCTTGAGAAAAGATATCAAACTTAGAGGATTTGAGAGGCCAGCCAAGGAGATAACACCTGGTGAAGCATCTACCCATGGCTTTAAGCTTCTGCTGCCTCCTCAGTGGCTTATTCCTGTAATATAAAATATGTTCATATAACTGCCTGAATTTAAAAGCTGTCACCGTGCAGCTAAATGGATCCTGATAAAATGTTAAAGCAGATAACCCTCAGGCATCGTTTGTGCATTTTTCTTGCAATGTATGAGTAAGTTCTGGGAACCACAGCACTAATGCCTCACTGAAAGGACACTTATGACAGAAAACCAAAAAATACATAGGGAGGCTCTGCACAGGACTAGGCTCAGGTTGAGCCCTTCATCTGGGGAAAGCAGGAGGGCTCTGATCAACCTGAGTGAAGCTGATGCTCCTCATCCTCCTGTCTTAGTAGCATGGCTTAATAAGTAAATCACAAATGTATGGCAAAAGAGTTAAAGCATAGTGATCCTGTTTCAGCTGATATAAAGAAAATTATTTCTGTGAGTTTCCTATCTTACCTCTGGGTGTTGGTTAAGTGGATCCTATCCACCCCAAACCGGACAAATGAAATTGTGCTAGACAAACAACCTCTGTTTTCTGAACTCAGGCATTTAGTCATCAGTAATTATTTAGGCCAGGTAAAAGAGCCAAAACACTTCATAAAACAGTATATTTTTGTTCCTCAGCTATTGCATCTGCTGCTTTTCCACAACCACCTTAGTATTAAAATGCTTCTCTTGGCATTGTGCCAGTCAAGGGAGAAACCAGCTGGTTGAAAGTAACGACATGCCAATCACAATCACAGGGCTGCTCTACACACATTGAAATGTCTCCTTTATGAGAAAAAACCACTGCAGCTCCTATCATCAGGCAGCCAAAACCATCATGATTTGTATGCACCAAGACAATTCAAGATTTGTGTGCATAAAAAACCCTGTTAGGCAGAGATTACAATCTAAGGAGGAAGGACTCTCTGCCAAAAAGAGAATTTTTTTACCTATGGTATGAAAAATAACAAAAATCTAGCTGTTTAATTGTCTGAATGTGAAACTGGGTTGGTACATTTATGTGTAAACATCCTGGAAAACTACCTGTTAGTTTCTGCATCTCAATTTCAGGACAATTGCAGCTAGTGTTTTCCTTTTGTAATGAATCCTTCATATAGTGGCTCAGAAAAAAAAGCAGAGAACATATGGCCCATTTTTCAGACCTCTCTGGGATGTGTGTATCAGGGTATTCCTGTCTACACACGTGGTACCAATATGTGTTGTTTCTTAGATTCTTTCCATCCCACTGTCTGCTGAGTATCTGCTGAAATGTCTGCTTAAACAGGGAGCACCACAGAAGACTCTGCGCCTGCATGCCCAAGTGTTTGAAAAGTTAATTCTTGCCATACCTGGCAAATGTCAACTTTTGAGTCAACCCAACAGTTTGAGTCCAACTTCTTCATCTGAACATTATTCTCTGAAGCTTCTTTCTCACCTTTTTTTCATCTTAACCAAAAGAAAACACTGAAATATTGTTTTCAGCATCTTCAGCAATTGATGGATTTTTTTTTTTTAACTGGGAAATAAAGGGCCTGTTGATTTTACTGGAAGAGTCAAAGGAGGTGCCAGCTGTCATGCTCACACAAGCAACTGCATGAATTGAGCACAAAATGTAGGAAGTGAAACAAATGCCTGAATATCTGGCACAGATTTAACTTGGTCCATAAAAGTGCCAGGGACAAGCCCTGGTTTCTAGTGTAAAAAAGCCCCCACAAGCCTGGATATTATGGATATTAATGAGTAAAATAATAATGAAAAAGGAACCAGAGAGGTTCTCAGGAGGGTGTTTATTTTCCCCATTTAAGGAAAGTGTACCGCTGACAAAATCAACCCCGAGATACACAGTCCTAACCCTAACCCAGAGGATTTGCAAACCACCTCTAAAAGGGACAAAGACTCAGAGGTGGTGTTGCAATGGTGCCTACACCTGCTCCTCCAACACATGTGCAGGTTACTGCTGACCAGATATACCACAGCACCTGCCAGTGCCAAGCTGCTCGAGAGCTGAGACGTTGCTGTTGTGGCCACATCTGCTTTAAACCTACAGCAAGACATTCTGGTAAGTGAAGGGATGGGCTGTTGCTGCAGTGGAGGCAGGCTGGCAACTGGTAGTGTGGAAGTGTGATGGTTATGGGGTCCTTGTTAGGGAGGTTGAAGCAGTTGTTATGGGCAAAGTGCAGCTGAGAAATTGACAGGGAAGAAGAAGAAAGGCCTTGGAAAGAGGGCACGAATGAATTTATTGTGGGAGCACCTTCCTCCTCAGGCAGTGTACTGCATAAGTAAAAATAGCTATGTGAAATTAAAGAGGAATATCACAGGGCAGGAGGATGTCTTTGTGTCACCTGATACTGCTGTCCATGTTGATGGAGGCACCCACATGAGTGGGTTTAGGAAGCCCAGATTCAGCCTGTTCTTAGACATCTGCAGTGACAGAGGGTCTTCTCTGTCCTGAAAGTCTTCTGGTACTTCAGTAGGACATATCCTTCACCTTTGCCTTGTTCAGGAGGCAAATATAGCCTATCCTTTCACTACTCTCCAAGTGATGTCCAGTCTGATTGCAGTGAGAGGAACTCTTGCTTGAATGTAGGAAAACTTCATATACAACATCTGGCAGGATAAAATATGATCAGAGGATTGCCTGTTTGCTTCAGTTTGGGTGAAAGTAAGAGGCAAAGTGAAAAGACCCACCTCTGGAAGACACCAGAAAATCAATGAGAATTAAAGTGAAGAATGCATTAAAATCAGCTAGTTGTTACCTAGCAACAGTATCCAACAGTCACACTCTCAGGGACAGGCTGCTTCTGCCTGTGCTGGTCTTTCGCCGATGGATCTTTTCCACAGTGAAATATGTATTTGGCTTTTCTCTCAGTTCTGTCCTGCCAGGCAGGAGTGCCATGACAGACTCACATCTCCATGCACCTGGACAAAACTGGTGCAAAGATGTGAGGATCTAATTCAACTAAAATAAATATAAATTCCTCATCTGTGGTAAGATTTGCCACTTAACTACAGCAAAGGGTGTAGGCTGCTTTGGATGACCATTTTAAATGAGTTCCACTCTGTCTGAATGTATCCTGCTAACATGCAAGAGACATTAGCCAGACTGCTTCAACACTTCCTCCACAGTTACCACCATCTCTGTGCTACACCAAAGGAAGGATGGAGAAGATACCCATAGGTTGAGGTCCAGCAAGGCTGCTGGAGCTACATACCCTTGTGCTGCTCTTCCTGCAGAGGTCAGCCCAGGCCTCTGCAAACACATACAAAATTTCTCTGGGAGTTCTATGAGTTGCAGTCTGCATGAAAAACCACACTATTTCATTCTCTGTCATGCAGTGCCCCTGAAAAGTTTGCAAATGATGGTTTCCCATGCTTGCCCTCCTTTCTTTAGTGTTTTGTTGATTAGGGCTCTATGACCTGCATAGTGCTACATAATCCCCAGATTAGCCTGTACCTTGGATAATTCTAGAAAATTATCATGTCTGAGCAAGGAGATGTTTGCAGCCAGACTGAGAGGCATACTAGCATGTCTGCATTTCTGGGAAGTGAGCATTGGTTGCAGAGAGGACAGAAACTTTGGGGAGCTCTTGGCTCTTGCCTTGTGCAGAGCTGTATTTATGTAAGGCCACAAAGTCGATGTGCCAGTAACACAGCTATGCCTTGAACTTGTGCAACATCAACACGGCAAGTGTTTTCAAGAAGTGATGATGTCATGACATCTGTCATACTAGTCTTGTGCCCTGCTCTGTACACAATGTCCTGACTCTTCCTGGGCCTCCCTTCCTACTGCTCCTTCTTCCCATAGCCACAGCAGCCATGCCTGTGGGCTGTTTCCAAAAGGAGTTAAGTGAGCCTAGAGCAGGTTATATGTGAGGCTAAAGACAGGTCATGTCCTTCCTTGCTTCCCCCATGGCATCTACCGCAGACCATCCCTCTTCCCTTAGCTTGGTGAGTCTGCAGGTGTGGAATCAGAGGGACATGCCAGTGAGAGCCCAGAATAACAGATGAGAGATTTTAATAAGTGCCATTTTTCAATGGAGCAGCTTTCTGGTCAGTCCTGCCCTATGACAGAATAGCCATGGGGTAGCTGAGTCCAGAAGTTTTGCACTTTGCTTGAGCTTGACTGGGCAATAAGTGCAGTGGGGAGGGACTAAGCAGAGGGCAGGATGCAGCTGACAGCAGCAGATCTGCTCCTCTGCTCTTCATGGAAAAAGCTGTAGGGAGGTATGGACCTGTGTGCCACTGTCAACAGTGGGCTGCTGGGGTTTTTCCTCCCTGGACAATTATGCACACAGTGAATTTCTGAGTCACAGGCTGGCACCCCCGCAGATCAAATCATTTGCCGAGTACTGGAATAAGCTACTGTATAAGCCTGAAATGGTGAGCTCGTTCTGTTTGCACAGCTGACAACAGTGTAGCAGTTGCTTATTCCATTGCAACTCCTCAGAGCAAAAAAGAACCAGCAGAGAAGAGACACTGTATTGCTCTTTCCACCAAATACGCCCAAATGCAGGCAGACAGCTCTCTCCCCTCACTTCCCTGAATGCAGAGTGTTTGCTTAATCTGGTGATGTAACCTATTGCTAAATAATAGACAAACCTTGTATGAACTCTTCTACTTATCTCTGTGCCCGCGTGCATATGGAAGAATCGCTCTGCATTTTTCACTGAATTTTAATAGCTTTACAAATAGAAATATGCTACTGCCCCCTGCTGGAAAAGCATGAGGTTGGCGAGCAGAATGGAAAACCAGAGTGGAATTTTGTAAATGCATAAGATTATTGCAGTTACTGCACTTGGCACTTGAGAGCTGTGAAACGCAGCAGGAGAGCAACAGTGGGAGTGATATGGACATCACCACAGTGTGTAGTCCTCTGGGCTTTAATCTAATGAGACCAACAGCAGCATTGGATTTGAGACTGCAGCTAAATCTTTCCAGCAAAGTTTTCCATGAGATCTATTTAGTTATTTGTAGTGTGGTGCTTATCAGTCTGTTTTCTCATCATGGAGAGGCATTAGCTTCTTCTTGAACTATAGAGGTATTATTGTTAGGTTAGACAATGGAAATTCTGGAGTTGCTGCCTTGAACAACCATGACAGATTTTGAGCTTAGAGCTGGAGGGTCAAAAATATTAGTTTACATTGACAGATGCACAAAAAGCCATGATAGTGTGTTCTACCTGCTCCAATGGCCTGCCTTCATTGCTGATCAGGGTAACATAACCTGGGGAAGTGGCAAGAAATCCTATGGAAAGTATAAGAAGATGCAGAGCAGGTCTTTACAACTACCCTTCCCTTTCTTATTCTCTCCATTTCCCCTTCTTTTCTTTCATTTTGCATTTCTCTATCGCTACAGTAAACGACTGTCCTGAGAATGAATATGTTACGATGGTGCCAAGAGACCCGAAAATTAAATGGACTGAGTAACCAAAGACAAGTGGAGGCTGAAGGGGAAAGCCTCCTTGGCATAGCAGCAGCTGAAGTACTGGGCATGAAATGTCTGCTCCACAGGCTGGTTTGCATGATTGACTTCCCTGACATTAACTTCTAAGCCCTTTGCCTAATTTGTTGACCCATATAAGGGCTTAAGTCTTTATATAGAGTAAATGCATACAAACATTTTTATAATGACTTCCTGAATGACACATTGCTGCCCTGTAACTCAGTAGCTGTCCCGATGGTTACAGAGATGTATCTGATTATAAATCAGCCTTTCAAAAGCAACAAAATAAAGTGGCATTTTATGTAACTCAGTGGGTTACAGTAGGAAGCTGTTAACAGTACAGGATTAAAATAAAATTGTTCTTGGTATTTAGAAAGTGAGGAAACGAGGAGAAAAATAAATCCACCCACAAATGCTGCAAATCACTCCTTACAAGTTTGGCATCTGCCAAGATTCTACTTGGAAAAAAAACAAAACAAAACAGAACAAAAAAAAACAACCAACAAAAAATTAGACTCCTTCCTTCAGAAGGACAGTCCTGCCACATTTTTTAAGGCATAAGTCCCCAGGGTAGTGTTCACTGTCCTCAGACACACGTGGACAGACTGTACACAGGCACACCCATCATCCTCAGCAATAAATGCCACCTATCCCATGGGAGTATTTTAATGCTTTCTAAAAAAATATTACTGCTAAATCTTCATATTCCATGCATTTTCTGTAATGAGACTTAAATACAAGCTTGACACATTTTAGCAGATTTCTGTATTCTTTAAAGATAAGCATGTAAAGGTAGACCATTAGTGTGTGACATTTATTATTTATAGATTAGTGTGTACTAATCAAGTGACTGGCTGAAGAAAATACTGCAGCAGTGATCAAAGTATGATTACAAGTTGAATTAAGTTATTGATAATGAGGGACGAGATTCAGCTGTAGAGAAATATATGAAAAGAAATTACTCCTGAGTTTTAGATTATTCATTTTTATTACTTTAAAAGATCATCTCAGCATATTGCCTTGATTTTCCTTTCATTTCTATGACATGACTGCTACCATAAATAAACGAGCTTGCATAACTTTCAGATCATTCACTGAATGTGGCATTGAGTAAATTACAGAAGAGAAAGGCGTATTCTGAAAAATGTGTTCCTCTAATGAGGTGGAGTTACTCTTGCACATTTATTTCCAACATTTTGGCTAGGCATGTACCTGCCTCATGTATTTAATAAACACAAGATTATCTTCCAGAATTCCACTGTGTAATTTTTGGCTTTAAACACTAAAGAAGAAAAATAAAAGTCAATCATTCACTATTAAAAGACTTTAATTATTTTGAACACCAACATCAAAACTGTTTACTTGAAAAGGTTTCTTTCCACTTCAGTCCATCTTCAAACCTGTTACACTATATTTCACTGACTAGTATTACAAATTACACTGGCGTTTCCTTATACTTGTAAATGATAGAACTAAAGTAAATTGTTTCACAAAGTGTTTAGAAAAAACATATATAGAAATTATTCTTTCTCTCTTCTATGATAAAGTAGAAACCTAGTTTTAAAGTAACAAGAACAGTCATTATAGGGCTGAATATATTTAACATATTTAACCTTACAAATAAATAAATATATACAAAGGAGGTTACTGCATGTCAACTACAAAACAGAAGCTTTACATTGTAGAATTGAGAGCATTCAAGAGCACCTAGCTGACCAGACAGTTTAAGATTACTACACGGTAGTAAAAAAAAAAAAAAAAAAAAAAGTAAAAAGAAAAAAATCTTAATTCAGCAAAAATATAGGTAACTGTACAGTAAACTGATAGGTTACAGCTCAGCTTCATACAGGATACTGTGTTTTTATTTATATTTTATAAAGGTTCCTGTTTTACTGATATTTATATTTATGTTTTATCGATT
This sequence comes from Formicarius rufipectus, assembly GCA_013399695.1. NCBI lineage: Eukaryota > Metazoa > Chordata > Aves > Passeriformes > Formicariidae > Formicarius > Formicarius rufipectus. Next base: position 886,109 of record VXAU01000433.1, on the reverse strand, counting down.
CCTCATTTTTTCAGGCATGTTTTGTTTTTCCTTTTCTTCACTTTTGAACACCTTAATCAGTAGAAGTCTCACAGTAAGCTTCTATGTGAATACTATTATCTACAGTAGTTAAGCAAGTGGGATGATAAAATATAAATTCAGCAAATACTTGTACATAATCTCTCCCTAGATTATTTCACTTATTAAAGATCTCTGACAACACTCATCCCTGCTATTAATTGCATTTTAAGTGAATGGGGTTGACTTTCATTCATACCACCACAAAAGTATCTGTAGTTATGAGGCTGAGGTTTCGTTAATGTCCATGTAGCAACAGCAGTGTTTCCGGATGGAATACCACCAGAACACCCTCCTCCCACCAGGTGTCTGCAGCCAGAAAAAACATGCCATTTGTGCGGTCACAGCATTAAATGATCTCTGCACATAAAGGCATGTGCAAAGAGCAGAGAAAGCACAAATCCACATCCCTAATCACTGAGCATCCACCTACCCAGCAGTTGAAAAATTTCAGCACAACTTTCTGGGTCATCTTCTTAATGCAAATAATATTTGGCTAAAAATAACTTGGTAAAGAAAAGGCAATTTTAAAAATGAAGACTTCCATTAGGAGGCAGTCTTGTCTAAAAATAGTACTTGAAAATACCTGTGATGTTTCAGCACATGCCTTCAGAAATGTGTGCAGCTACAATTTTTATAAAGCCTGTTATGGGTTGAAACATGTTTCATGAGGAGAGATGCCCTTTTGGCACTCATGGTCACATGCTAATGCACCACATATTTATAGAGATTAAAACAAATAAGCATTTTGTGCTCTTGTCTATTCTCTGCACACACACCCTCACACTCCTCAGTGTCATTATGGACAAAGTATAGCAATGCAAAATTTCCTAATACTGCCTGAACATGGTTTAAACTCTGTGCCTCCAACAACCTCAATCAAGTCATCCAACAGGGAGGCAAGAGAGGGATATTAATATCACTATGTCTCTGGAAAAATGTTATTTATAAAGTAAATGTATTCCAAGTTATTCTAATGTTGCAATGCCATCTGATGGAGGTGTTGAAACATACAGTAAATACAGAGACTGACGAACTCATGGATTTACAAAGAATTCATCTTGTATTTAAATACTTAATCCTAAGATTTAGCACCATCCATTGTTTTTAGATTGTCTGTTGTACACATTGTGGTTTCCTCTGTCATATTTACTGTGTGCATTACTATAAAAATATGTGTGAAGAGAGTTCTAGGTATGTATTTATAAATCTATATATAGTTGAATGTCTTCTATTTTGTTTTATGAAAAAGAACATTAAACAATGACTTGTGATGGGAGATGCAGCATTTCATACATACCAAATAAATGCTGAAACATGACTTTGTGTAAATTGCATTTCTATGTACATAGATATAAAATGGCCTGAATTTACAGCACATACTGTTTTGGTAAGTAAGATTTGCATGATTAGGTCTCTTTAGTCAAAAACAGTTTAAAAAACTTTTAATATTGGTTTTAGTGTTTTACTCATTTCTGAATAAAGAACAGACAGCACTAGACAATCAAGAGGCAAGAATCTAACAAGTGTCATAGGGAAAATCCATATTTTTCAAAAGAAAAAGACCATTAGTAAACTGTTCAATGAAAGCTTGCCTATACTGCATGAGATGTCTGCTATTTTCTCCAGGAGTCATGACTTTTTTTCTGTTTCGACTACTCAATTTAAAGTTAGGCTTGTGGCTCTTCAGCCTTAAAAAATATTTACACAGGATTACAATTAGCTGTCCAGGCATCGTGCTGGCTAGCACAAATTTAAAAGCAGCTCAACACCATGGTGGAAAATTGTCTTTTTCCACAACAGTAAGATGGTAGAGAAAATTGATCCTTAAGAGGAAGCTGTTAACAGGAGAGCATTATAAACTGGGAAAAAAGTAATAGCACACATTCTATGACATCCACTATTCTCAATTCCAGGCAGACTTTTTGTCTTCCTTTGATTAAAAACAAAAATAAATCAGAAGCCCAGTTAGAACTTTGTGCTACGACTAAATGTGTCAGACATGATGATATTTTTATAGAAGTTGTCAGAGTGAGGATTGCAGTATCCTTTGACCTTGTCAATAACCTGGTGGACGGGGATGATTGATGTCTGTTCTCCATCCTCTTGGGCAAATTTTGAAGATGGTTTGTCAAGAAAAACATTCTCTAGAAAGAGGAAAAAGCAACAACAAGTTAGGGCCTCTTAAGCAAACTCATTATTTAAGAGATGTGTCACTTCCACATAGATACGCCTTCAATTGTCACTACTGCTGAATGAAATTACTACCCTAAAAGCCAACAAAGAACTTTTTGACTTGGCATTGCTTCTTCTAAATTCTTTTGAGATGCCTGGTTTTGTGGGCAGACCTTTCAAGAGCCACCTAAGAGTATCCCCCTATTCTTTTATCTAAAGTGTAACTGACTTCTATGACTTTTTAATATATTAATTTACAGTTGATGTTTTGCATCTTGCAAACAAAAAACATTTTGACAACACTGAAATAGGGGTGACATCCATAAATAGCATCACCACATAATAAAGTAGTGGAAAATGACACTACACAGATTAAATTATTTTCGCAATGGAGGTTTTGAACATAATCTGTGCAGAATGTAGCAGATGTCTTGCATTTTAAAGCAGATAACAAGAGCTGAAAATAGCCTAAACTTTGTGCTTGTCTAGCATCACTTTGTTTTTTTCCATAATGCGGAGGGTACAGATGGAACAACTTGGGGAGAAAAAGACGCAAAAACTGGGCAGCCCTTCAGAGGCCATGAGCTATAAGCCAAGGATGAAGCTGAAATGAAAAAGGAGCAAGACAATTCCCAGACAGACTGGGAAAGTCTGCTTCAGCAGCTAATGTCAGTGCTGAGAACAGTCAGTAGGTAGAGCTCATGTAGTGGGAAATGAGAAGGAGAGAGCTTGTCTCTCATTTTTTCAAGTATATTGCCCTAATAAGCATTCTTTCTTATCTCTTCCACTGTAGTGAATAAAGCTGGAATTAGTTCTCTTAACCCAGGCAAGGTTTGGACCATTGCAAGCTGACAGTAAGATGGAGTACCCTGGGAAGCAATGTTTTCTACAAGTGACATTTTTCATGCCGTTTACAAGACCTTGGTAAAATCACCTTCAAAAATTCCTTGTTAAAAGACCATTTAAGAATTAAGCTTATTACTTCAAGTATGATTTCATAAAAAGTTTTTTCGTAGAAATAAATTAAGTAAAAATAAGCAGAAAAGTAACTTGCCCCTGCAGAAGTCATGTTATCAAGCCATAAAAGAGTATAAAGTGCTGCAAAGGAGAAATAGATTGCAGATTTAGAAATCAAAAGTTTCCCTCATGAAAACAGAAACAGGCATGTTCAGGCATATTGGCATGATTTTTTCAAAGCACCCAAGAATGTCCATGAATTGCAGCAAATAAGTCCATGTCCAATAGCAAACTTCTGTATGCATTTCCTAACAAATGGCTTCACACCTAAGTACACGGTTAAAAATCATGTATCACTGAAGTAAAGGGAAGTAGTATCAACGAATTCTCTGCAGTGATAATCTTAGAATGTCATTTGTAAAAGTGTAACAGGATATTTAAGTACTATTTACAAGTAGTTTGCCTCAGGTTTGTAGACAGCTGGGGCACAAGATACCAAAGTCTTTCATCCACCCATGAGGGTCCACCCAATATTTGTGTTGATGGTTCTAGACTCAAGTAGCATTTCACAGGATGGCTTTCAGGCACATTCATTCTGTTATTCAGAGCTATTTTGGGTGTGACAGGATATAAAAACCCCCAATGACTAGAACAGCAGTCCAATAATGGCCTTAGACCAAAAAGAAATACATTATCTTGAAGTTCCTGTAATAACTTTTACAAATACTAACAAACCTTCTGGAATTCCATCAGATTTGTTTTGGTTTTTAATGTGCACTTTGTGTGTGAGTACTTCAGGATAATTTCATTTATCCAGACTACTGTACACAGGCACTAATGTCAAGACATGATCTGTTTCCTAAAATGGTATCTTCCAAATGCTTCATGCCCCATGCAGACTGTAGACACCCGAAGTTTGAAGCATGCTTATCCTTCGATTCAGCATCAATGGCGCAAGATGTGACAGTGAGAAATAAGCCATGTTTGTGATTAGCAAAAACCTTTGTGGCAATGAGGACATCATGCAAGAAGCATCCCTCCACCCTGTTTCAACCATGCATTCAACAAAAGCAATTCTCACATTACCTGTAATGCTCCACCACTGATGAGGAAAGGGCCTTAGAAGACATTATCTATACCACAAACACATGAATGCTTGTGTCAATTCCAAGGAGCACATTATAACCATATTAACAAGACTTGCCAAGACATGCAGCCATTACATTATTTGCCTGCAATTTAACTAAGTCATCATACTGAGAAGTTCAGCTGTCTTAAAAATCAGAATGTTACTTTTTATTAACACATGAGATGATATGTCAGTATATGTTGGCAAAAATTCCTGTGGAGTATCAAAATAAGATGTGTATTTTTAAAGATCAAAGCAAAATGCATTAAAATTTTAAAAATAAAACTGTCATACTCCCTTAATGCTCAATAAACCATCACATTACAAACCTCAAGCCCACTGCTGAGTACAATCCCTTTTAGGAATAATTTATGCATGGGATTAAACTCATCATTTTTGAAGGAAGTATATGAGCAGTTTTCTTTTAACTTACTACTTCTTTGGAAGAGTTTCTTTGTTTTGCTTCAAGAACACATTGCAAAAACTCCAACTCTAAGTCTTTTTAATTGTCAGCCTGATAAAAAGCCTTGAGTCCAACAAAACATTTTAGTATATTTTTATCATTAATCCCAAGACCACGGGTCTAAAGACTGATCTGCCATGAGTACAAATGGGAACTATCTGTCTGCAGAGCACGAGGGTCTCTCTCCTCCCCTAGTACTAAATCAACAGTAGCAATACGATTGGTGGATATTAAGGATGCTGTTTGGGGAAGACTGCTGGCAGAAATGTCCCTTTATAAGGAAGAGATGAAGACAGCTCGATTGGGGCAGCTGGGTGCACTGCACACCAAACCTGACCCAGCAGCAAAGACAGGCAGCCTAGGGAGGCCAGCATCAACTGTGCGCTCCTGGTGCAGTTGTGAACAGCAATCCTGAGAGCAAGCTCTAGTGTTATCAGGGAATTTCTAAGATAGCACTCATTTTTACTGTATTCAAAGCACATGTATGTCATGTACAGTCTCAGTAACAACAACAAAAAAAAGTCAAACTCTTAAAATATCTGATGCACAATCCCTCATACTAATGGACGCACTGAATATTGGTCAGCGAGAAACTAACAACGTAATTAAAAGGGGGGATTTCTAGACAAAAATTGTGTGCCTAACCAAATCAGATAATGATCATCAATTTAAAAAAAAAGAAGGTATTTCCTGGAAACTAACTATGCCATGTATCAAGAAAGGAGAGTATACCAACATAAAAGAGACATTGTGAAAATAATTTATACTAAAGAAACAACTTTCATTCTGGCAAAATCATGTACTTCATAGTTAAACATTGTTTCTAACAAATATTCTAAAGCAAGAAAAGACATCTTTGGTTTAAATATGTATGCAGATTTTATTTCCACTATGTTCATAAAACAGTATTCTGTAGTAATGCTATGTGACTTTACACAGAACAAAAACATGAGTTCACAAACACAGAGTAATAAAAAAATTGTGAACTACATAAGTGATTTTCTGAAATATTATCTCAGACATAACTAAACTTGCAAATCACTCCAACTCCTCTCTCTCTTTGCTCCCTTAAAGTCTTCTTAAAATGAGCACATTTTCATGGTATGAGTGGAATACAGATGATGCCTTTTATTACATATACCATTGACATCAAAATAAATAAGCAGTAAATATGGCATGCTATTTGTAGAAGGGAAAGACAATGCATACTCTAGGAACACAGTATCCATTTCCAAGTAGGTTCCATTTGTCATTTTACCCATAAATGTTCTACAGTTAGATGGAAGGAGTTTAACCAAGTGCATCAACTGTGGACTTGGACTCTGAAGACTTGATTTCTATTTCCAGCTGTGCTGCCAGCTTTCATGTTACCTTGGGTGATGAGCGTCATCATTCAGTGCTTTGGCTACCCTGTGTTTACAATAGCATAATAAGCAAGATTTGCTTTCATCACATCTACTTTATTTAGTATGGGAACATACCAAGATCAGAACTAAATACTGGATGTATTGCATGTTAGGCAATGATTCTTATTAAACAATAACATATATTTTAAAAATACTGACACTATATAAATTGATGACAAGTTCTCACATTAACTTTTGGGTAGAAACAACTACTGAACCTTTAACATGAAACTGTGTATTCACAGACACACTGTGTTATAGTGCAAGAACTCACCTGTATGGCTGTTTCGTTTACAATATGTATTTGATGTAGACTTTGATTTGGATGTTAAGTAGGTTGAATTGGAACCGATGGAACTAGAGGATAAGGATTTCCCAAGATTATCCGAACTCTTCTTTATAATATTGGTTGCTGTTTTGCTCCAATCTAAAAATGATTGAAAAGTTGTACATAAATTACTACCATAGATACTAAACGCCTAATTTATTCAATTATGATTATTTCAAGCAACAGATGTATTTCATCATATTGCTTCTAAAAACCAGCCTATTCTTCTCCTGTTAGGTAACCTCTTTGGTTCTTAAGAATTTTTGGTTCTCTAAATTTTTCTGACTTAATTTACCCTATCACTGTAATTAAAACTGGTGGCTCTAACACTCGTAACAATCATTTGTTACATCTGCAAGTAAGGCCTATCCTTCCAGGATGCTGGAGAGAAGCTCTGTAACATTATAAGGACACCAAACTTTCATGATCTGAAGAGCAAAATCCAAAGGGATGGATAGGAAATGGACAGATAGGATAATTTAGGGCAATCTTATCTTCTGAGGGTTTGATCTGCTGATGAAGATACTACATACTAACAGATTTACACTTGTTGGTTTAGCATATTGGTGGACTATTATTTAATACAGTTTTTTCAGTTGTTCACATTTGAAGAGTTTTGTCCAAAACATTAACACAACAGCCTCTTATGCTGGAACAACTTCAAAAATTAAATTAAATAACTTATAAACTGAGTGATGAAAACTAACACTGCAAAACTCACCACAAGTGTCCCAATACCAGTAGAATAAAAGTAGATAACTACTTTTGTATAAGATACTTGCAGGTAAGTGCAGGAAGTATCATTCTTGAGTCATCTTGCTGTTATTCACTGCAATTCAGTGAAATTCACAAAGTGGAAAAGCAGATCAAAGACAAATGGGACACTTTAGCCTTGATTTAAATCAAAGCACATACTTTATCCTAAATCATTGCTATAGGGTTTAGGTATGCAAGTTCATATTTGATTGATGTTTCACTGTTCTGCCTGCAAATGGTGGCAGGTTGATGAAGATTAAAACCAGCCTATGGAGATTGACTAGTTAATGCTAGGCATAATGACATCACATTAACTACACCATGGAAGCATTCAAATTTTTCATGTTTTAATTTCTATCGTACTCATAAGCTGCCCAATAGCACTATACAAAAAAATGAAATAATTTGATCCATCTGTGCTTTTCAGTTCAGAAGTTACAGCATAAACCACACAGAAACTGAACATATGAAACAATTTGGATGTTTGAACAGAATGACTATGATTCTCCTAATTTGTATTAACTCTTTGGAATAATAAGGCAAGTTTTCTTACTACAAAATGAAGGCATAAATGTTTTATAGTATACAATAAGAACGCACTCCCTAAACAAAACAGAGCAAGACAAGCAAATCTCTTGACAGCAAAGCAGTTACTTAAAACCTTAAACAAGCCTTGGGTGCCAAGAGAGAAAGGACACAAGGGTATTTGGAGTGCTGTTATTACCCAGGACAGACTGTCTTACTGCAGTAGGCAATGAGCTTATGCTGCCTTCCATCAGGTGTAGATTTGAACACTGAGCAAGAAGCGTATGAGTAAGAATTATATGGTTCAAATCACCACATGAGGCAGCAAAGCAAGATCCAGTTGTCTGAACACAAAAGTCTAATGCCATCCAAGATGGTCAAAGGTGCAGGAAACCATAAATGCAGTGGCCCAAGTGTTGTACTTTTACATGTCCAAACCAACTGCTTTCCTTTCTCTCTGACTGTTGCAGATAAAATCGAACTTCAGTCCTGGAACATAGTCAGACTTTTGCTTAAGGAATTTTCTAATTTCTGAGTGTCTAATGGTCTCTCTGAATTAAATGGTGAAGGAGAGAGAGTTAAAAAAGGCAAAAATAAAAGCAAAAGAAGACACAGTATTTCTATGTGCCTTTTAAGAATTGCTCGCACGTCAGCCTAACAGTCCACACAATTCAGTCAACATACTTTAATGCAAAAGAAAATGAGTAAGATGGATTTTGAATGACAGGGTTAGAATGTCTGGATCCTTATATAAGTGGCTTTTTTTTTTTCTTTTTTTTCTTTTTTTTTTTTTTTTTTTTTTTTTTTTTTTCTTTTTATGGCCCAAATGGCCTTCCAAAACCATGCTTATAGCACTACAAAATATACCAGCTGCCTTCAGTGGAAAACTGAAAGACTTGAGAATTTTTATGATGTGATATCTGAAAAGTCCCTTGGCAACTGTTAGTACTGAAGTGACAGCCTATGACTAATCTATTTTTCCACATCTCTGGTTTACCTTGTATTATATTAAAAATAACATAGCAAGCTGTTTACCTGGACTTTTAAAGACAACTGCAGCACATAAAAAGGGGAGCTGTGAATTGCTTTTACCTGAATTGTCTGCCAGTCGGAATCTGCCACAACAGAGATGTCTTCTCCATTGTTTCTGCACATTTTCTTTCATAGCACAATGGAATACAAATATAAACAAACCTGTGACACAAACAAACAAACAAACACTAAATGAAGCATGTATTTTTAAACAGATAAACAGATTAACTAAACTCTATTATCAAAAGACTATATAGTACAACTAAAGCAAAAATAATCTTAAGATTGTTATTGTCATCTATGCCTCATTTAAGAGGTATGGAAATAAACTAAAGCTTTTTCATCCTCTAGTTGCTATGTGAGTGTCTGGGATATCAGAATACAGAGAACAAGACCCATTTTACTGGCAGACTTGATTTAGATTCAGCTCAGTGTTGATATTTTCTTTTTTTTTTTTTTTTTTTGGCTCAGAGGAAAATGATTAGAAGTTTTTTTCTTAGAACCAAATGACTAGTTTGCACCCAACAGAACTGCAAGAGACAGACTGCAAAGTAAACACAGACACTGATATTAGCAAGGAGATATTTTATTTCCTCTCTGTTCTGTATCTACTGAACTGTGTGCTGTATTCTTTTAAAACCAGAAGTCTCGTAAATGGCACTAACAGATGTCCTGAAAAAGCACACTTGGATTTATGTGCATTACATGTATATACATGAAATGATTATGGAAATGGTAAGAATACGTTCACAAGTACTAATAAGGTGTCCAGCTACAAACTTCCGAAGAAAACTAACTGATTTGTGCAGTTGCAATAAAAGTGTTTAAGAATGTTTTTTGCAGAGTTGATTTTCCTCATGCAATAGTAAAATTTTTGTTTCCAAGACTGGAGATAAGCATGTAATAAAGTAGGTCTTAACAAGGCATATGGTACAATTTCATAATTCTAGAGATGTACTTTAGAACTAAATATAGTAGTTGGAAATCTCATGCTCCTGCCTCTTCCCAGGCAGGCCCTGTCTGTGCAGTCTTTTGCTGCTCTCTTAGTCTGTTCTTGTTTTAGTCGTATTCTCTGGGAGAGAGCCAACCTGAGGCTGAACACCTGATGGCAAAATGCTATTGCCAAATCCCTCATTATTATATCTTAAACATGAATAAATGCTACCTAAGGTGGGCAAATGTGGTCAAGTGCCTTCCTCTAAAACCATTCCTTTATGATCATCATGAATAGTTCCATATACTAACGCCTACTATGTTCTAGCTGGTAGAACACAATGGTAGGGTATAGTTTGGATAATAATGCTCTGGAGAATCAAACTATCTTCTCTCTTCCAAACTGCTGTGATCTAATTTTCCCCTAATGCATGTCATTGAACTGGACATGTATTTGCTAATAATCATCAGGCCAGGCTGAGACATCTGAGATCAGTTAGCTTTAGGTAAAGGTTGTGTCATGAAATGCATTTTTTCCATATTTTTTCAAAAGCTGATGGGGAAAAAGAAGGAAAAAACCACAATTTAAAAATGGCAAACATACCATGATGCATGTCATACCTAACCTCTTGGATTACGGTTACTCTGGATTTAGTGAAATCTTTTTCTGTGTGATTTGTTTAAAACACAGAGCAATGTCAATGTATTCACTAGCGACTGTAACAGGCTTACAGATATGCAGTTGTTTGTTGGCCCAAAGTTCTTCTTAGAGCTTCTGGACAGCTACAAACTTTGTAAACTGATGCTTAATTAAATTGTGGTGAATGTTTGGAGCATTCTGAATTGTTAAAAAAGAAAATGCATATTCTCTAGTAATGTAAAACAAATGTACTGCATTAAGTACTTTGCCTTTGCCCTGTCTGGGCTTGGTCTCCAGAATTTTTTTCTCTCTATTTCATTATTCATTAAGTTTACAATGTGCTTTTAGTAGTACAGCTTTGGTTTTCTTTCCCAGAGACAAATCAGACCCTAGGCTTGGCTCTAGCTTGGCTCTGACTTGAAAGCATTTGGCTTGCCCAGGCATATATATAAAATGAGCAGCCAAAAAAGAAATGTTCCCAGATTTTTTACTCTGAGTGTTGAGGAGAGAAAAATAATTTCCTATGTAGATGAAATAGCAAAGTACAGTAACACCAGCAGTTGCTGCAATTTACTTTTTCACTGCCAGTGCACAGAAAACTGCTGATGGAGGCCGCTGGTATAGCCTAAAATACTCATGTAGCTTTCAAGAACTTCACAGAGAATAAACATATTTACCAAGGTCTCAATAATTATGCTCATGCTAATACTGATGAAGCAAATGCCATATGAACTGCTTTCTTGCTGCTAGGAAATGCTTGCTGACATAAATCCTAATTTTTCCTTTGTTCCATTCCATCCCTTTACTGGTACATGAACATCGCACCAGTTATATATGATTTTAAACATCCTCTTCCTTTCTTCTTTAGTTTTGCCTAGTTCTTTCACAGCAATAAGCACTTTCAGATAGGAGATTGTTATTGTCCTGTGCTTAATACAACATGCCTGAGCATATACTGTGTCACCGTGCAACCACAATCCATGAAAAGCTCATCATTTTTCTTTTTGCATTTATTGCTCAGCTTTTTCAATTTCATCTTCTGACTTAGCTGCCTTCCAAATACTAATTTTCCATTAAACAGTGCTATTAACCCACAGAGACTTAAACAGTGGTGGTCAACCTTGTGTGCACTCTGCACATACAAGTTTAATTGATTGCACTGGAAATTCTGGTTACAGAGAACTTGTTTAATCTGATCCTTGGCATGCTTTTCAGAATTTAGATCTTATTTCATGTTCTTCCCATACTTCTAATCTCTCTAGGCCCTTCTGAATTTCTAACACAGACACAAAATAGCAAATACTTCATTATGCTGCTAGGGGACTATCAGAATCTATCCTTTGGAAAAAAAAAGGCTTTAGTAAGAACAATAAACAGTTTTTGCCTTTTTGCCTAGCATTTTAGGTTAAAACTGACCCAAACTAAACCCCACAATATTACTCCCTTTCCATGAAAGCTCAATAAATCTTTTAGTAGAATTAAATACATCTGAACTGTAGCAGATAAAATCCACACAGCGTAACAATAAGTACTTTTTTGATAAAGGGAAAATATTTTGCTGACCCTAAGAAAATTTAATTTTTATCTCAGTATTCATGTTGCATAACCCATGCTCCCTCAATTACATTCTTGAGTTTGTTTTTTGTTATGCTTTTTTTACTGGCAAATTCTTTTTTTTAATATCAATATGTGTGTGGTATAACACACGCCCTTCCAATGATCTTGGGTTTTTCTCTTAATTATGTTTGCAATTCTTCTTTCTTAGTGGGTAGGGCAAAGTTTGGTAGAGAATCTTGTGACATTTGATACATATGCAAATTTTAGCTCTGAATTGATTTTTTTAAAATGTCAGCTATATAATTCTTTAATTTATAACCATTTGGTTGCAATTTACAGCATTTTTCAGAAAGACAAACTGTGTCAGCAAATTAAAATATTCAAAACTTGATTAAAGGAAAGAAAAATAATTGAGTTGTAACAGTCACTGGATTATTCTTAACCAAAGACTATCCAATAAGTCTGTGCTGTCTCTCCACATTGAAACAGAAAAAGAGGACTGAATTTTGTTTTGTGAGATTCTCACCCCTCCATAAAGTAGTTGTGAGCTTTACAGATTCCCTACAGGAATAAATTAAGGAAAAAGGCTTCCTATATTTGAAAAGAAAAGTTGAAGGTGATACAGCATCTAACTCAACAGAGAACACTGCAGACTGATAGTTAGAAATATAGTGCATTTTATAGAAAAGACCTTGAAACATTCAATAATTTATGAAAGGTATTCAGTTCATATGTAGATGGTATCATTATTCCATATAAGGCAAACCAATGATGGTTTAGTATCAATGGAAAATCTAGAGACTGGATATGAATCCCAAGTTAAATCACACAGTATGCCCCAGAACAGCAGTAGCTCAAATATTATTCATTCATAGAATAAAAATTGAGCTTACCTTGCAATGAATTGAAAATTGAGAAGAGGTACAGGAAAGCGAGAGTTAAGGGACCCCAGGCAAAAAAGGCAAAGCCCCACGTCATGCCGAGCAGGAAGGTCAGGCTGACCACGCTACGGAGATTCCTCAGGATCTCTTCCTTTAGGCTCCGATTAGTTCTTTTCCCATTCCTCCCACAGATTTGCACCATCACAACAATAAACATGGCAATATTCATTAGAAACATGATTCCAAAGTAGCCAGCACAAGTCACATAAAAGACAACTTCATTCTTGATCCAGCAGCTGTAAAAAAATACCAAGAAAAAGAGATTGATTTTGGCTAATGCAAACTATCCTCCAATTAATCATATGACAACAAGGAAAACTAGTCTATTTCTGATTCCACTGATGCAGAGTTACACTTTAATATGAAACCTTTGTCCATTTTCTGTTTGGAAATAGGATGAAGGCCAGAGGGGTCTTAAATGACTATGGTCCATAATATTTTGGTATTGGAAATCTGATGATTGTACCACATTTCAGTCAAAATTAATTACACAGGAAATCTGACCTCAGATACCAGCTGTGGGAACTGCAATCCCATCATGAAAAGTCTGAATTCAGTATGAGCAGCTTCACTGTTGTCATTTGTGTGAAACATAGTATGGTTTAGTAACAAAATGGGCAAACTTGGATCTTCAATGTCAAAATTTCAACATTTTACCACTGGAGCTAAAGGAGGACTTGTACACGACTGGAGAAGAAGCAGAACTTTTGAAGTAGCCATTTCACAATCAGCCACGTGAGCTATCTAGTTTATATCTCTAGCAGTAAATAGCCTGAATGCTTAGCATGATACCATGATAGAAATACAAAATGACATTTTAATCTGTCATGATGAAGCTTTGCCAGGCAAGAAACAGAACTCATATAAAAATTCCAGCATTTGGAGTTTATTAACTGAACATCAAGAGAAGAACACAGAAGACTATTGAACTACATTGGCAAAAGACTGGCTTACTTACAAAGGAAACTATTTTTATACTATTGTTTTCTTCACTCTAACCTAGAAAACACAACTTTTACTTAAGATAAACCAAATTTTATTTATTTTCCTTACAAAACTTATAAATTGTTCTTTTGCCAGAGGAGTGTTTGTAGACGGACTTCTTCATGCTTCAGATTCAAATAATTTAGAAGACAATTTTGCCCATTTTGCTTGTTTAATACATCTTTGACTTCTTAAAAGTGACCTTTTTTAATTTTTCTTTTTTTTATTTTTAGATTATAAATGCTGAATTTTAAGAGATCAAAAGAAATACTCACAAGTCATCTCCTCCTTGCCCATTAGCATCTTTGCCATATAACTCTTTGCCATAAACATGACTTGCATTTGTATTAGCACTTGCTAAAACAATTGTTATCACCAGAGCTGGCAAACCTGTAACACAAGAAAACTTGGGAGCTTTCAATCTCCTAAACCTTTAAATTCACCATGCTAAGCTGAATTATTGGTGTCTTCATCCCTATTACTTTAGTACATAGTATTCTGAGAATACTGCACTGAAAAGGTAGAAGAAAACAATTTTTCAAGCAGCACAAATACATAGAACTTTCAAAGCACTTAATAAGCATTAATGAATAAGCCTCGTAATCTTATCTAAGGTAGAAAACGTTATTTTAGTATGTGATATGGAAACCAAATCAAAATAATCTCACTTAACTACCCAAAGTTAAATTTGCAACTTCACAGAGGCTCTCTAGTGAGAAGATTAATAAATTATTAAAAAATGAGAATGGAGTGATGCTATTGGGATTTTTTTCTAGGGATTTTTTTCAGAGATGCTAATGTGAACTCATTAGGTTGGATAACAGGGGAATATGAACTTAAACCTGTAATTTCACCACTTCTCTCAACTGTAAGCCCTGTTGCCCTATAAAACAAACTATGCATTTCTTAATAATAAGGTAAAGGTAGTATTTTTGGAAAACAGACAACTATATAGAAGAGAACTCTGTGCAGAAAGTTACAGCTCACACAAAAGAAATCCACGTTTCCTGATATGCCTTATTTACATGTCTTATCCTTGCTATAACAGAACAGATTCAAAGGGGAAGAGGTTAATTTGCTTTTCCGACCACTCAGTCCTTGTCCTCTGCTGAGGTTGCCAAAGAGGATGTTAGTTGCCAATGGAAAGACATCAATTATCAGCTGTACTGAGGTCAGTGCTCTAGCCGTAAGGTTAATGGTTTTGTATTGTGTTTTATTATTTCAAACACAATATGTGCATTCAGGGAGAAGGCACAGATTTCTGATATAGACAAAAGTGAAGAATAAAAGCCTTGCTGATAGCGCCTTGCAGTTATTTTTCAGTAATTTTTTAGTATCACACTTTTCATTTCAGTCCTGCTTTGTTCATTGCTTAAGGCAGCCAGGATCTCTCTGTGGTTTAAATGTGCTGAAGCTCAGAAAATTTTGGTTGTGTCTGATTCTGCCATATGCTTTGTACTTGCTGGCAAGAAAGCTTAAGCTTAAGGTTTTTGAAAATCAATGCAGAGATTCCCATAGGCTTTGCAGTAAGTGCAAGAGTTTCTGCACTCATTGTGTGCCGTGGTTCTCAATCTCTAATATGACACTTCTGTTTCCCTTCTTTCATTCTGGCCTCTGGACAGCAAGACCAGTTTATCCGGTCTCCCCACTCATCCTGGGGCTGTGAGCTGCTCTAGGTGGAGAGTGCCAGTTATCATGCATTTACACAGAATTATACAGGGGAACTTGGTGACAGAGAGGGCTGGCTGCGTACCAGATATGCTGCAGGCCAGGGGGAAGGAAACACCACGCTGATACTAATTCTGCTCTGCATTTCTGATAGAGAGCTTTCACATACCAGTATTTACAGAGAGAATTTTATAGAGCAGAACACATGCTATGGAAATATTGCTTCTTCTGAACTCACCCCAGCCAATGACGCAAAACTTCAGTATGTATCGCCGTATATACGTGTTGAACACCTTCACTAGAGCAATGTACATATGAACAGCTTCTAGTCCCATCCATGTAAAGGTGGCCAGAAGAAAAAAGTGCAGGAGTGCAGCTACAGCTATGCAGAGGCCATCAATATCAAATGATGCAATCCAACCATCAAGCAAAAAGATCAGGTTAAGAAAGAGCAGGGCTGTGCTCAAATTCATCAGGATTTTGGATGGATAATCTCTTCGCAGCTTCCTAATGAAAGAAATACAAGCGTGTATGATTAACTTGCTGCAGTCACGCAAGCCACTTACAGCAGCTGGGTTTATCAGTTCACAAAGTAAACAAAAATACAAGGGTCTCTTAGCTGTAAGTGTTAGTGCAGTAAGACATAGTGATGTGTACTTCTGTGTAAGATTGTTGAAGGTTTCTGCTGTGCGTGGTGGGGGTAAGATTCCAGTTCTCTGGGTCCTTAATGAGCTAATTAACTGTCACAATATTTTTAGCAACTTTTTTTTTTTTAAAAAAAACAACAAACTTCAAATTAAATATAAAACAGTACTTCATAGTTTAGATGAAAACTGAAGAAAATGAAAACAAAAAATACAGCTGACCGGAAGGTCATTTAATATGTAAATTTTTGCTTAATTTTTGCAATATATTTTCCAGTGCATGCTGTTTTCTGTTTGCTTAATTGGGTTTTGTGAAGGAATCGGAGATCAAGTAACTTGTTTTAAGTGAAACACATTGAAATGTAGGAAATGAGGGGCAGACAAAAACTTCTGCCCCCTTGGACTACAACATTATACCATAGGTAATTTAATAGGAATGCAATCATTGAAGATATTTAAAACTTGAAAACCCCCATCTCTCCTTTCACCCCCTAGCAAACTATCGTTCTTCAGCAGCTACTATATCCTGCCTTGTAACAAGCAAAATGGTTTCTTTGTGTTGACATGACTTAATTTTCTCTTTTCACTGTTCTCAGAACTGTATCACTTCAAAACTTTTGCCTTCTCTTGAGTCACTTTCAATTTCAGTAGGACTGATGTTGAAATTCCTGTAACACTTCACTGTTCATCTTTGTTTTATCTCTCTTCCAGCTTCTTTCTGAAGGGCTCTAGAATGTAATTGTCCTAAATGGAAATCCCACTTTTTATACCTGGGTCTTGTTATGCTCACATAGGGAAGTTTTGGTTTGTTTATTTTTTGTTTATAAAAAGTGTTTTTGAGAATTTTAAAATAATACATATCTGTTCAGAATCTAGAAGATTCCGTATTCCCAAAAGAGCAAAATTTTGATGCACATTCACCTTATTCCCAGGTTTAAGTAGCACAACACATTAGAAACTGGAGGAAAGACTGCACTTATGTCCCCTTGAAAAAATTTTCACTTCACAGCAGTGTGTCTGATTTTACAAGTTTGGTTTTTTCATAGATTCCCTTCCAAAGCCACACTATCCATATAACTAACTTATTTTATTCAGCACATACAGGTACTACCTTTGTGATATTTTTCAGAGAATTACTACTTACTCAAATGCAATGTATGTCAGAAGAGTTGCAGCTGAAAATATAGCAGATATTCCACAGCCTATATAAGTGATAAAGGTCAGGATCTTGTTATTTTGTGGGTCTATTTGCATCACAGTTCTCTGAAGGTCCTACATGAGAGAGAAGGAAGAGACATCCGTTAGAGCAAACACCTTTTCTGTGAACACAACACTCTTTGTGGGTAATTAGTCAAGTAAAACTCAAAAGCACTTTGGCAATACCACTACAACCTTGACATCAGGGTTCATTTTTACTGACTGTACTTAGTCTGTAGTTGTTACACCTCTCACTTCCTTCCCATAGCTCTTCAAAACATTGTGGTTTAAGTATTATAACTGCTGGGAACAGCAGATAGTCCAAGCCTGATTCTTATCCTTACAATTCAGTACCAGGAATTCAAATGTCCATCTCTGGAAAAGTCCCCAGTTTTCAAACTTTTTATTTCTGTTGACTACATACAACTCTCAGAAGACGTAAGATTTAGGAAAACGTAATTTAAAAGTATTCATACTGAAATGTGCAACAGTCTTGGGAGTTTCCAACATTCCTTTTTGTTATTAAAAGTTTGTAAGAGTTAATGTAACTAATCATCTACAGATGAAACCAAGGGCAAGATATTGCTTTTTGGTTTTATGGTCTGCTTTGACATAAATGCTACAATTATAACAGAATTGGTTAGAAAAGTAGTGACAAAGACAACAGAAAAAAATTTGGAAGTGAAGCAGGAACATTGTGAGGATCTCTTTTCCAGTTTTCTGTCTAACTGTAACTGCCACATAATACCATCTGAGAATAAATGCCAGTGTTATTTCCGTTTTTTAAGGACAAGAAAATATAACGTTTGGATCTATATCACTGTGGAGAAAATGCAAGCAAATGCTAGCAGATAATGAGGGCCATTCTACAGTCAGTGTCACTGTTGTCCCTAGCAAAAATATCTAGCAAAAAGAAACAAAATGCTACAAAACTTTGCATGCTTTGTAGGAAAAGGCAGGAGCAGGTTTTTTCACAGCCTGTCCCAACCTTATATGACAGTTTATGTATACATAAGGAGAGTATTATTTGAAAATACTTCAATAGCTAAATTAAAGTCAGAAGTGATTATTCAAATGCAAAAGCAATTAGAAGGTTCAAAACTGTGTAAAACTCTATTGGAATGCAGCCCAAATTCAAAGAACTTATGCCTTATTTCCTACTGCTGCTAAAGTATTCAGGGAAGAAAAGGGACTCATTGAATATATCCTAAAGAAAACCTTTTCTTTCTCCCTGTAAGGATGAAAAGTGGAACAAGACCACAATTTAGCTTGCAAGAAGACACAAAGTTTGTGGCTTTTTCATATCTACAACTCAGCATGATGCGAAGAGAGCTGTCATATTAAGAAGGGTCTCGAAGGCCAAAGCTGAAAAAGTCAGAGTATGCGGCTGTCTTTTGGGGTTAAAGTCTTATGTGACACTGCCAAATACTCCCACTTAGGAGCAATGCTGTGACCAGAAGCCAACATCTTTTCTGCAGTTACGTTTTAGAGGCCAAAGAACATTAATTTCAGCTGGAAAGAAATGTTTCACCCCACTACTGAGCATAAACAATCATCGAATGTTAAGAAAAGATAGCAGTATTCCGTTTATTCATGTTGGGATTGTTTTTCCATGAAAAATACTTCACCAAGTGCAAATTGTTGGAGGCAGGTGAAGGCTGGAGGCTATGCTACTGAGGCTGAAGCACACTACATGGTTCTCTCTTTCACTTCCTGGTAGGCATTGCTCTACCTTTCTCAGCCACCCAGTCTGGAGACTTTGCTTAAGGCTCTGACAGAATACGAACTACAAGTTTTGTTCCTGCCCTCCGTGGGCAGGCTTTTCCCAGGAGCAGGCCTGTAATGTAAGGCATCCTCAAAACTGATAAAAGCCAAGTAAGGAAACAGCTAATACCTCTTTACACATTGCACAGAAGAAGGTACTGCTTTATACTCTTTGACATTAGATAAATCTTGCCAGATTTGCAATCTATTGTTTGTGAGGGACAAATTAGCCTCTCGATCTAAGGATGTAAGGGAATTATTGCGCTCCCTTGACTTTTCATCTTCATTAGCAGTTTTACTGACTTTAGGACATTTTTCTTTCCCTGTTTTTCCCAACAGTATGTATTTCCTCTTTCTTTTGTTCCAAAAACAGCACTTCCAAATTTTTCTCATGATTTTTTTTTTTTTTTGAGTAAATAACTTCCCACTTTCCCGATCTGGAAATTTCAAATATATTTAACTTGTTTCTCATTCAATTCCATGTTTTTACACCCTCCTGTCTCAGATGAAGGTCACTTTTGACAGATTATACTGTTAAGGCATATGTCAGATACCCCCTGCACCTTAGGGCTCATTAAGATCAATTTTTTTTCCTGTTTTCTCTGTGAAAGTGTTAGTTCTGGGCCTTGGTTTCATGAAGTTGGATATTATAATATGCTGTTTAGATTTTGGTATTGCTCAGGAGTGTCAACCCCAGGTCTTTTGTGGCACAGTATTTCCAAAATTTAGAATACTATCATAGGCACATTTTTCTTTTTTTAGAAAAAGTAATATTTAGCCACTTGTAAAGAATGTAATAATGATAATACTAAAACCAATAATATTCTTTCAATACTAACATTCATTATCTCATTGCTAAATCCTTATCGCTAGCTACTTTGTTACGAAAAGATAACTTTATGACAACAAGGGGCAAAATAATTATTATTCAAAATCTATTCAAAAGAAATAACCTAAGTAACTGAAGTGAGAGTTGTCTTGACACAGGAGAAAAATTGCATTGCTCTTCCTAGCAAAGGTAACTTGGTGAACAGAGTTTGCCTACCATTAGGACCCCAAAGTGTGTGAGGTGGTTGCATAAGCACACCGTTTCGTTTTCATTGGACGACTCATCCACTTGGCAGCCTGCAGGGTTCCAGCCACCATTGCCACCTGTGGAAACGAAACATGAGAAACGGCTGTCCAACAAACACATGTCAATCCTCTTTTAACAGATTTGTCACTTCATTTTGTGCAAATGCAGAAGCACTTTCTCAAACAGAATGAGCAAGCATTAAAATCAACCAGGAGAGAAGCAAGTAACAGATTTCCTACTTTCTGCTGAGAATAACACCAGATGAGTGTCCCAGTAATGGACTACTGAGCAGGAGCAATAGATGGAGACCTATAATAAAGGTAGGGAGCTTTTTGGTTAATGATAAGACCTCCTACGTGGATCATGCATTAAGACACACCTTAGTTTTACCCAGTAATAAAATGGTTTTAGAACTTCCTTTTACCCCACTGATGTCTGCACCTGCCTGCCTCCCACTCATATATCCTCCAGCATGTGAAAGCATTAATGGCCCAGGAGCAGAGGGTCCCACCCTTCCTCCCTGCAGCATGTAATGCAGAAGGTCAGAGTGGAAAATCCCAATGATCCCTTGAGGCCTAATGAGAAAATATGAAGTAAACTATTCCCTACTCACCCCACCTGAAAAGGTCATTCTGAAAAATAAGTAGAAAAATTTAACAGGAAAATCTGTGGGTTTTTTTCATTCCCCCTCCGCCCCCCCGCCGCGAAAACATGAACTTGGATGAATTTTGTGGAATAGTTCACATTCTCTGACTTTTAAAGACATTTTTTCACAACTCCTGACAAAATTCGCCATTGTTTGCTCCGAAACTTCCAGATGCTCAAATTCAGGACAATCTCTCAGAAGACTGCGAAGATGTTTCAAAACCACTTAAAGCCCTTCCCCACTTAAGCAGCCACTGGGAATAATTTCTTCCCTGTGTGTTTCTCCTTTAATGTGCTTCTTAAGTTCAGCTTCTTAACTAGGTTCTATGATTTTTTGCTCATTTTTATCCTCCTGCATTCTTCTCAGCTGTTCTGTATTTCCTCCTCTGAAGTAAAAGTTTGAATGGTAAATTCTATTTCTTGCAAGACTCTCTGTGTTAAATCTCTCCATCCAAAATCCCACTTCTCTATCTGTTTCATTGTTAAGAAGAGTAACATCTCAGTAGTGATCTCTAAAATAGAAGGACATGGAAAGTCATTCCAGGGAACAAATGAGCAGTTTAAAATATGGCTCAGAACGATTCAAGTGTCTGAGCCGCATTATAATTTAATTTGCACATAAAGACAGATCAGTGAAAAACTGCAATTAGATATGGAAAAATAGAAAAACTTAATTAAAAAATTTTAAATGTTAGAAACATTTGCATTAAAAACAAACTTTAAAAGGAGTATATAACATCTACTGCTACAAGTACCTATACTAACCAGGAGAAATTCTACACTTCATTGAATGGACTTAATTCAATTCTGTAGGGATTGATTAGGAAGCAAAATGGCAAATACTGTGTCTGGTTTTAAAACTCTGGACACCTTTATTGCCCACATGAAAGAAATTGCAGTATTTTTAAACTTACCATTTTTGTTCATATCCCAGAAGACACAGGTAGGTTTAGGATCTTCCTAAGAACAGATGGAAAGGGAGACTTTGTATATCTCTTCAGACATAAATCTCATCAACATTTACAACAGTTGTTGTAATGCATATTTCATTTAATGAGCGGAAGAATCCATATCAGTTCTATTGCTGAAAATCTGTCTACTTGTTAAACAAGAATTTATTCTGCTAGAAAGACAAATTTGTCCAGATTATAAAATCTGTACCACTGATCTTTGCACTGTACCACTGTTCCTTTTCCACATCCTCAGAATAACAAAATTTTACTGTTTCAGTGAAGTTATCCCCGAGTATGATGTCTTTATAGAATCTAAATACTTTTTGCTGTTCACTTCCTTAGCACTTCCCCATGAATCCTCTATGTGTGGCCTTGACAATATGCAAACACCTGCTGAATCCATGTGGAGGTACTTTTGTCTCGCCGTAAAATATTCATTGTAATGAAATGCAGGATAAAGTTAACTGAACTGTGAAAATTACAAACCAGATTCTCAATCAAATAATTACAAAAATTATTTGCTTTGGTATTGCATTTTAACATTTTCTTTCTGGATGTCTCTAGTGCTATTGCCTCTTTTGGATTAGACACTGACAGCATGTCTGAGAACAGAGTCAAGCTTGCACATTTTTAACTGAAACGCTTTGTGCTAAAAGGCTGCATTTGGTTTGTATTTCCCTAAATTTGCTGTAGTCATCTTTTAACAACATATTTCTGCCCATTCCTTCTTTGCTGAAAACCACATAACAACAAAATAATTTAGGGATGTATTAATTTTTTTAGTTAATAAAAGCAATTAAAGTTGGATCAAAGAATTTCAGTCATTCCAAAGTTCCAGTATAATAAATCATGTCCTTGGTCATGAACATGGTCATGAGCAGAGGCTTTGCTAGTTATTGGCACAGAAATTGCCTCTGAGAGATGGAATCAACAATCTTTCAGATAATTCTCAGACAATGAATGGAGTATGAATATAGGAGGATGGAACAGGTTGTTTTTACTTTTTGTTTACTTGCTTTTGTTCTAGTGTGTTTAATATCCATTTATGTTCTTACTCAACATCCATTCCAATAAATCACGTCTTACACTTAGTCTTTACCATATATACTCTGCATTTCTGTTCCTCTGAATAATCAGTCTTGTTTTACCTGAATTTTGGTATGCTTGATTGTAACCTTCACATAATCCTGAAGATCCTGAATGGTTAAGTTTCCAATACTGCATGCCACCACAAAACTGGTCAAATTGGCAGGATTTTCTACATCCTTCAAATGATGAAGAAAAATATAATAAATGCTTTCACAGTACATAACATAAAGCCAGGATACACAATTTCATTTTTGCAGTGTGCCAGAATAAGTAAAGTGTCAGCATTTTTGTACTTTTGAGCACGCAATATAAGAACAATATGTTTATAAAATCAAATTATGGGTTACCCTCATGGAAGTTTCCCTATTTTCTCTGTAGTCATAAACATACACGGGCACAATTATAGAGAGAGGTTAGAAGGCTAACAAAATTATAACTCAAACAATGTAACAGATAACAACTAATGATATGATTAGTTCACTTCCCTAAACAAGAACGAACTGGCTCTCTTATTGTTCACTCTACCCTTTTTAGTAGATGCAACGTTTTTAGAGAATAATCTGTTTTCTGTGTATGGTTGCTAAATCATCCTTCATTTTAGAATGAATGACTAAGAAGAAATAAACAAATTCAAAGTAATGTTATATACTGAAGGAATAGCGTTTTATGCAAGCTCTTATTTGATGGGGAATTCTGACATTATCACTGAGCAATACCATTTTTAACCCGCAACTAAGAATTTTCCAGCTGAGAAAGTTTCCTTGGAAACTGATTATTTATTAAAATGGAAGTACTATTTGCTTTTGATGGACTTCCATTGAAACCTGCATAGTTACATGCCCAGTTGGGAAGCCTGGTCACTTGCCGCAAAAAATCTTAGGTCAAATGAACTCTATTGTCACTCACTTGCCCGCCCAAAATCTGGTCTGTCAAACCTCTGAACCCTTGATTTCTTCTGTCTAGGAGTTTTACTAACCTAAAAAGAGGTTAGGTATCAGCTCAGCACTGGAATAATGAGATTCCACCACTCACGAGGGACAGAATAGCATCAGTTTTTAAGTATACATTATCCTGAGAAGAAAACCTCATTTCTTAAAAAACATACTCAAAAGTTTTCGGATGCAATATTTCAGATTATACTGGACTTTTTGTGACAAAATTTCCTAAAACCTTAAAAAGTGGAGAGGAAAAAAATCCAAATATCTAGACAGCTCTTGAGCATTTGAACAAGAGTAAACCTCTGGCCTACCACCTAAATTTAAACATCAGACCAAGTCTATGAAAGTCCTTGAGCATATTTCTAAAGGTTTCAGTGCATTCTATCTCTAGCAGATATGAAAAACTAGAAATATGTATCACTTGGTCTCTTTAGGGAAGGCAATCCATATATTCTTACTTATCCTTAGAAAGGAATAGAAATACTGCGTGCATTAAAGTAAAATACAGGTAACTACCTATATAGCTGCAAGGCTGTGTTCAGCAAAAGTAAAGGAAAAGTTTTTGCATATAAAACATACTGAAGTACAAAGTTGGGCACTGTTGAGTCTAGGTCAATGCCATAAATCTGGTCTAGTTTGGGCAGACTGCAATTCACACATTTATCATATTTGCAAATATTTTCAGGGCCTTAGAACTCATGAGGGTGATTCTTCCAACCTGACTTTACACATTTAACAAGAAAATGTCTACAAGTGATGCAGCCATTCTATCATTTCTTAACGTAGTCAATGAAAGGAAACTGCCATCTAGGGCATAATTCATTGTACCTATTCTATATATCTAGGTCAGAATACAACTTGGCTAAAATAAGTGTCAATTTTAGAGGCTTTAGAGTATTCTGCCCAGTCTCCAGCTGCTACTGCAAAATATCTCAGATCTCTTACTGGTTCACTGTTACATCTGTCAGTACCTTTGTACCTTGGGTATCTCAAATTGCAATTGTTCCTTTGTCTGGAGAACTGATGCTGAGTCCTGCACCGGGATGAGATATGTTACATCTCAACAGTGTCCATTCTTTTCCATCGACTGGCTTTGAAGGCAACTTATGGACAACAGTGCAGGCATGGATGTGTACATAGAACACATCTGCCTTTGATGAAATGAACCCGATCCTGAATAGCTTTTATAAAGTCTTCTCAGTAAGATAACCAACAGATTTTAATGAATGACAGGTTAAAAGTTACTGAATTCTCTCACTTGCAATAAAAAAAACCCCCTCCAGTGCCATAAAGTATGATGTTGCACTGTTGTATTGACTCCTTATAAGGAATACAGCTAATAGCATTCAGATTTTTTTAAAATGCAATTGGAATAAATATATCTATGAAATACTTTTATACTAAGGGATAAAGTTACTGGGTTTGAAATGTGGATCAATTTATTTGTAGGCCTTATTTTAACCCCCTTTTTTATCTTCCTTTATTTTTAGACTTACTGAAAATGTAAGGATTACACATTTTAATTGTGTTGAACATATCACCCATGAGTAGTTTGAAAACTATGAAAAACTAAAGGTATTATAATTGGAAAATCTTTCCTGATTTTTTTTTTTTTTTTCTTTTTAACGACTTATTAAGTATCACTTAGAAACACATTCTAAAACCAATAAAGGACACATTTGTCACATTGTGACACACTTTTTGGATTCTTCTGGGCTTCTTTATTAGAGATATCCACCCTGTTTTCTCAAAAGCAGGCATAAAATTAATACAATTTAAAATAGTTAAAGATACTTTGGGGTGTATTTCAGAAGGTAACTGTGGGTCATGGGTATTTTCTTGCCTAGATTACCCGAAGAATCTGGATATACTGCCAATAAAAACGATAATATAGGGACAATACAATACTACAGACTTCTGTGGATGCACAAGAGCCAAAGGTCACTTGCAATACTGATGGGAAAACAAACTCCAGTCTTCTGAGACGCATTCTACAGTTCACCATGAAACAATGTTTCCTTCTTAATTAATCTTTTTATTTCCAAAATAGGTATGGTTTTGTTTTTCTGTTTTTCAAGCTGAAAATTCTTCCTAATTTTTTGACATCTACCATGCAGGCCCTATTTACAATTACCAATTGATGGGACCCAAAAAAAGACAAAAATCAAATCTATCTGAGTACCTTTAGTTTATCCTTTGTTATCCTTATACCTTATACCTTTGTTATACTTATACCCTACTAAAATACGGTGTGCTTGTGAGAACACAGTTATGAAAAGAACAGTATATATAGAAACAGAAGTTCTCTGACTGCTGACCATCAGCCCAGAGTTTTCAACTGAATATAAAGTAGTCAGCTGAATATGACTACTAACCCACTCTTGTAAGGAAAAGAGAGCACCTGGCACTGTTAGAGGCCAACTTCCCTTCTCATAGGAAAGAGCCTGGCTCCACTGAACATCAAGGACTTACATTAACACATTTTAACACAAGTTATGCCCTTTAAGAGGACATACTCTTTTACTCTGATTATAAGCAGTTGCGATATGGTTTTCCACAGATTACTATGAGAAGTTTATCTTACATGTAACAGGAATTTGCAGTCAAAGCACTGACTTTAACCCATCTTGGGCACTTCAACAGTATTGTTACTCTGAGCATAAGACTGTCTTCAGTGCCTACATTTGCTATCATCTTTTAATTCCTGTAACTCACAAAATGTTGTGAAATGATTGCACTACAGGAAGCTTTCAGCAGCTGACTGACTCACCCTATCTGAAATTACTTCAAATACATTAATGTTTACCTGAAAAAGACCATTTTTATTGAAGAAAGTAAACTGGGCTCTGGATATAACTTCAAATTCATCTTGACTTAAATTCTTCAGTAAACTTGGTGGCAGAACAACAGAAGCAATGGCGCTTGTATGATCCTTGTCAAAATCTATCTGTTAAATAAAAAAACCCAGAAGAACATGTTTAAACAAAAAACAAACTATCTCATGTTTAAACAAAAAACAAACTACCTTCTGTCCACAGCTGGGTTTGCACCTTTACACAGAGATAACTAAACATGGGTCTAGAACCAATCAACACTAATATGATCTGTGTCTGTGTAGGAGTTGGTGCAATAAATACATTTTTTAAGGCTTGGGAAGTTTTCCACCTTTCCAGCCAGAGATTAGCCTTCTGCTACAAAAAAGTATTAGATAAAACCAACAAAGAAACAAACTCCTCCATTGCTATAATGATGATCTGGAAATAATGAGACGACAATAATGCCAGTCATAATAATTTTCAGTAATCGTAAAGATACTTTTTCTCACAGCAAACAATGTTGAGAACTAAAAAATATGCTCTGAATCCTTCTTTCTTAAGTTGTATTAGTTGGCTTGATTGGCATATCTGAAAGAATTCTCTTAGGAGCTTTTATAGTTTCTCTGCTACACAAAGGAGATTTTAAAACAATTATTAATGTCACCCTTCTACATTTATTGTGCTGCATAGCACAAAAAAAAGACACTTTTTGCTGTCAACATAAATTTAATATATACTGGCAATGTGTCAGACATCTAAAAGCCCTCTTTATCCCAGGGAGGTAACAAGGAGTAGGAAATAAATGAAGAGGTGACCTTGCATTTTATTAGCAATTTTATGAATGCACACTTTCCCACCATGGCATACTCAAGGTGTGCCACCACACCCATCAGAGGAAGGGGAGCAAGCTATCTCACAGTGGCTCTATAGAGGTGTTTAAGAATTTTACTGTGATATTGGAAACTCACACTTCTGACTTCCCCAGAGGCATCCTGGTCATGTATTTATGACTCCTACAATCAGATGTTTGATTCTAAAAGCATCATTAGCTAACAGAGAGTTAAAAGTCACAGGCTACTGACAGATTATTCACTGGTTTACTGTGAATAACAGACACCCTTGGAAATCAGTAAGAAGTGGTTCATAGGTATCTCCTGACAGGGATAAATGTAGTTGAAAGACAGGTTTTCATAGGGTAATTCTGCCACAGTAAACAGAAAGTGTGTGGGAATTGCCTGCAAATAGAGTGGAAGAGGCTTCTATAAAGAAGCACGGATATATTACAGGAACAATTTAATAATATGAATCACTAAAACCTAACTTAGTCAAAGGTTTGGCAAGAAACATAGAGACATAGGGGACTGAAATAGAATCTTTCCAAATTACCATGGATACATTTGGTTGATATCTACTTAAAGAAAAAAATATGAAATAAAATCTGGAAACATTCTGACACACAGCTTGAAGAGTTTACTGTTCCCTGATGAGTCTAGCATTAAACATCACATCACTGGTGAAAAACCTGGGCTTTCACAAGGGAATCTCCCTCTAGGAGGGATCACAAGTATCTTTCTTGACAAGCATGGAAAATATAAGCGGTGACCACAGCTGCTGAAGACTTTTCTGGTACGAAGGATGCTAAGAATTCTCAAGCAGCTGTTGGAAATATGAAAGTCTGAGATGAAACTCATGTTCCAATAGGAACATTATAAATACTTTGACGGAGTTTGGATTTTATGATTATTTAGACAGTGCTGTAATAAACGGTTCCAGGACAAGAAAATTCCTGGATGTCCTCAAGCCACAGATGGTAAATCTTGTTATATGTGTGAACATCCAAAACCTGGTTTTAGAATTTTTCCCTTCCTCTTTCCATAAATAAAGGGTGAAAGCTGGAGGAGAAACATTCCTTTGAAAACAAAGAACAATCAACTATTGAGCTTCATTAGTATGAGAGCTAAAGAAAAGTAGATTTACAATCATCAAAAATTTCTGATAAAATTGATTCAAAGAAATTTTAGCCAAGATGTCTATGAATATAAATATGTGAAAACTCAATTACATTGAATCTATTTGTATCTATTTAGACTAGCATTTGAGTTTTAATCGTAAGTCTATGCACATGTGAAAGGCCTGAAGCCTACTATATTGCTACTAGTGAAATTATTAGTCTTAGTCTCTTATATCTTTAAAGATTAGTCTTTAACTGTTTTCATAATGCCATGTTTTGCTGAATTCAATTTTGGTTCCTCTGGCCCAAATAACAGTAGATTTTTTTCTTTTTCTTTGCAATATTTTCTGTATGTTTCTACAAGTAAGGCTCACTGTACTTGAATGGTTAAACACCGAGGAAGCTGAGATTACATTACCTCTGAAATAGACTTCCTATTTAACTGCAAAGACCCCCCAAACATTGTACTTTCAAAAAGAATTTTAAAAAGCATTTAGATGCCAAAAGACGCAGCTGCACATATAGTGAAATTTAAAAAGTGTCGGCACCTTGTCACTATGGATTTCGAAAGAACTTCTGGAAAATATTATAGGTGCTCACGTGCATCTCAAATACTACTTCAAACCTTCAGATATCTGATATTTTCTACTTAAGGGGGGGGGGAAAGAAAAAATATTTTTGAGGTGATGATAAATAACTCTACTAGCCTATCTAGATACTATAGCACTAGAGACCCTCCTGCATTTTCAGTGATCTCTGTTTCTTTTGGTTTTGTCTAGGCTGACCAAGCTCCACATGAATGACCTGAACTGCCTCAGACATCCTAAATGGTGCAAGTCTATCAAACTGTGTGCGGACAACAGGATCAGTCCCAGGTCTCTTTGAGCAGTAAGTAAAAGTTAAAACCATACTGGAAGACTGAAGACTATTGTATCTGAAGAAATATGTATGTAGATGCTTACATCTAGGTGTCTTATTCTAAAGCTGAAAGGCATCAATGGAATTGTTAGCTAGTCTGCAATGGGTAATACAACACACTGCTTAAGATTATTTTCCTTTTTCACTAGTAAAAAAATCTTACAAAACTAAAAAAGGGTCAAGTCTTCTAGATTTATAAGCAAATTACTTTTTATCTGCATGGAATGTGAATGTATCTGTGTTTCCTGTCAGTTGAGGAAATACTACATTACTCTGTTTGGATGATTGCAGGAAGAAGGAAATAGAAAGTACGAGGAGAACTCGGAGTTGTTAAGTGGTTTTATTGGAACCACAGTAAACATTATTTGGAACAACAGGCACATTTCACATTCAGACACAACTGTTTGTTCCATACCTGGAAATCAGATGCATTACTCTGTGGACTGACACTGAAAGAACCACCTTTGAATGAAGTTGAATTTATAGAAGACACTCCAAGTGCGAGATTTCGTGTTGAAATACTCATGGATGGGCCAGTGAAATGGATCTTTAAAGCCAAGGCATCAATAGTTTTTAGAGCCCTAAAAACAGAGATAAAGTTATTCTGAAGACTGAATACAGAAAAAAGGACCCACCTGTGCTCTGTATGCTCCCCAGATCAGAAGAAGATTCTCTTGTTACTGATTAGCTTTTTATCACCTATCTGTGTATTCATAAGGAGGTTGTTAGACTGTAAATTTATGCATCTCTTGAAAACAAAAGCATTTGATTAACAGAAACTATCTGACTACATATCACTGGTCCTGAAATAATTTCCCAGCAATACTCTTGTATCTGTGCTGTGTAATGTATCAGAAGACTTCTTTTCCATCCAAATACTTTGTCTTTGTCATGCACATTAATTTGAGTACAGGGGGAAATACTTGTACGTCTAATTTGAAAAATTCTTTTTGGTGGAAATCACAGAAGTTTGATTTTTGTGCTGCAACTGTTTGTCAGGGATGAATCCTTACAGCCTTGCAGGTTGCTCTCAAAAGCTTGTCTCAAATGCAGAAATACTTACTCTGAAGATGAGGCTGCCAATACACTATCTGAACTTGTTAGAATATTGGAAAAAATTGTCACCACAGTAGAACCCAGAGATTCATCAATATCTTCATCATTCACAATTTTTTTGAGCTTCTGCACAACGTCATTTACTTTGTCTGAGGTTAGCTGCTGCCCTTCGCCAGTGAGATTCAGAAGCTGATTGGCTATATCAGCTGCATTTTCTGTAAGCATACAATCAAGTAAAAAGACAAAATAATGCATTACAGTCATGAAGTAATCTAGAAATACAAGTTTTTATCCTCATTGTGGAAATCTAGAGAATGTTTTATGGTACATGGAATGAACATAGGATTTTATCATTTTGTCAAATTTATAGTTTTATGAAAAAGTGTATACAACCTGCTGATTATATATTGTCCTCATTGACTGTGTCTTTCTTTATTTTGGTTTGAGTTTGTATAGCAGAACTATTGAAAGGGCTGATTGAGAGAAAAACAGCAATAAACAGCCTATTTTCTCTCTTTTTTTTCTCCTTATGCTATCCTTTCTATTTCACTGGAAAAACCAGTTTAACTCTTAAAGTGAAACAAATGCATGAAAAGTCACTATTACTGAAAAAGTATTCAATCTTTTAAGAACGTCTGACTCTGTTGCAAACGTTTCAGTTCTTTGAGAGGGTGGTTCTCTTATTCACTAGAGGTCTGGCAAGCATGACACACAAGCAAATTTCATGAGAAGAATCCTCCTGGTAAGAAAAGTTTGATAGTGTGGCCAAGGGCAAAACACTAGTGTAAATCTGTTAAACTGTAATTTCAATGTCACCGGGACAAAAACTAACGCAAAAACTAACCTCTTACAATATCAAAATACTTGATATTTATTTGAATTTGCAAATAAGATTTTGAAAGATCACCCTTCTATACTATGCAACTGGTTGTGGGTTTTTAATGTTTTTTTAATAATACAGCTTTTACTGTACAATTACTGTAGAATGTTCATTTGGCATGACATGATGTTTTCATGTAGTCTGACTGCAAGTACTCCATCAAGTAAGTTAGGTAGGTGGGCTCCCTAGGACACCTCTATCACTGAAGAAAGAAAAAGAGGTTTCTTCAAGAAAGTATTTCATGACAGGAGCTTACATGTAGGTGCTCTGAAATATGTACAAGAGTGTAATTCTCTTCATTAGCTCTGGCACTAAAAAAAAGGGCCATAAAATTGCTGCTTTTTTATTTTAGTACTCCTTTATGGACAGAATGACACCAAAGGGTATTTTACAAACAGAATAAATCTGAAAATGTCTGATCCTAAGTTCAGTGAAGAGAGTGGGAGTCTTTCCCCTGGCAGCTACAGGCATTGGAAACATTTAAAAATTTGTCCCAACCTGAATATGAAATAGAGGCAAAATACCACCTCCCTCTACTCTTGCTTAAACTGCCTGGAGAGTTTGATTTTTTTTCAGTAATTGGTATCCAGAGGTGGGTGAGATGAATTGAACTTGGTGACCTTCCTCAGAGTTTAATTATTTACTTTGCCCTGACTATTTAAAAGATTTTTTAACAACTTAGCATAAAGAAATATATTCCTCCTTAATGCAACCTCCTTATAGTAAACAGTAATCAAAGTCTACTACACTATTCCTTTTGCGGAAGATCAACATCAATATACCTACCTGTGCAATTTCTAAGATCAGGCTGACCCCAGTATGATGTATAATTCTGCAGACCCAAATAGCTAAAGAGGAAAAATGACAAAATTCACATGAAGTAGAGTAATAAAATTACATAAATATTTGATAATTCTTGTGTAGGTGACACAGTGGTCCACTCCTCTCAATTCACAACACTGCTTGCAACATGGCTACAAATACTTGGCAGTCAAAGTATGTGATCGATAAAGTGACAGTGCTGAGAGAAACTCTAGTTCTTTTGGACAAATTCCAGGCTGATTCCAATACTGATCTGACAAACTGTTACAGTGGAAATTTTGGCCTTGTATTTCAGGAACGACCTGAATGTTAACACAGATTATGATCCTATTATGCCTAGACAGGTTCTGTTTTTATAGTTTGTGCTGGACATAAACAGCTTTGATCATGTAAATTGCAAGACATAACACCTCTCAGAATAATATGCACAGAAGTTATATGAAGATATAATTTATGCCATCCATGTAAACTAGGGCAGGTCACTTTCAGATCTAGATACAAGTGAGGGGCAGATATAAAGATTCCCTTTTTTTTAGAAAGAAACAAAACAAACAAATAAAAACAACAACAACAACAAAACACCAAAAAAGCCTTACCATAACAAAATACAGAATCACAGAATCACAGGATGGGTCAGGTTGAAAGAGGCCACAGTAGGTCATGTGGTCCAACCCCCCAGCTCAGGCAGGATCATCCTGGAGCACACTACACAGAACTGCATCCAGATGGTTCCTGAGTATCTCCAGTGAGGGAGACTCCATAACCTCTCTGGGTAATATGTTCCAATACTTGGTCACCCACACAGTAAGGAGCTTCTTCCTCATACTCAGGTGGAATTTCCTGTGCATCAGTTTTTGTCTTGCCTAGTTCAGCTGTCTCTTGCCCTATTGCTTGGAACCACTGAGAAGAGCATGGCTCCATTCACGTGACACCCTACCCTCAGATAGTTATAGACATTGATAAGGTGCCCTCATCCCCTTGAGGCTGAACAGGCCCAGCTCCCTCCGCCTTTCCTTGTAACAGAGATGCTCCCGTCTCTTAATCATCTTGGTCACTCTGCAACAAGTCTCCAAAATTAGACACATTCTTTCATCAGTCTTCTTAAAAGATAATCATATTATCTCAGCATGGCAAAGGCAGAACGGTGAATGGGTAAAACTTATCCTTTCACTCAGGATGTGAGAAAATAACATTATTCCTCAGATGATCACATTTATCAGCACACTAGCAGGTCACTTTCTTCTGTGGGATGCACAGGACTTGAAGAAACTGAAGAGATCCTTTTCTTACAGAACACATGCCACCAGTGCTCCATATTGGCAAAAGCTAATGGAGGCAGAGGCAAGGAAAGCACAGCACAGGGCAGAACACAGTAATTTTTTTAATGGGAAGTGCTGCAAAGACAATCAATGGTATTTTGTAGACCACAAGTGAACAATAAAGATAAGTAATACTGGGACAGCTAAGGCCAGAAACTTTAATTTTTAATGATTCTGAGGCTCTGACATAAAAACTTCTGCACTTCTCACAACAAAAATTGGTCAATCAGAATCAGCTGTTGTAAGAGATTAAGAGGTTGAGGAAGTGAGTTATTTAAATATAATGCAGGTTGCTTTCCTGTTTGGCACAGAAACTCGTAGCTAATTCATATCCATGTTGCCATACTGTTTTCAAGAAGTAAGAGAACTGGTCTTCTCAGAACACATTCCAGATGCAGTGTGGATGGACAAGACTAATATATTACATTTAATGGTAAATACTGAAGAAATTAATTAATAGTGCATCATCATAACCACATTTAAGGCACTCAAAGGAGATCAAAGCCATGGTGTTTTGGTAATATATCAATGGAAATAATAATAATATTCCCATTTTACAAATGGGAAATAGAGACTCAAAGTCTTTTGTAGATGTTCAAATAAAAGCCTACATTAGGGAAAATTTATCCTAAACTTTAAAAATACAAGTTCAAATCTTTAAGCATAAGATTATCCCCACCTTCAATTATGACTAGCTAGTGGCAAAACATTTGTGCCACAATTTCTTTCACTCTCTCCTCATGAGATGAAATGTTCTGGATTATACCATCTCAAATTCATAGAATTTTATTCTATTTCTTACACAAGTCAGACACCAGCAGTGGAGTAGTACAAAACATGAAACTTTGTTTTCAGTAACATAAACACCATGGCCAAGTACAATGTCCGGCATGTGGGTAGGGCAATCTCAAGCATAAATACAGGCTGGGAGGCAAATGGATTAAGAGCAGACCTGAAGAGGAGGATTTGGAGATACTGGTTGAAGAGAAGCTTATGTGACGGCAATACAAGTTTGCAGCCCAAAAAGCCAACCATATCCTGGGCTGCATAAAAAGTATTGTGGCCAGTAGGTCAAGGGAAGTGATTCTGCCCTTTACTCTGCTCTCATGAGACCTCAAGTGGAGTTCTGCATACAGCTCTGGGGCCCCCAGCATAGGAAGAATGTGGACCTGTTGGAGAAAGTCCACAAAGACGATCAGAAGGTTGGAACACCTCTCCTATAAAGATAGGCTGAGAGATTTGGAGTTGTTCAACCTGGAGAAGAGAAGGCTCTGGGGACACCTTAATAGATGCCTTTCAGCAGCTAAAGGGGGCTACAAGAGATCTGAACGAGGACTTTTTATAAGGCCATTTAGAGACAGGACAATTTTGAATGGTTTCAAGCTCAGAGAGATTAGGTTTCAGGAAGATATTAGGAAGAAATATTTACTTTGAGTGTGGTGAGATGCTACAAGAGGTTGTCCAGAGAGGCTGTGGGTGACCCATCGCTGGGAGTACTCAAGGTCATTTTGGACAGGGCTCTGAGTAACCTAGTCTAGTGGAAGGTGCCCCTGTGCACTGTAAGGAGGTTGGAACTAGATGACCTTTAAAGGTCCCTTCCAACCCAAACCATTATCTGATTTTTAATACTTGAATGAAGCAGTTTCACTATGTAAGAAGGTGTTGTTTTTAAAGTAATTTTGAACATGTATTATTTTTGGGTCACAATATGCCCTACAGAAGTGGTAGATGAGCCTTTGTTTCTTACTAATGAAGTACATATTCTTACTACACTCACATAATCTCTCACAGTATAGAAATCATTTTCCTGAAATACAGTATCAGCCAATGTCAGCCATTATGGAAAATGTAGCTTAATTACATAACCAGAAAGCTGCATCTGAAGCAACTCAAGTTCTCAGACATTTGAACACCTACCAGGTTCTTGATGCAGTCTGAACTGAGCTTCCGTGACAAAATGTGAAGTTGGTCACAGTAGGTCTGGTATCCGGCCAAAAATAATTTGGAGGGTTTTCTTCAGCTAAACATTTTTCTGTAAAAATTAGTATATCAGTGTTAATAATAAACTTCTCCACCTAATCATCTTCCATTTCTTGTCCTCAGCTCATCAATCAGTCAGCAAACTGAATGCCTGGCTGTTTGCGATAGAGCAGCAGTAGAGGGTTGCACAACAGGAGATCGTACATGCTGCTGCTGCTCAAAGGAAAGTGTTGAATCTGCATGCTGCATCCATTTTCACTCCACCAGCTTCCACATCCTCCCTCCCAAAGGAAGAGCAGTCTTTGACTGGTAGTAGTTGAATGGGAGAAGATGAGAGCTAAAAGGAGACAGATGAAGGGCAGCAGCTGACAGGAGCACAAAGAGCATTGAGAAGTGGAGATGAGGGGCCTTGGAGATCCAAAATATCTCATTTTAGCTCTGGTTGTAAAGCATAGTCTTTACCCTCAAACTACCAGAGGACTTTCAGGAACTGCCCCAGCCTCTTTGACCCAAACAGTAAAACTGACTAAAGCAAACTGGGTGACTGTGTTTGTGTTAAAAGTGATAGCTCGAGCATGGCTCTCTGAGATTAGTGGAACAACGAGCCTTATAGGGACAACTTAAAATCTGAAACAGTCATACCATTTGGAAATGATTATTTTAACACAGAAGATCCTTTTTTATACAGAAGCAAACAAAATTTGCTGAGTAACAAAGCTGAACACTACTTACCCACTGGATCAACATCCACAGTATGGAGTTTATATCCTTCTTCTATGGTTCGATTATTATTTATGAGCTTTTGTCGGATGTCTTCCTCTTCTAAATTGATGTTGTTTGTAGAATTATAAACCAGAAGAGCCAAAACACCAAAACTGCAAGGAAAATTACCTGAGTGTTTGAGCTGGAACAGGAGAGGCCAAATGTGTGGAAATAAAAACATGTGACAAACTGAGTAGGGAACAGTGTAACCAAGACAATGTTGCAGATTATCTGTAAATAATTTTTGTATATATAAGGCCACAACAAGAAAATACAGTTGGCCAATTTCATAAAAAGAGCTAAGAAATGTTTTTAGAAGAGTTACATTATTTCAAAAGATGAAACCATAGAATTGTGAGTTCCAAATGGGCCCTACTTAATTTTAAAAATCTAATTGCTGATGGCTTAGGGACTTAAGAGCTGATTCATCTCACCTGACAAAACTTGTCAGGATGGAAAAAGTCATGCTCCAGAGGATCCATCTCTACATTGACTACAGGGTAAGACTACAGATTAACAAAGATTAACAAAGAACTGATCCCTAATATTTAAATCTCTAGATTTTGATGGAATGAAAAACACTCTGACACGCTTTCAGTTGTATTTAGGACAGTCAAATTTCTCAGATGACTAATTCAAGTTTGAGCACTAATAGCTGTTTTGTACTGTAGCCCACTACTACTTTCTTGGGCACAAGAAATAGTTCAAAGTGCCCAAGTCTCTTTCCTGTGAGAGAAATAAAACAGTCCCCATCCTCGTCCAAAAGCGTAGCTTTTCTGGAAGGGAAATCATGAACAGGCAAAGCAGCTCTAGTGGGGCACAGTAGAAGGCTCAGAAGTTTCCTCCTGAGACACAAGGAACCACATGCTGGAGATGGGAATATGTCATTACTCAAGAGCATTGCTTGGCTCCGGATAGTAGGAGGTGATGCCACTAACGCATGGAACATTGGATCTCCATGGGAGCCAAAATGTGGAAAAAAGAAAAAAGCAAACCTGCCTTGGGCTGTCTTCATCTCAGCCTTGCCTGAATAAAGACAGACCTTTGCAGTGTGTGAGCCATTCCTGGCAGCCTGGGAAGCAACAGCAGTGCCAGCACACATACAGTGAACAGGGTGTACACTGATCGGAGCTGCTTTCACCTGCAACCCCCCATGCAATAAAGCAACAGCCAGCTAAAGGATCTTGTGGTCTACAGAAAGAAGCACAGAAAAAGCACAGGGGTGCTAAAGAGAGTTAGTAGGGTTTACAGGTATTGCTTCCTAGACAGACCAAGACTTCATTTAAAAAAAAAAAAAAAAATCTTCCAGAAAGACATCTTCATGATGACAGCTCAGAATTCAACTTTCCAGAGGTACCTAATCTAGTTCAGTATATAACTACAGCTTAGTGTAAAGATGTTGCTCTAAGATGGCAGGTTTAACTCTCTGTCAGGCATCATTCTGAAAACTGAGTAACTCCAGCCAATACTTCTGAAGTACTCTCTCATTAGTGAAATAGTATTGAAACAACTGGCATTAGAAAACAACCCCTCAGACTAAGAAAAAGAAAATAAAAAAGGAAAGTGAAGTCCAAAACTCATAAAGAAATCACAAATGTGAACTAAATACTCCACACATTTAACTTTTGCAGATGTAAAGAAATAAGTAAATAAATACACAGCCCCTGCTTGGTGTGTTTTTGGTTGTTTGTTGACTTTTATTGTTGTAGAACACCAGCACATTTCTCTTTTTTCTTTCCATATTCACTGTTTTATTGGTAATATGTTGCTGGAAAAGAAAGATAAAAATGTGACCACCTGCTGGCTTGGCTTGCTTTTTCCCCAATGGATGTATTTTAACAGAGAAATTACAACTATCCCTGGCCAGGTTGCTCCTGCCCTGCTCCCAGATATGCTGTGTTTCTCCTAGTATTCCTTTGGTTTAGGTAGAGTGTTTAACATCTATACGGCAAATAGTCTCAGTAGGGTTGATATGCATTAGCAGGCTTTTGTTGTATATCTCAGATATATTACAAGGCACAAGTTTATTATGACATTTATTTTTAGCAGAAGCATGGAAATTGCCTACTGGACTGCCAATTCCTTCAGCCCTCCAGTACTTCAGCCCGAGTCTCCTGGCACATAATCATTTTTCCTAAAAGATCCTGGCTTCACTTGTCTATTCCCTTTACTTCAGAAGAGGAAAACTTAATATAGTGATGCCACTCCCTACCTCAGCACTCTGGCTTGCAAAACAGAAGTTCTGAACAGTCATCGCTACTGCTAAGCTGCCTGTTCCAGGAGTCCCAACTAACCAAAATTATATTTAGTATCTGTAACTGTGCAGAGGAATAACAGCAAAAAAATAGAATATATAATGACAGATGAGGTAGAATTGGTTGCAGTTATCTTGAAAAATTATAGAGAAAAGTATTGATAATGAAGCACTGATAAAAATAATGTCTTAAACCAATCCACTTCTTTTCTGAGAAACTCCTAGATCACAAGTCATATATACTCTATAATAAGAGCCTACTCCATATTAAGATAAAAACAATTTCTATAAACTTTTCAAAATGACTCATGCTAGCTTCCCAAAGTAAATAAATACCTTTTAACTTGCCAGCTGACGCAATACGAAGCTGAGTGCTTCCTTCCACTTTTGTCACACTCATATGACAGAAGAAAAAAAAAACATTTCAATGGTGAAGAACAAATTCTTGATTTGGGAAACAGTAGGCCTACACTCCAATAAATGTCAATGCTGCCATGCTCTGCTGGTGTCACCGGATTTGCTACACCCAACTTAAAATCTTTTATTGTGAATCATACAAACGCAGATAGATTCACACAGCAGTAATCAATTACAAATTACACCTCATCTACAGTAGCCTGTACTTGCCAGCATTGCTGCTAGCAATATTGAATATCACTGAATATCATTAGAAATAAATGGACAGTGGTGTAGGTAAATATGTTTCTCTTTTCTCTGACTGAAAGCAAGCAGAAAAGCAGGGGAAAACCAGGGTCTCTCCCACTTTCTCCTGGTCTGTTGAGCTAAGCTGGCTCAGAGAGAGAAATTTACGAAGCTGCACCCTCATCAGAGGCACAGGAGGCGGTGGTGGAGCCTGCACTGCCACGGCTTGTACCACAAAGTCAGCTTTATTCTCTGTCAGCGTGACTCAGAGCTATTCCAGGACAGTGTGCCTACACACGGGCTGTGGTCTCACTGCTACACGATGCAAGGAGCCTGAAGGAAGGATTAACAAACCACGTGAACCATGCATCACAGACTGTCTTGTACCTGAAGAGATGTGGTTGATAATTAGCAATGCACATTTCTCCTTTCTGTTGTACTGGACAGGCTGAACTAATAATGAATAACTGTTGTCAAGCTGTTTCACTAAAAGTCACTGGGAATTTCATCGCTAACTGCTTCGAAGTATTTAAAAAAATTTTAAGATGTCAGCATTAAATTCTTTACCAATCTTGATGTTATGTTGTCTCTGAAGACAAGTAGCAATGGGTAGCTATAACTCAAGACTGGCAGCACAGTTAGGCTTATTGAGTCACCTGTGAACAGCATGAACTTCTTCACATTAACCGGACAGACAAAAAAAGAGCTGACTATTGCGTAAGTCAGTCAGTGAAGATGCCACACAAAAAGCAGACAAAATGTTAAAAACACACACAGAATGAGGCAAAATAAATATGTCAGTAGAGGGAAACTAAAAGCATTCCACAAAAGTATGTGAATTGAGGATAACCTTTTAGTTGAGGTGATTTTGACTGCAATGTTAAAATGTTCAGAACAGAGACCAAAAAAATATGACTCAGCTTAAGAGACACAATCAAAGTAATGTCAAGAATGAAGAGTTTCCTTTCTCAGGAGAAGGTGATGTTACAGTTAAAATATAAAATCTGAGACTTCAGGACACAAAAATAAAAATAGCAGCTACTTTTTGGAATATCAAAAAGAAAAGCACCTTAACCTTTCCTTTTAAGTTAATGAGCATTGTAGCAGAACAGTGCTGCAAGCACTACGGTCATGCCTCTGTGCCTGTTCTTGTATCTCTGGGCCTTTCTGCTCCTTGCAGATCTGGTGTGGGAATACAATCAGCTATGGTTTTACAACAGAAGGCACTTATGTGATAATTTGATATAAAGGCTATTCATTATTACAGAATGTTGCAAAGAGCCAAACCAGAAGGGGTTGGAATCCCTCACATTTAACAGTTAGTCTTTGCTGAAATGAGTTTTTGGTTACACTTGGACTATGTTCTGAAACAATGAAGAAAACCCCCATTCCTGTCCCCAGTGCACTACTTTTCTAAAAATGGCATCTAACAATGTCAGACCTATACTAAAACTAGTTAAAGTCAGTGGAAAGACAAAGGAAGTAACTGGAAGCTGGACCAAGAGTAAGCAGAGAGACCAGAAAGGGATCATCCTTCAGCCACTCAAAAGGAATTCCCAATTTCCTCTGCCTGTGATGAAG
Source organism: Formicarius rufipectus (assembly GCA_013399695.1). Classification (NCBI taxonomy): domain Eukaryota; kingdom Metazoa; phylum Chordata; class Aves; order Passeriformes; family Formicariidae; genus Formicarius; species Formicarius rufipectus. The sequence continues at coordinate 845,272 of VXAU01000433.1, read as the reverse complement.
GCTTTCTTTACAGGTCATGGACACAAGATGCCAGCAAGGACACTGTGAAGAAACCTGAGGATTTTTGCTTGGTGCTTTGTTGGCTGTTTTCTCAAAGAGAAATATTACATGTAACGTGCACATTACATTATGTGGCATTTAAAAATGTTTCTCATCCTTGACAAAGGCTGTCCATTACTTCCTTTGGTAACACTGAAGTTGAAGCTGTGGGGAGTACATCGGCCAGGTACTGATAATAACATGCACTTTTGGACTTGACACTCTGTCTTTCATCACCAGGTACACAAACGCCAAAAAAGCACAGTGTATACTTTGGATTTCTACAGCTCATAGAACACAGCAGTGAAACACAAACAACCTACTTCAATAATTTTGTTTTGTTTTGCTCTTCTCCAGAACGCAGTACAGTTTAAAACACTTTTTTTTTTTTTTTAAAACCACCTATTTTTAACGTGACAAAAATGGCCAGCTTCTTACCTCCCACTTCCACCTTCTATTTCTTCTCTGAACCATTCTAACAATTCTTCCTTTTTCACACGCAAGAAGACTAGGTGAGGAGACTGAAAACTGAAATTCTTCAATGTAGCAGTGTGGTGAATTAGTGTGAAGCAAAGCAAACACACAGAAAGGGCTGGGGAAGGTTGCTTTGTTAGTACCCAAAAGAAAACAAACATATGTGATCTGAATGATAAGAATATGAATTCAAGAGAGGAAAAACCTTCTCAAAGGGCAATTTTTAACAATTACGATACTGCTTTAGAAATAAGGCAGCTATGATCATGAGGGAAATTCAGAAAAGGGAAATAAGGCTTGGTGAGTTAGAGTTAAGAACTAATATGTTTAATTCTGTAAAAGATAAAGTCAAGGCCATGATAGTTATGGGTTAAGTCTTAAATTTTAACTGTGGAGTGAATTTCTGTTCAAATGAATGTGAAAGTCAATAGAGTAAGAAGTACTCAAAAACTAAGGAAAATAACAGAATGTCTAAGACTGTGAAAAACTTATTCTTGACTATCCAAAATGGAGAAATAAGAAAATATTTGGACAAATATTCACAGAAATATTTTATAGGAATATTTAATTAATAGTCTCTGCATGAAATCACACTGTGAGCAAGTTATATATGATAACTCGGCCATAACATTTAAGTGGATTATCTGGACAGTGAGAAATTACCATAACTTCCATCATGTATTAAGAATTTCTAACCACTAACTTGTTAATTTTTTTATACTCTCAAATGCCACCCTAGTGTCTCATAGGATTTTCTGAGAATCCTGTCCAGGAAATATCCAAGAAAGTAGAAAACCTAACAAAGAATCTTGAAAACAATGAATGGGAAGCAGTAGGAAAAAAAGTTTGCTTTCTATATTTCCAGAAATTCAACAGATTTCTTCCTCGCAAAATCTAGTAACTTCAAAAACCTAGCAGTTTGTTTACTAAAGCCAGGAACACTGAAGACTACTGGGAAGTTGATCCTTCTTTTGTTTCAGAAGGAAAGGATGTACAAGCATAGATACATACTCAGAAGAACTAAGACCTAAGGCTGCTTCAATCAACTTTTCCCATATGTTTTTTCTATAAGAGGTAAATGATGTGCATGAAAATGTATGCAAGACATGAAAGATATATGAAAAATGGCAACAAATTCTGTGTATATGTATTCCTCTATATGTATATGTGCATATACATTGTGCAACAGGTTTAATTTTCATTAATCACACATCACGTAGCTCACCTAGATTTTTAAGTAACTCTGTGTTACCACAACTGGTTTTCTAGGTTGGGCTGAATCTTGACTTCTTTTTTCATCTTGTTTTCTAAGAAAACATTCACAGTATAACACTCCTGGTTTACTGGAGACCATCAACATGTTGTGTGACATAATTAGCATTTATACAAAATTATTCAGAATGATGACAAAATGCCAGCTGACCTTGGCACAAAGTGCACTAGAGCCTAAGAGAAGAGTGGCTTCTCAATAGACCAGCCTCCCCTTGAAGACCTTGATGACATATTACGAACACTTAATTCCGCTGCCTCTGAAATTACATATGATGATCAGAATAAACAGAAATGGGGTTACCCCCCATAAGAGTAATACCTTATGAGAAGTAATGTACTGGCATATTCACTGAATGTCAAAACAGAGTAAAGGAAAAGGGAAATTACTAGAGTAATTTCTCCCTCTTTACCTTTCTTTAGTAGACCAGGAAGAAGAAAAAAAGTCCAGAGGACAGGATGGTGGAAGGTGAGATGAGAAGAAATCAGGTGTGCAGATGCGCTGCTAGCCTCAGCAGTCTTGGATTGTTGGTAAGACCTGAGGTATGGTCTCCACTTGAAAGGCATGGTTGGCATAACCATATCACTCAGACACATGAAAAAAAAAAAAAGTCCTACCCACATCACTACACCCTACTGCAGATTTAGCTCAAGCAGCAAAATAGCCCATTCAGAGTCCGGGCTTATAGTGTACCAGTTAAATGGTTTTGCCAATAAAACTGTCATTCTGTTATGGCTATGTGGGGACGAGATACTACTTTTTACAGACCTTTCCACATCTAGGTAAAGTCTGTAGAAAACTGGAAGCATCACTAGCTGCTTCCTGATCGTAAATTAGGAATACTGGGCTATTTCTGAAATTACGAAGTCCAGCTTTTATCACAATGGTTCTTGAGAGTCAACAGTTAACGTCCTTTTCTATGGGACTTGCCTATACAGCAAATAGCTATATCCCATACCCGCTTCTCACCCCATGCTCACAGGACTAATTATGTTTTGGTTTCCTCTCCTTAATTTGGTCCTAAGATTCCATCCCTCCCTATACATCCCTCAGAAATCAGCCTGCTGCTTTCAAAGAAACCCCTGGAGGCCAAATTTTCAGGGGGTGTGACCCATCTAACTTTCTTTGGCTGCCTTTGAGGTCGTTCCAACTCCAACGCCTCAAAGTCCAGCATAAGTCAGGAAATGAGAACATATGGTAAACAGTTCAACTCACACTAGTTTGGCTTTCAATTCCAACATGATTTTTCAGTGTTTTGAATCTACTAAAATGCCTATTAACTCAAAGTGCTCTGGGTTAAACACAACAAATGCAGTGACTGTGGACAGATAACAATGTTAGCTTGTTGCGAAATAAAGATGAGTCTGCCATACAACTTAAATGTAGTATCTTTATTCAGTTCTGTGACAGATGAAAACTGAGCTCTGAAAAAAATGATCTGTTAAGGTTTAAATCTCAGGGGGTTTAAACCAAAACAAATATGATAACCAGTATTAGGCTTCTAAACACATCCAGAACACTCAGCTTGTCAGCAGTCATGTATTTACAGACTTGAAGCATATGCCAAATAATAGACAATGAATCCAATAATAGACAATAAAACCTGTTGTAAAGCCACTTGTAACAGCAGTTGTTGCCTCTAATGAGAAAATGTATTTTAAAATGTTACCTTTTAATACTTCTTTTTTCTCTTGCTCCCTCTTTTATGGAGCCTGGATGGATGCTATAAAAGAAAGAGACATTAATCAGAGTGGGCTAATTCTTCCAAGAAATACAGCATAAACACCTTCCTCCTTAATTTACCTGATATTGACCACATACACCGTGTAATTCCAATTCTGGAAAGTACGGTTCAGCTGAAAAACAGGAAGACATTGATAACATGAATGGTGAGATGTTAATGGGGCTCTTTGTTGCTTGAGGCAGTTAGAATTTCACCCTTTTGGCCCTTGAGAAATCCCCTTCAGTTCTGCAAAGCAAAGAGAAGACTCTCGCATTTCAGTTAGGTGAATGCTGTATTAGGTGTACAACCGGTAGTGAGAAATGTGGTCTTTTTTATGGACAAAAGGAAATCTCTATAAGATCGTGACACAGTGAATTAGGTGAGTGCACAGGATGCTGACCTTTTCTCCCTCTCTTACACATCTTAAATTTTCAGAAACACTTCAATATGAATAGATTTCCTGACAGAGCTACCAGAAAAATTTTTACCTGAAAGTCTTCAAATCTCTGATGATCTTCTTTTCAAACCTTTGTACTATTTATTCTGAGTGCACAGTGGCTGCTCAGTTTTCATGCTAAGAGCTACTTTTGCATACTCTGCTAGGACCAAGTGACACCTTTCTGAAGTCTCTGGCTCAGGCACCTAAAATACTTTGCCTGGCTACTGTGGCTAAGAGAACAACCTTGGCAGGTGTGGATGACTGCATTTCTCTTTTGTAGATTACTGTAGGTTGTTACCTTAGTTTCTGAAAGCTGAAAGCTTCAGGTTTATTAAAAGAAATATAAAGAATAGTTGCCATATATTCATAATATATTTTCATGTAAGCAGTTGGTATAAAGGCTACTTACAAATTGTGTGAGTGCAACTATGTGAACTATCAAAAAGGACAGAATATCTGTATTCAGACAGGAAGAACTCTAAGAGGCAAGAACGTCAAGAATCCTCCACCCACAGGGCTCAGAAAGGAGCTTATGTCTGCTAAAATGAGTCAAAAACCCAGAAACTACTAGAAGCCTCAGCAACTCACCCATGGCAGAAGCCTTCTGAAGTAGAGAACATCAGGATAAATTGGAAAAGTTTATTACCTCACACGAATCAACACTACTTGGCTTTTTAAAAATAATTTCTTTCACAGTATAACTTCAGAACCATGTTACCATTTGGGCAGAAAAAATCTGTCCTGTGTAATCATGCTGGAACTCAGACATCTACTGCTTTCAGCAGACAATTCTGATTTCTCCATACTTTCCAAAATGTCACCTAGTATTCACATTTCTTAGGAAGTTAGTTAGTACAGTGGAGACATTTCAAAATTTTACCTATAGAGCTGAAGAGGCCCAGCTAGAACTGAATTCATTACTGCACAAATCAATAATAGAAAGATACTTAGAGAACACATATTAAGAGCTTGATAGTCTGTTTTTTCCCTTTTCCAACTGATAACATTGATGTGCCTAATTCATACATGTAATGACACAGGAAAGAAAACCCAACTTACCCATTCTGCAACAACATCATGTACTTTCGACACTGAGTTGGAGTTGGAGCTAAAGACAGTTATAGATATCCTGTAGAATAGCCCACCTGTCCATTAAAAACAGCATTATAATGTTAGAAACTGAGAAAATTTACCTTTTTAATAATGAGACTTTAGTTTCATGATTAATATAAAGATTGGGCTGTACCTCAGATACAAGGGTATCTCAGGCTCTTGTTTGCATTGTAAAGTTTGAAGTGAACAGGCCCTGCAGGTTTAGGCCCATTCTCACTAGTCCTGCTGATTTTTACAAGATTTCCCTTCCCCTCCATATTTTCAGGATACTTGAAATGCAATGTGGAAACTCACAGACAACATATATAAAAATATTATTTTGCATATGCCTTTAATGTGGTGTGTAAAAACAAGATCATGGAGAGTGCCATGAATTTTAAAAATGATTAGAATTAATGAAATCTGTGAATATGGATAAATTCTGCTCTTAGTCATACTGTTATAATTCAGAACTAAATCACTGCAGATTAGATTTAAAACTTTGTGAGAGCAGAGAAAGCTCATCAATTAAAAGCAACAAGGTAACTGAGGACAGAATTATGTGTGAGAAGGGATATAAAGCTCTTGTTTCCAAAACACAGTCTTGCTCTCAGGTCTGGTGATAGCCAGAAAGAAAAGGAACTCATATTAGCTTTACAAAACCAGCAGCTGAATAAACCATCTTTCAGTCACAAAATGTGTAACACTTGGCTTGGTGCAATTTTATATTCAGAAAACTGCTTTGAAATGTCACTGGGTAAATATAAATTCTATTTAAGTTCATGAGTGGGTAGACAGCATTACAAAATTTCATATCTAATAAAAAACATCGAATTATTTAATGGCTATGCTCTGTGTTAAAAGTCTGTACTTTCCACAAGTCACTTTTTTTTTTCTTCTTCATTAAGCTACTAAATAGTCTGTAAACTCTAGCTGGGTAAAATTTCTCAGGATGTGAGGGAGGTTTAAGAACTTCTGGATTAATTCACTTGCATGTATGTGCTTGTGTGGCAGTGCCTGGTTCAGGGCTGTTTACCAGACAAACTTCTGGGTCTTGATCACAGCTACATGCATTCATATAATCTGTAAATCTTACAGAGACACTATATAAGACAAGATATGACAATAATTACACAGAAATCCCCTTCTATCTCTGCTCTATTTTTCCAAATCTTAATCTTCTATTTTAAATGGAGAAAATGTCATAATTTTACAATTTCATAGATAATTCTTGGACAAGAGCTTGAAATAATCTGAAAAATTGAAAAAATCTGAAGCCAGAATTTTCCAATTAAATTGTATATACATTGGTTACTATCCTATTCATGAGATGGCTTCAGCATTGTTCTTTTCAATATGGAATTAATCATATGAACACTGAGATTAGAAGGAAAATTACTCTATGATAAAATACTAAAGAAGACAGTTCAATAGTTACCTTCTTTGGTAACCTATGATTAAATTTTAGATATGAGTGGAATAAATCTGCTTTTTGATTTTATGTCTTTTTTCCCTCACTTAATTCAGGAGATACACAAATTTGGTGTACAGTTTAATCTGAAAATGTACTTTAGTTTCTTATTATTACTCTGATAGTTTCAAATAAATTAAAAAAAAAAAAAAGATGAAGAAATAAGTCTTTTGAAGTGGAAAATTGGACTTTGAGCAAGCTGAATACACTTGCAAGACCTGGATCTACTTTATATGTATGTATCTCTGTACATATACATATTCAATTTTATATCTATAATGTGTATGTGCTGTACAGATACACACATACAGAAAATGTGCATTATATATATTCTCACACATTCATATATATATACATACACAATTATAATCTTTTTCAGATAATTATGTATGTGGACAAAAATCACCTTAATATAGGAATATGCAAAGTATTTTTAAAACCAGACATAGTAACTGCAAACTAGTCGATAGCTTCAAGATCAAGATGGCGACCCAAAGCATGTATTTAATGAGGTGAAAAAAAAGAACAAGAACAAAGAACTAATCTACATTTTAAAACATTCTCAGGAGACTGCAGTGGCAGATAGTAAAAACTAAAAAATATTTCTCACTCTCCAAATTAAATTGTGGAAATCCCACCTCAAAATGCTGAATGAAAAAAAAGTTATGGGTACAAAACTGATGAAAAGTAGCTGAAGAGATTTTTTAAAAAAGAGGAAAATATAGCCTAGAAATCAATCCACCCCACATTCACCACCAACTACAAAAATACAATGATCAATGAAATATTAGTGTTTTTTTTTAATTCTGTTAGGTAAATTATCCAAACATTGCTTTTTAAAAAAAAATCTTTGCTTTTTGAAAGTAAAATCCTCAAAAACATGTAAGTGAAAAACATTCATACAGTCCCAAACAATAAAATGGCATGAAATTATATACAATACACGCCAACCTATATATTATCCTCACAGTCTCATGAGAGCTGCCTTAGAGAAGCACACAAATATTAGAAATCACGTTAATAACATGCACTATTGCTAAGATGTTACAAATTCCCTTCTATTGTAATTACACTACTATTCCAAAGCATCTTCATACGCTAAATGGACATATATCTAAAGGATGAAAGACAGCTACTTCTATGTTCAGTCTACAAACTGAATATCTAATAATAGATAAAATGATCTGGGTTTTTTTTCTACATCTAGCTTAATGGCTTGACATACTGTAGTTGAGCTCAGGTCGACACAGGTAGCCCAGCTCAGTAGAGGAGACATATAAACATGATAAAAGAACTTCAGCAGAGCTAGTAAGTTGATTCAGTGGCGGGTAAGGGGTGCTGTTTTGGCTTGTCTCAGATGGCAAATTGGCCAAGGAATGAACATGGGCCGAAACTGACAACTGATGGTATATTACAGAAGAAACTGGCATTTGGGACTGCATGAGAGAATGATCAATGGCTGCTGCTGCTGTTGTCAGAGTGCCTGTCAAGATGGTCTCTTTGTGCTGAGTAACAACTCCGCTATATGAAGATGGCAGAGGTATCGCATCGCTCATTATTGCAGTCCTGGATGGTTCCAAATGAGAAGACAGACTTGCAAAATGCCCATAATCAGCATTTTCAAAATCCAGTGCATGAATAGTAATAACGTTCAGAGAAGATGTTCCTTCTGTGTGCTTGCTTAAGGATCCATACATCCCCCCTTCTGGATCCCACTCAGAAAGCCTCAATATATTTGTTGGTCTCAAGACAGCAAAATTCCTTACATCTTCATTACTGTCAATGATTTTTTGTTCTGCTGCCCACAGAGAGTATCTCAGACTGCCCACTTGATTTTCAATGGAGTTTTGTCCTAAAACAGTTTGATAACTTTTTGATGTTTCTATTGTGGCGAAGCCTAACTCTTCCACATCCCACTGAGGAATCAGGCTTGAAGAAATTGTATCAAGATGGTTCTTAAAATTTTGTGGGAGTGGAGGTGTGGAGTAGCTGTTAGGAGGAACACTGACTCTGAATTTTGAGTCTGCATGAAGAAAGTGCCTTAATTCCAAAGACAATGTCATTGGAACAAAGTCGGAACTCAATGAATAGACATTTTTGAATTTTTTTTTATCAACTGTATTTGTTACAGCATCATTCTCCCAAGGACTTTGAGACTTTGGAGGTCCACGTGTTCTTGTATTGCTTATCAAACTATTAACTAGCCAAGTAACCTGAGTCCCAGGCGTACTAATGAAAAAAGGAGTTTGGGCCTCACTCGAACAAGAAGGCTGGGTTCCTGAAGGTGTTGGAAGGACAGAAACAGGCTGATGCCTGTTGTTCAGGAAGGTCATGCTGGTTTGATCACTTACTATGTCAGTTTGAATTTTCATGTGCAAACTATCAAATATTATTTTTCCTGTGGAGTTTTCAAGTACCTGATCAAAAGGACGTATCTGTACCCACACAGAGGATTGACTGAAAGGTGCTTCCAGGGAAGGGAAAGGAAAGTCAAAATAAAATTTACTGTTGTAAGTCATAGTTAGGTTTGCAAAGTTCATTGTTGACTGCAATTGAGAAATTATCCTGCCATTACTTTCTGAAATTATCTTTGAAATGACTGGAATAAATGAACTGAAGATTTGTTTTTTCAAAGCTGATTTATGACTAGAAAAAATAATTTCTTCAGCTCTGTGACTCAATAATCTGATGGCAGATGTTTGCTGAGAGATGCTGTCAGACATAGCACATGAACTAATAGATAGCAATCTCTCTGTTGGAGAAGAAAGTAGTTTATTAAATGAGAGCCACCAATTTTTCGATGGGTCCCCAGAAAGCACTTGAGAGTCTTCTTTCAAATGATGGGAAACAGTCCAGAAACTTGCTCTTAAAGAGGGGGAAATATCTACATATTTTTCTGGAAAATCCAAGTAACCTAAGTTCCAGGAGTTGCCATCCGGACTCAACTTCTCTGGCTCTAATATGGAAAAAGGTGACTCTTCATTTTCATTACTGCCATGAAATGTACCTAAATTGTTCTCCAGTATGCCATTTCTGAGGGTCTCACTTGGCTTTTGAAAGTATGAGTGTTGTAAATAATGAGACCAATAATTACTATGAGATATAAATACATTGTCACTTTTCAAATATATGTCAGTCAACAGTTGTTTATACACAGGCAGGGTTGTTACAACATGCTTAACTGCTGAACTTGTCCAGCTTGGTCCTACCAGAGATGATGAAAATGTTACTATCTCTCTAATGGGTCCTAAGACTGAATTCTTCAGTTGGATGCCAGGCATAAATTTTGTGTATGTTGAGTTTGTACATGGAGTCTCTACAGAGGTTAAGTTTGTAATGCCTCCTGAGTGATGTTCTTTAAGATATGCAGATTTACTAAACTGAAATGCAGTGCTTGCTGCTAACACGGAAGAAGTTCTCCCATGAGCATTGCCTTGTATCATTTCCATGTAAAAATTTTCAGGTGCCAAGTTTAGCAAATCTAGCCCACTTTCTTGGAATGGTGATTTCTTCTCTGTAGATGATACAAATATGCTAGAAAGAGAATTATGTCTGTCTTCTTGAATATCAGAGGTGATGTGATGATGAAATCCAGTCTCATTCCACCAGTTCACAGGCTCCAAAGTACGCATGACATTGGTTGTGTCACTGTTGGAGGATGAAATCCACAGAGTTTCTTTTTTCTGTTTGTAGGCCGTGCTGCTGCTGCTAAAGGGAGAGTGGAATGCTGGCTCAGAATCAGAATGACCAAGTCCATTTGCCAAAGTCCAGGCTAATTCTGCATTAGGATCTCTGCTGTGTAGAAGGGGAACTGCTGCAATCACAGAAGGTTCTGTAACTGCATCTGCTGAATCAGAAGTGTCATAAAATGCACTTCTAGAATAATTCAAATTATTTTCATTTGGTAACTGTTTCATCACAGTATTGTCTTTATCGATGTTTTCTGTAAAAGCAGCCAAGGTTTCATTGCTGGTCTCAGAAGTAGCTGATGTGGGCATAGTTGGAAGAAACAAGCCGTACGGGTTTTTTCTCTTTGGGTTCTCATCTGCTGAGTTTTTACTGAAATGAAGAGGCCTTTGTTTCACTGGCCAAATAATTGGGGTTGAGATAATTCCTATGGTTTTGACCCCTTCTATCTTAGACTCTTGCCACCACTGTGGTCGTGACTGGGAGAATTCAGGTGAATTTCTCTTCATTCTGAAGATAAGTGTAGCAGGAAGTCTGAATTCCTGCAGGACTGTGTGTAGTAAACCACATCGTTAATGGATTAAAGAAAATATATATACTTCAACTCTCTGATCTTGGCACACTCTCAGTCTAAAAATCAACTTACCATAAGTGGAAAATTATGCCAGTTACCTGAGTGAAATTTTAATTTGCTTCTATCATAAGAAAGTTGGGCTTATTTTCTTAGTATTACTACTTCTTCTTGGGCATTTCAAAGTCAAAGAAAGGACTTAACTGTGCAGTTTTTATTCATATTAACATTAATAAGATTCTGTTCCTTCTACCATTAAAATAATCAGAGTTAACTGCTCACGATAAATATGGAGTGAGTGGATCAACAAAAAGCAAACAAATACAACTTCCAAGAAATTTTTAATATTTTCTTCTCACTTCTACAGCTTACTAAATCCAAACAGTCTGAATTCAGGAAGTTCTTTCACATTGTGTACTGCACTGCCTGATTGCCAATGTACAATGAATTATCTGCCAAAAGAGTAAATATTCCAAGAGTTTTAAATCTTACAGTAATAACTGATGCATTGGAGGAAAACACCCCAAAACCAACCAACCTAAAAACTAAGTGACAAAAAGCACCCAGATTCTAATTTATTTCTGTGGAGCGCACTGAAAAAACAAATCTTTTTAAAAAAACGTATCTCCAAGACTCAGATAAAAATTGCAGAAATCCATCCATGTTAATAATGTTTAACGAACTCATAAATATTTTAGCAACACCTCACAAAATGATGCTCAGTCTTTAGGAGACAGTGATATCATAGAATTTGAGAAAACCTCAAAAGAAATCCTGGCTTTAATCCCATGCTAATAATAGGCTCATTTACTACCTTATTTTTCCCATAATCTTTCTAAATGAAAAGTAAACGATATGTGATACTGTCAACATTTTCCCTAGTAAAGTACGATCCAGCTCTTCTTGAAGTCAGTGGAAAGATTCCTGTTGACTCAGTGGAAGTGGCTCTGCTCCATAGGAATGGTTCCACTTGGCTCCTGTGCCTGACTAGTGAGGAACAGAAAATCCAAACCACCACCCTGGCCACACAAGCAGGAGCTACACAATGCCTCACGATCTGCAGTCTTGAAGCATTTCAGTAGCACAGTTCTTTTGGGACCCTTTACACAAATCCCTCTCCTTTCCTTTGTTCTTTGCATGGGTAAATACAACAGGTGACACGAAGTTAGTCCCTTTCATAGAAAAGCCAAGTAAACATGATACAAATAAATAATGAGTTTGGTTCTGTTCTCATTTGCACCATTCTGATATGATCCGGTGAAGTTGGTCTTGATTTATTTCAGTGTAAATGAGATCAGAACTGAGCCATGACCCCTGACATTACGACAGTAGGAAAAACACACCTTAAAATACAACAAATTTGCTTTACACACAGTACAAGGAAAAATGTAACACAGGATTTCTTACCATTGTTTGGCTTATCGTTTCTATTAGTATCGGGCATGTTAGTGGTGACAATGGGTGGTGTAGGAGTAGTAGCATTTACAGTAGCTGGTAATAAAGATGAGAAAGAGGTGAACTTGAATGAAATATGAATGTTAATAAGGTAAGACAAAATGGGAACAATGCATGACCATATAAATGACACCATCTATACACAATGCCATAAATGTTAAATAAACACATTATTTTTTTTGCACAAAGTGATGAATAGATATGAACTGAGGCCCCAGTCCTGCAATCTTCACTTGTGCTGACTTCAGTGGGAATTTTGCCAGGGTAAAGTTTGCAGAATCAGTCCTGTACTGCTTTCATAAACTCAAAATCCTCTTATGAGAGCTTTAGATCCAAACATCTGTGCAAAGACCAGAAAATAAGTTCTAAGATTCATGAACTTAGAATATTACCTGTGAAAAGAATCCTTGTCCCTACTCTGAGACCGAATATGACAAACAAACGAGAAACTAAAACACCCATGTAAGGATCCAATTAACTCCACCGAATTTCAGACAATGAAGAGATCAGAAATGATATTTGGAATAGGTGAAGAGGAATATATATTTTGAAAACTTCATGTAGGAGTCCAGCTGTATTGTTCCTACGGACACCAACAGGAGTCACCTCACACATTCCTGGAGAACCAGCTGAAGACTTTTCAAAATTGGAGGGAGGAGCCAAAACTGCAAATTTCCCTCAGAAGGGAAGGGTGTATGTGCTAGAAGAATTCAAAGATCATGTCATTAAATTTTCAAATAATGTTTTGGAAAATAATTTAATTTTGTCCAGTAACTCCTAGGGAATGCAAATTCACTCACAGATTTATTTTTTTCCCTGAAAACTCTTAGTTAAAATCTGAAGGTTGGTATGGTAAATTCTCACCATGTTACATGGCTTTGGAAGATTTGGATCAAGAATCAACCTAGAAAGGCTAAAGAATCATATTTTGGTAAAAAATTGCATTTTTTAATGTTTTTTTTATGTTGATTTACCTAACTTTTAGAGTTTGAAAGTCATAAATTCAAGGCACAGATTGGGGAGTAGGTTCATAATCAGGTTTCAGTGTGATAATTAGGGAAAGAGAAGGAAAAGTTGAACCCTAAAGCAAACAGGTTGTAACTGGGAAAGTGAGCATATAAAGTGACATGCTGTTAATATAAAAATAGCTCTTCTTCCATGAAACTACAGAGCTATATTTTCTGAGAAACAAGCTAAAAGGCTTCCAACAGATTGTGTCCTCCAGTCGGTGTTGTTAAACGAGGCATATTCTAATGGACAAAAATAATTACTAAGCATAATGGAGAAAACAGTTCGCTCTTCTGATTGTAGCTGACATAATCTGGCATCCACAAACTTTTTTTGTTGGTGTCACTGCACAGCACACAACAAGCAAACAAAAAAGGAATCCAAACTGGCATATCACTTTAGAGAAAGTCTGTGGTGCTGACAGAAATAGACAGACAGACATCTTTTTATGATTTCTATTATTACTAGAATAATGATGATGGTGCTCAACAGGGTAAATCTGATCTGGCAACTTATTCCAAAGTGACAAACTGAACAGAAGAGGTACTTTACCAAACACTTATTACAGAAGGAAAGAGTATTACCTTAATGAAAATACTCATAGTCTTTATTGCACATTTGATGGTCTAAGAAGTTAAGAGAAGCAAGTTTGAAAGGTAGCATCTTTTATTACAGGCACTATCTTCTACTAGACAAGTTAATAAAGCTGGAAAAAAGGATGCAGCCATATTAGCTGACATAACAAAAGATAGTCTCTCCCTCTCTTACCATGCCATTTTCAAGGAGGAAAACACTCAGAGTTCTTCCAAGAGAGTATACAAAGTTATTTAGATGAAGACTATATTACTCTTTACATATAAAAAGATAAATACTGAATAGTTTTGGATGCCCCATTTACCCAAGGTATTTGAATGTTATTATTTATATCATACTGTGTTTTGTGGATATGATGCCTGAAAATTACTGTTTGAAATCTGAAAATGAAAATTAATGTCATTTCACTTTCTCTGTGGAGGCTGGTACAATATGCTCCAAGAACCTGAACCAAATTTACTTCAGGAAAAGCTGGGAAAAGTACACTGAAGACTGACACAGATCCCTTAATTGCTTTCCAAGAAGAGTGCATTTTCCCTTTTATTTTTAACCTAAATCCAATTTACTTGTAAATACTGGTTTTGAAAGAGTTCTGAGACTTCCTCTTTCCCTCATAATATTTTATTGTCTCCTGTCTCCGTCTAGGATTCAGTCAGAAACAGGTTACACAGCCAGACATTTTTGGTGCAGTTGCTGCTGTGACTGATGCATAACAGAACATGCCAACGCATTATCAGGTTTGTGATCATGAAGGTGTTGTGGAAATGTGCTGATATTGTTCATGTCAAGCACTTTTTACAGAATTTCAGCGACTAAGCAGAACAGAGCAAATTAGAGATCCTTCCATGTCCACTCATTCACATGACATCGGGTTCACCTACTCCTTACATTCAACTCAGCTGACCTTTAAATACACCTATATGTAGCAATTTTTACACTATTAAACCATCACTCAATGCTGTAGCACGTGTTTCATTAACTAAGAGCTGTTGGATTTTGCAGTTTGATGTCAACGTTTTTAGCTGATAATCTCAAACTATCTAGCCTCAAAATAGCTTATTGAAAAAAAAAAGGAATAATAACCAGTTCCTTTATTTTCATCTGCTCATTTTTTATTACAGATGTACCCACTTCTTATACTGGTTAATAATTTCCTGTTAAAATGTGCAGGAGGAAAAGAGGTGGAAAAGAAATGAAAGAAGTCAATTAATTCAGTTTTGATATAATGGAGACTCTTTGTAAAATATATTATCAAGGGAGCAATCACATTTGTTCGACATATTGTACATAGAGGACACCCACACACTTGATGAGAGTAAAGAATTCCTTTCTTTGCTATTTTTTATTGCCACTCATCCTTTTAGAAACAATAATAGAAAGGAAATGCAATAAAAAAACCTCAGGAAAATAAAGATTTCCTGAAGATGAAACCATGGAAAATACCCAGGCTTCTTACCTTGGCAAAGGCTTCCTAGGTTTGCACAACTGGTTGGTTCAATCGAAGAAGAGGGAATGAGATACGAGCCTTTAAAAGAAGAAAGCAAATAATTTAGAAAAGGTTGGTTATTGGGCACAAAGCTATTATGTCTGAAAAGATATCGTTCAGTGCAGTCCTCTTCCCAATTTCTCTGACATTTGCCTATAAGACTTAGTGTGTTTCCATTTTCTGTTTCAGCTGAGGGATCAATGAAAACCTTGCTGACTTGCAAGTTACAATCACTTGTGTATCCTCCCATGGTTTTCTTAGCTTTCACTAAGTAACATCACATTAAAGGAATGTAACTTGTGTGTACTGTGTGAAATGGGTCTAAGCAAAGGGGTCAGTATGGCCATACCATTTATGCTATCTTTGTGAGAAACAATGTGTGACTTGCAGGAGCAACTACTCTGTTGCTGTAGCATAGGTTACCCACCACACATTTCTGCGTAACCTGCCTATGACAGACACCAACCAGATAAAAGGTGATTAAACTTGTTCCTCTGCCCAGGGTGTGGGTGTGATTAATACTCTGGTATGCATGATTTATAAACAGATAAGTTATAAGTCTGTATCTGTACAGAATTATTCATAACAATAAGTATACACTTTGATGATCGGGAGACAAAAACAAAGCATGTAAGAAAAAGACTACAGAAAAAACTGGTGCAACTGCATTAATTACACTTTGTGTATCCCATAGGTTCAACTACACATACAGCTTCCTTTGTACACTGTGCAGAAAATAATGGGACCAGAGAGAACTGGCAAAATGTGAACCTACTAGGAGTGTTTCCCTTTTGGCTTTTGCTTTACCACTTCAGAATTATATCAACTCATTGAGGTTCTCTCCTGAAACTCCTTCCATAAAATTAGTCACCACCCATCAGCTTGTAACGAGAGCTAAGAAAACATTTCCTGTGATGCAAGAACAAATGAAGCATGGAGTCTTCACACAGAAATCATTGCATGTTTTGCCAATAAATTTAAGACAGAATTAAAAACGTGATTCTCAACAAGTATTAAAGCTCAGCAATTTTTCTTTAATGGATTAAGAGATAAATGCAGATTCACTTCCATGGTATACTTCTTATGAACTCCAGGAAAGATGTTCCAAATGAATACATTACCCGCATGAGGTTGTTTTTCTTCCCCCAAATAAATTTGCTAATATTAAACAGTTAATATCAAAACCCACTCTAAATTCGGTATCATGGAAAGATGAACTGAGAGTTCATTGGAAAATCTGTAGATATTCATATTTTCTTCAGTGAGTATTTAAAACAAGATTATGATTTTATTTGATGAAATTAAAAACAAATCAAATCCAATATTTAAGTCAGAAGACTGTCGTACTGAGTTTGCAAAGTAAGGGTTTGGCAACAAGGGGACTACAGGGGTAAGTCTGTGAGAAGCTGGTAGAAGTTTCTCCCATGTACAATGGACACAATGCCAGCCAGCTCCAAAAATGGACTTACCACCAGACAAGGTCAAATCCATCAGGAGTGGTAGTAGTGCCTCAGATATAACAGATTTAAGAAGGGAGGTTATGGCACAACAGCAATTGCAACCAAGAGAAGAGTGAGAAGGTTTGAGACCAAAAGCCCACAGACACCAGGGTCAGTGAAGAACGAGCAAGAGGAGGTGTTCCAAGGGCTGTGACAGAGCTTCTCTGCAGCCTGTGGTGCAGCCCACGGTGAGGCAGGCTGTCCCCCTGCAGCCCATGGAGGTCCACAGTGGAACAGATATCCACCTGCAGCCCGTAGATGACCTCATGCTGGAGCAGGTGGATGACTGAAGGAGGCTGTGATCCCATGGGAAGCCCAGGCTAGAGCAGTCTCCTGGCAAGATCTGTGGACCCATGGAGACAGAAGCCCACTCTGGAGCAGGTTCACTGCCCAGAATTGTGGCACCACAGACCTGCGCTACAGACACTTAGTGTGATACATCTCACTCCAAATGTCTAAGACTCAGACATCCGTGTCTCCTTGTCATGCTAGACCTTCTTCATAGTCAGTGAAGAAGAACAGGCACTCCCACAGTAAAAAACTTCTGACTTCCCTGAGACATCTTCCACGGTATGAGATGCACTGACCTGTGGAATAGTCTTTTGGATTCCATTGTTCATAAACAGCACTGAGGGTAATGAGCTCAGTCTGAAACACTGTCCAGCTGCCTAAGGCAGACACATCCCACATTGAGTTAAACCTGATAGTTAAATTAAGAATTCCTTTGGCCTTTGGAAATGAAGGACTCATATGAAATACACGCAAAAGAAATGCAATTGCAGGCATGGCCAGACATGCTGCCATGTTATACTTAAACTGAATAGATCATATCCTGCTAGTGGTGTAGCCAGTGGAGGCTTCAAAATCAGAACCAGAAGCTGATTAAATGTTCCTCAATTTGCCTGCACGGAACTCTGAACTGGTGTTCAATAGCAATATATCACTATTGCTACCTAGGCCACTTGTTTTAAAATCAGTCCAGATACCCAGGCTGTGCATGTATACCTTTAAATGCAATCTGCACACAGGTATGGCAATAAAAACATAATTCTGTCAAGTCTTACACAAATACCCCACCACTACTGCACAGCTGTGAAAACATTAGTCTAGGAAATAAACCAGTAAAAAGCAAAACTATGAAAAGATTATCTAAAACAATTTGCCAGTGTTTTTATGCTCCATAAATCTACTTGTAAAAGCTTCATCTGAAAAACCACGAAAATAATACCCCTTGAAAAATATAAGCACTGTGCAGGCACAGATATGTTGAGATCCCTGTTAAATGCTTGGTCTGCTTTTTTTTTTGACTTACATGACTCTTCCTGATGAAGCATTGGAACTGTGTGAAAACCTCCTTTCCACATAAATCCTTCCATTGCTGTTAAATGAAGCCTAATCAGTCAGAGTCAGCACCCCAGTGTCAGTGGTTTATTCATGGCTGATAGTCTGATTCATCACTCTCCTGCTGAAGGATGGTTTTACAAAGAAGGCTTTTACTTGAGGAGAGGAAGGGAAGAAAATACTAACAATTTCAACCCTGGAATTAGTAACCATCTTTGAAATGGTACTGCACCCACTATTTTCTTTTAGGAATTACTCGGGCTCAGGAAAGCCTGTATCACAGTGGGTGATTTAACATCTAAGAAAGAAAAAGACTGACTACTGAGTTAGTTTTCTCATAGGCTTATTTAGAGGAAATAATGCTTATATGTAGATAAATTTTAAGTGACTTGTATAGACTTCTGGGTCTAATGTAGGAACACCAGTATACTTCTTCTAAAACAACGTTCTGCTGTAAGAAAGCCGCTGAACTCTGACAACCCAAGGAATAAAACTGTGCCATAAAAATAAGTCTATTGTTTCTATGACCACAGCTGTGACATTACATTTGTGTCACAGGACTGTACAGTCTTTAACAAAAAGAAGAACAAAACCACTACTTAAGTTAAAATTAAATGGGGCTGTAGTTTTTACAAAGGTCTTGGTAGGCTGTTTGGTAAAAGTGTTATGGTAGTCATGATGGTATAACAGCATAAGAAGAGTAAGACTTTCTGGGAAGTTATTCTCTATGAGATCAGTTCACATTGATGAAATAGAAACAACATTTTTGTCCAGAACACCTTCACCAGTCACAGATAAGTCTTTTCTTTGTTCTAGTAGAAGGATGAAAGCACATGGTTGCTTGTGGGTTTATAGAGGTGTTGCTTAATTTGTTTTAGCAGAGGCACGCTGAGATCTGTCTCAGTGGGTCTAGCTGTGATTGTGTCTCACACTTTAATCTGAGTAAACTGAAGCAAGCAAGACAGCTTTTTTAGCCACCTTAATCCGTCATGAACTATTAGATACAGAAAGTAGGATGCCTTAATGGTGACAGCTTCTGTTCTAAACTAATGACTGCTCAGAACGCTGACAGATGCTCTGCCAAGAAATGCTTATATTGACACTATTTAAGCTATGTTTAAACCAGTAAGTAATAAGGTGTCAGAGGAGCAAAAAGGCAAAATCAGAGAGGACAACCTTAAAGTGATCCCATGTGGTTCAGAAAGAAGCAGTATCTGTAACTGTTTACTCTGACTTTTTTTTTTGTTTTGTCAAAAAATGTGTATTTGTTACTATTGGAGACCTCGAATTCTGTGGACATGGAGTTTGACAGCAGCTGATTTTTACACGCATAATGTGTGTGTGTATGGGCTCTTGCTGGTCATGGGTCAGATTTTCCACAAACATTTCAAAATTATTTAAAAATCTTTAAATTTACTAAAGAAAGCTTTCTTAGAAAATTACCATTTAGTATTATTGTTCTTGTTGTTACTATTATTCCAAAGTGACAAGGAGTTTTCATTTTCTTTTTTTTTTTTTTCATTACAGTAGAAAATTGCCAATGTAATAACATAGATATATACAAAAAATACACCTGGACACTTATGAGAATCAAGTGTCAGAGCCATGAAATTAGAACAGGTTGGACATTGTAATGAAATTTATCTTCTGGAGTAATCTATAGGAAAAAAGGCCTTCAGTAATTACCAATTAATGAAAGGACTGATAATATGTCATCAGGGAGATAAAATTTGACGATTTTGATCTAAAACTCTTCCTTCCTGTCTGCCTCCTCTAATTTAATATTTTTTCCTACTTTCCTGTCTCATATGCATTGTTGTTTTGTCACAGCTTTTGCTGGCTCTGCACATATAGCACAAGGCTACCAAATGCTCCTCTGGCTAATCAAAGGGTGAAAGGGCAGGTACAAAAATATTTAGTAATTAGTTAGCTAACATACATTTTTTTCTCCAGAGACCACTGTTATCTTACTTGAGGCTAGCAAGTACTTGCTGTTATCCCCCTTTTGTATGAGCCAATGAGGAGTATTCAGAAGAAACTGATCTGTAGACCATTTTGAGCAGCAACTCAAAATACTTAGGGTACTTGTTCTTTTCCTTTAAGGAATCAACTCTATACCCTTTCAAATCCTCTGTGTATGATAACAGTTGAACTAAAGTCTAAGCCGTAGCTATTTTACTTTCACAGAAACACTCTCTTTTTTTTTTTTTTTTCCATCTTGGTATATGATAAGTTCAGCACAATGCAGAAGTGTGGGGGGAAAATAAGCAAAAAAGTTTTGGCAAGGCATACTCACCACAACTTAAATTGTTTTCTGCTTTCAGTGCCGAAGTTGGAATACTCCAGAACTCATTTTCCCAGTCTACAATGTTTCCTTTCACATCACAGCTGAGGTTGGCCAGTGTTTGCGCATTCATGGTGAAATTCCAGAGGCGGAAGTTGTAAATGTCCCCATTTAGAGCACTCATTTCATTGCTGTTAGAGCCCAGCACCAGCCTCCCGTTTCCAGGGATAACTTTGTCAAAGACATCTGGACAGTGCACTATATGATAGGTACTTTTGGCATAAATACCTATAGTGCCTGAGAAGCCATCCCATACAACACAGAGCTGCTGAAAGGTTCCCGTGAAAAAATCTGCATTTCGGGGTAATGCATTCTCAAGGCTGCAACGTGTGCCTGAGATGGACAGAAAATGGCCTTTTGTGGTCTTCCCGAAGCTGAAGAATTCTGTCAACAATGCATCAGTGTAGGAGAAAACCTTCCAGTCATCATTGTCATCACTGTTGCCCTTGGTTGCTTCAAAGCACAGTGTAAACTGGCTAAGATCTGGCATTGAGACAGAGTCTGCCACAGACACAGCCTCAATGTCGGGAACCTGGGGAATGATGACTTTCTGATTCCTCAGAGACACGGCAACTAGAACCAAGAAGAGATAAGTAAATTAACAAAATAGAATATTTCATCATACAGAAACAAAGGTAGACTGCCAGTAGTGGTTAAAGTCAGATTCATTAAATCAAACATTCATCAGGTAGTTTTTATGACTGTAATATACCAATAGCACACATCAAGGGGAATTTAAATTAGGAGTGCACTCAGCTGAAAATATGCAGAGATCATTTCAATGGCACAGAGAATGCTGTGTGACACACAGTTAACAACCCCCTATGTTGCACTAAGAGCAATACTAGGATATATTACCTACTAACTTAAATTCTGTCTCAGCTCAGTTTATAAAAATTACTACCCATTCATCGACTAAGGATGCATTAGGCAATGGAATAAACCAGTTATTTGAAAAACACAGTATGACTTGTTTTTAAGACATATTATTTTAATTATTTGTCTTCATGACTGCCTCATACCAGTGAAGTTCAGGGCTTGCTTCTTTTAAGTACTGCAATAGAAGAAAGCCCTCATTACATTCCTTGGCAAACTGAAGCCTTTTGTTCCTGAATTCAGCTGGATTCCTGGATTCTGCAAAGCACTAGGCATCTTCTCATTTTGTCCCCAGTAGCTTTCTGGTTGAACACTGCAATCGTGTGTTTATGAATATTTATATCCAAGCTGTTCGCTATTTGCTAACAGTTGATCGGAAGTTTTGGATTTTGCACAAGTTTCTAGAAACACCTAGTCCTCCTGTAATTTATGTACTGCTGTAAGGGTATTTAGGCATGGGCAGTGTTGCTGTCTCTAACTGTTGTTAAGTATTCTCACTGGTACGGACAAAATGACAGTCATCAAATGTGAGAAAATGTATCACACGACATAAGCTTTTTCTCCATGTGCACATTAATGACAATTCTGTTCACTCTGTTTTGGAGAATACTAGTTTTCAAAATAAAATGTCAATATGCTCAGTTTTATTGGCACAATTATGGCAGTAAAATTCTTCTAGCA
This sequence comes from Formicarius rufipectus, assembly GCA_013399695.1. Taxonomy (NCBI): domain Eukaryota; kingdom Metazoa; phylum Chordata; class Aves; order Passeriformes; family Formicariidae; genus Formicarius; species Formicarius rufipectus. Next base: position 823,222 of record VXAU01000433.1, on the reverse strand, counting down.
AATTTCTTCATAGAATGAATTTTCCAGCTATCAGACATGCAAACTCAGTCAAGATCACATTGCAGCAGCCCTTGGTTTTACTTCTCGTTCCGCAGTTCTGTGTCTGACCATATAGCCAGAAAATGTCAGCTACCTCTTAACACATTTGCACAGTGTATATGCTGGAAGTGAAACTATTTCTTGCTGCACCTGAGGAATAACAGCCACAGAGTTAATTCTCTGGGATTTTTCAGTGATGTCACAACACTTACACTCATTATTACACCTGGTCTCTTTGCAGAATGATATAAAACCCTTTAAATATGAGAGGGTGAGATATGAGGGAAGGGTGACTGTCACATCACACTCAGGAAAATATGCAGATATATGGGGTATAAGGATTCTGTGTTGTCTGTTGTACTGCAAATTCCCTTTGCCAGCTGCTAGCAAAGACTTTCAGCTCCAAACTACCATATTTGGATATACACAAGGACATAATTTAATCAATATATTATTACATAGTAAAATAACATAAAGCATTGCACACTATCCGCCAACACAGCAACTGCAGAATGGGAGGGAAGAGAGAAAAATACTGGGCTTTTATAGTTACTGGATTTACTTCATAGATTTATTTTTCTTCCCAAGGGAAAAAGCATGTTGTAACAATTTTATAGATAGAAAATGTGTTCAACTCTCCATTGAAAACAGCGACATTTTTTATTGGGTAATTATACTGTAAGCTCCTCTACGTAACATGGAAACTGTTCCAGAAGAAGTATAAGGATTCAGGACTTGGAAAAGAAGAAAGCTTACTCATATGAGCACTATCCAGCCTGTGCTAGGGTGGTCAGGAAAGTTGTGGACCACCTGGTCACATTTAAACAATATAGAAAGAGGAACAAACAGGAGGGTCACTGCTCCCATACTGAAGAGATCTCCTCATTTTTGCTGTATAAATCTGAGTGATTTAAACCCTATCGCCTCCCTCCATACACTGAAAGGACAAAACTGACAAGTATTTAGTCCATGTGGAGAAAAAAAGAATCCTGCTATCAACATTAAGTGCATATCTCTTTCGTGATTGCTGTTGCATGAATTTCAGATGTTAGTACTGGAGTAACTGGTTATTCTCTGAGAAAGAATATATTCTTGAAATATTCATCCAAGTGTTAAGGCTATTTTCAGAATGATGTTAAATCATTACTCTTAGAAAGATAATTGGATTACAATGGACATGGGGTTTTTTGACACATTGCTATTTTCTCTTGAAGAACATGCAAAAATCTACTTCACTTGTGTCTCACTGTATCACATCTCATATATCCCTCTATGCATAAGCAAGCCAGGAGTGCCTAGACTGTATTTTATCATCCCTTGAAGGGAAAACTTTGAGCTTTTCAGCATGATTCAGTGCTTGAGCAGTGCCTTCTGCTGTTCTAGCTTCCCTGCTTTCATCTGCCCTTTCATCTTCACTAATGCTGAAAGAAATGTGTCAACTTCAATGAGGTCTGCAAGTGTCTATATACCAAGTACCTGTTTGAGAGTGTTTTGCTACTGCCTCAGTGAACTGTGCTTATAATCTGGGCTATTGCAGTACTACTCAACTGTATGTTAATTTTACATGACATTGTCTCAAGCATTTCTGTACTAACAGAGGTGTGTTGGCTCTCCTTCCTCCCGTTTTGGCAACTAAGTGACTCCTACTTACTAACGGAGGTATAACTGATGCAGTTAACTGTTACTAAAAAATTATTTACCATGCTACCTCTTCAGCTGGTGTGAATAGACATAATTCCCCTAAGACTGGCAAAGCTGCATTTGCTTATTGCAGCTGAGGATACAGCCCATATATCTGCTATTGGTGTGTTCGTGGAGGTGACAACCAGGAAAGTCAATATTTGTGTGGGCAGCCAGCTTGCTACGGTTAACAGGAGGTACTTTGCAAAATTCAGTTTGAAAGTACTCCTATATAAAACTGAGCAGTCATACAAAAACTGTTCTGTTCCCAATGTGCTTCCCTCCCCAGACTCACTCTCTTGTATTGGTCTTTCCCACAAATATTTTGTGGTATTGCGTATTAGGATGTACCATTATTGTCTTTTAAAATTACATTTCTAGATAGCAAATTGATGTATTTGAATGGCCTTTTACATCTTTGCATTACTTTGTGAAATTCAAAATTGAACAAAACAATTTTATTATTTACATATGATCATTTCTGAGAAAGGGAAGACAGAGTAACACCATTCCCCTTATTCTGGGAGAAATAAATGATTTTGCTCAGGTATCATGTTTGTGGTAGATAAAAATGGCATCAGCTTGATGAAGGAGCTTTGAAGCTTCACTGGGGACCTGAAGTGATGGGTTCTGCAATCCTTTTGATGGCTTTGGAAACTCTTTGAAAGTATAAGAATGCAAAGCATTGGCATGTGCCATGCAGATCCATTGTAATTTCAGTGTGTGTGTGTGTTGATGTCATATTGCCCACATTTTATAACTTTACAAGAAAGCAATACATTATAATCCCTTTTCCAAACCCATTTTCTGTATCCATTTCCAGGGTAAATGCCATAATGATCTTTGTCTGTAACTATCTTCTGAAAGTAACATAACTGCTCAGCTGTGGGCAGTAAGTAGAATATAGTTTTAACTTGTCGCAGAAGCATGCAGCCAGCTCTCCAGGTCACCCACGGTCAAAATTGAGATATCAAGCGGAAGTTATACATTTGGAGTAATGAAGGCAAATTCACTGGCCTCAAGTCTAGGCACTTAACAGCAAACCTTAACATAGAGCTGCTGAACTAATATATATGAGAAACATTAAAATACAAGTAAATGGTGAAGGTCTCAGATACTTCTACTCAAAATAAAAGGTTGTCTTCCAAGACTATTCAACTTTAATGATGATAGCATTACTATTATCGATAATGATGATACTATGAACATAAGGTACTATTCAATTTGGAATGGATGTAATAATTTTGCTTTCATAAAAATAACCTGTAGATAGATATACACGAAAGTACTCCCTGACTGTATCTGTGGACCTTTCCCCTCTTCCGTGTTAAACACAGATGAGGGCAATATTGTATCTTATAATTCCAATTTTAAGTTATCCCTTCTAGTGATCCTTAAACATTATTAAAGAGGAATAAAGAAATAAATAATTTTGTATAATCTGACTGCATGCAATTTTTTATGATGCACATAAAAAAGCTGCTATTTTCAACTAGAGAAAGGTGCCAGAAAATCTGCTTACTTTGCGAAGAAAACAGGTGCTCCTAGAGTTATTACTACATTCATTTTGTCAGCAAGATAGGACCTCAGTAGAAAGAAATATTTTAGCTCCTCTGTGACATTACTTCTTATTTTTAAGAACTGCTCACAGATTTTGTTGTCATTATCAGGCCTACTTTTGTTTTATGGTTTCTGAGGTTAACGATCTTAATTATTTTAAAATACATGACATATGTAAGAAATATTTTTTAAAATAATCATGAGGAATATGTGCTTGTGACTGAAGAGAAAGCTGCCAAGCCTCCCTACTCTGTATTTTTAAGGCAGGCAGCCAATCAGAATGTAAGTGTGCTACAATAATGGAAATGCTCAATGCAAAACTAGCGCTCAGTTTAACGTGTGTGACTTCGACAAAAAGAAAGTCTACTGAGACAATGCAACTGGAAACTACAACCCTGAAGTAGAATGAACAGTGAGCTGCATATGGGGTCTGTCAGTGACCATCCTAACGTGCTGTTTCCTCCCTGCCCTTTATTGTCATGCAACTTCTAAGTAATGCTTTAAATTAAAAAAAAAAACCAAAACAACCAAAAAACCAACCAAAACAACAAACCACCAATCAGAAGCTATTTGTACCCTTATCTTCTAGGAGAATAACCATGACTGTCCTTTTTTTTTTTTTTTAGGCTAAAGAATTGGAACAAAAGGTAGCCATTTTGCAATTTCAGTTCATTCATGGGAGTTTGTTCCTGAGACTGGATGAACTCGGAGTTCTCCTTTCTGCACAATCTCTTCTCCATCACTGATCACCTCACTGGACAGAGGTCCAGGTTGGTCTTGTTTCTGGCTCAACTAAGCTCCCAATCATGCTCTCCTTCAGGTTTCCGTGTTCCTCTGCAGATATGCTGACCCGAAGGACAGACATCCTGCTTCCAAATTCTCCAGCATAAATCAGCAGAGAGAACTGTTAGGCCTAAAATCTCTGCATGTGAAAAGTTTTTTTAATACATTTCCTGTCATGGGCCAGAATAAAATAATTTTAGACCAAAGAAAAATAAATTAGTTAAAAAAAACATACAAGAGAATGATGTAGCCTGTATCCTACAGCCTCCCCCACCCTTTCCCTTCTCATGGACAACTTGATTTCTTTGGGAAGTGTCATTCTAATCCTTACAGAACATTTCCTATATATATAAAGGGATGAAATGGTTTACGTTTACTTACTTCGTACATAGCTGGCATTAAAACCTCTCTTTTGAATACTGAAGTCGCTTTTAAATGACACAATCATTTCATTTCCAGTAGAGTTATAGGATAATCCTTTGGCAGTGATGCCGCAAAGGTTCATTGGGCTTTCTCCATTGTCTAACGTCAGTGAATCATAAATGCAGCCTGGAGCTTCTTCAATGTCAAAATCAGTAAATGTTAGCTGTATGATAAATCCGTGAGGCGCTCGGATGATCCACCTGCATGCCTGGCTGTTGGGATAGTCACTGGGGAAGCATGGGGAAGTGAAAACTCCAGAGGGGTCAGTTAGCACGATCCTACAGTCGTAGCATCCATAAGCTGACAATAAAAACAGAGAAAGGCTGGAGGTCAGGCAGAAAGGTAACTTAAGAGGAAAGTAATCATCAACACAATAATCATTAACACAATTAGTAAATGTACTTCTATATAAAAAACATAAACATAAATGGGAGAAAGAAAGGCAGAAAAAGGCCTTTTTTCTAGTGGGCAAAATGCTGGAGGCACAAGAATATTTTATATAAGAAATCTTACAGCAGAGAAATATAAATTATACTGCTAAATATGAATTTGTGCACATGATATATATTTACCATGTATATCGGCCTGATAAAGACAAAGAGAATGAAGTCTTTTTGAATTCAGGAAAGTAAATTCTGAAACTGTCACTTCAAAAAAATGACTGGTATCATTTAAATTTTTTGGCTGCTGGCCTGATGCTCACTGGTGGCTATCTCAGCAGCTCTATGCCACACTGTTGTTTCCAGAGAAGTGCCCCTGGAAATGAGTGGCACAAGAGACAGACTGAAGAGCAGCAGAAGCACCAGTTCTCGAAGGTCAGTCATCTGCATTTCCAGCTAATGCATTCCACATCACCCAATAGGGTAGGAGCAAGCTACTGTCTTTTGAATCAAGAGTAAATTACTGTGTTCTTCCCATGCTGATTCAGCTCCATTGACATATTTGTGGCAGTCAGGCTTAAAAAAATTCTTATGCTATTCCTCATACTCCTTTGCTCACCTGCTTCTCATCTATGAGAATTTCAAGCCCAGTTAGTCACCAGGGTTGCATTTCATGTTTGGTTAACATTAGCTCATTTATCATATATTTACTTAGTGTAATATATGATATAATTACCGTAGACTTCCTGCTGCTAAAACCTGTAACAGTTTGCCAAAGCAGCATTGAACAAACTAGGTGGAAACTGAATACCACCAAGAGATAACCTAAGAAAGTAACTGGCACATTTATGCTGAATTACTTTGTAAACATTCCATCAAGCCACAAACCTGTGTCAAGTATGAAAAAAATTGGACAGTGCAAATAAGTATTATTAATTGCCTAAACTAAAAACAACTAAAAAAAGCTGTCAAGTGAAAACTACATGTGGAGCAGCTATAAAATAGGAATAAATGCAACTCACTTTCCCAAAGAGCCCTTGATGTGTCTTACCACTGCCTGGGGCCTGACATTTTTCAGTCATACTTAATTGCTGTTTGGCCTAAGCAAATGGACAGTGACCCTGTGAAGTGGCATGCCGAAAAAAGTAGTTTACATCTGCAGGTAGAACTGGGAGGTGTATTTTACAGAATTTTTATGATTTTTATTTGCAAAACACAAATCATATGGCCGTAAAGAGATAAAGAGACAAATCACTATTTGGGGTCTCAGAGCCAAATGCAGGCTGGTTACATTAGAAAAGCTGGTGGAATCCTTATTAGTTCAAATGAGAAAAAAGGACTGTTTGAAAGATTTTCAGGTAGCTTTAGGAAGAAGTGGCACTCCTTGCATTGGAAAACTTTATCTGTGTAGTACAGAAGCCTGCCCACTCTGACTTTCTCTGCAAATCTTTACAGTCAGAGAACTGTGCTCACGTGAACTGCAACTCTGGTGTTCCATTTATTAATCAGAGAGGGAGTATTTACTTATTAATATGGTGAACTATAAACCTCCAATTGTACAAACAGATGATGGCTTCACTGAATGGATTTTGCACAGTTTTCAGAGAACCACCCTTGACTGAGAGGAGGAGGAACAGGAAAAGCATGCTCTATGCCACAAGCCACTGCAGGCAGTCTCCTAGTCTGGGGCGAGTGAGTCTCTACAGGGCAGAGCAGCTGTAAGACAGCTCTGGCTGGATCTGCTTCCAGCTGGAAGGCTCAGTGATTCAAGTTCCCGCCTTCCTTATTGCTAGGATGAGGGCTTACAGGGGCTGAGGATTTGGCAGCATGCCTCATTCACTCTCCCACTCATTCCTGCCAGAGAAGCAAACGACACAGAGGTCTCTGAGCAGTTGACAGCTTTCCCAGGTCACTCAGATGGACCTGGAGTCATGGACTAAGTGATGGAAACATATAGAGGACCATGGGTGTTAACGTACACTCATTCGTTCTTGGACACCTATTATAATATTAAGGTATTATAAAACATTGCTGAAACAGAGAAAATATGCTACTCGTCAGTAAAAGTGTATCTCTCTTATTGGCAGAATATTATGTTCAACTTGAGACTGGAACAGTAAAATTTGTCCATCAAAAAGAAACTCATGTTCCTCATCTTTATTAATTCTATTGATCATCAACAGCCCAAAACAGGACTCATCTTTCCTACTCATTTCTTCTTTGAGTATTTGTTATTGTTTCTAGGCTATGTTAAAAAAAAAAAAAGACATTACGAATGAAAAAAAAAACCAAAACAACTTTTATACCTGCTGTCTCTGTAAATATAAATGCTATTTCTGTTATTGTTTTTAATAATTTAATCTTTGCAGAGTATTCTCATTTTATTACATCCGTACAGTTTTGTTGCTTTTACAGAACTAACGCAAAAAAAACCAGCCCCTAAATTTAGGTAGGAAAACAAGTGCTCAAAACTTTGCATACACAGACCAAACCGATTTGGTAAGCAAAACAGTTTACTTTTTTTGAAGTGGGTTGGCTCCATTTTGGCATAGTAGTTATTCTGTCCATGACTGCAATTTAAACGAGAAATATCCTGTTTTCATGCAAATGTCCACAGTAGTAAGTAAAAAGAAAAGAAAACAAACAACAAAACTATATATAAACTGAATGGTTTTGAATGGAACTTTTCGCACAGTTTCTTGTGAGACAGTTATTTTTCTATAAACATCACCTATTTTGCTCATTAAAGAGAAAAACTGCTGTGGCAACCTTAGGCTGTCAGCCAAAGCTGGCAGATATTTTGCAATCCCATTGGCCCAGAGCAGTTCTGAACTGTGGAGACTGAATACTTGTTGCAATACACACCACAAATATTTCTACAAGCAATCCAAGATATGTTATTGATTTTAATGGGAACAAATTTAGGTATGATATTCCTGGTCAGAAACCCCACATAGGCAGAATCTGCCTGACATGTAATTTTTACCACTGTAGACCACAGAAATTCACTCTCTAAATATATTTTATGCAATAAAGGTCTTTCTCTTTTCTCCCCTGTATTCTTCCCCAATACAACACCTCTACAGATAGGGAAATCAAGTACTTAATTTCAACATTTCCTAAACTGAAAGTTTCATGCTTTTTTCCTGCATCATACTTATACTTCCTGTAATAAAAGAATAATTAAGTATTTAGTGTGAGACGTCAACACTACACTAAAAAGGGAAATTATTATATTCCTATGGAGTAAGTTAGAGCTTTCACCAAAGTTATCTAAGTGATTCACAAATGTTAATTGACTTCAGAAGGGGAACTGACTATAATGGAAATAACTTTTTCCCTCCTATCATGGCATGGAGATAATGCGTCAAAAATGGCAAAACTTTCCACAGATTTTGGGTTCCCCAAAGAAGAAACTAGACTACCGAATTTTCTTAATTACTTAGTATTTGTACAGGCTTTTATATGTCCAAAGTACACTATCAATGATTTGAAATCGCAGCTGGAAGAGCAACCTGCCAATCTGGTCCATTGGAGAAAATCCAAAAATGAGTATTTAGTGGCCAATGGAAAATTTTGGTCAGAGCAATACGGCTATCTTTAAGAGGAACTTGCCAGTAAAGGCAGGGATAGAATCCCACTCTCATGGTTGCCAATTTTCCTAACCATTTCCTCTCTTCTATGAGTCTCCTGCCTATTTTACACACATACCTTTTAATTCCTGTGAAAAATACCATATACTAGTCTTCCCTACACTATGCTGAATCATCTGAAGACTGCCCTGAAACTAAGGGGCTGAGTGAAACAGTATGTGACTCACTGAAGATTGTACCATACAAATACACATACAAACTTAATTTCCTATGAAACAGAATTAATTGCCCATTGTGTTCTGTCTACTGATTTTGTCTCTTTATAGAGTCCCAGCACAGAATTCCACTCTTTGAACTCATAAAGACACCTGTAAGCACTGAAATGTGCAATCTGAAAGCAACTTTCAAGAGCCATTTATGGGCAGCTGAAGTAACAGTCAGATCCAGAGCTACAATGCTGAACTGTGGATTTGGGAAGGAAACGTTCTTTATATAACCTCATCCAATACATTCATACTTCTCTTTTTTTTTTTTTTTTTTAATGACTAACACATTCCAGCACCTGCCACCATAATCTGTGTTAATATTCATATTTTCCTCTCATGCTTCTCTACTTCTCTCCATTGTCATCATTTTCCCCCCTGAACCTATCTTTTGCCTTATTATGCTCTGCACTTCTTTATTGGGCATGAGTTTTAACTTCTACCTTTTCACCTGCTCTCATTTCTGCATATATCCAGCCTTGGAGAAGTGCTGGACATCAGACTTTCTTTGGTCAAGAATTTTTATTAAGAGTGCAAAAGCATTCAGACTCAGGACACTGTCTATTTCAGTGCTACAGATCTACATTTTGTGAAGGTTAGGATCAAAAGAAAACAGTGTCCCTGGGGGAAAAGGTCTGCACTTGTAATTTGTGCATTATCCAGTTTGTTTTCACACTAAGTTACATCTGGCATTGAGTCTTTCTTTTTCCAGCTGTAGGATGCAGCATTTCCCACCTGAGAGAAGTGTAAATGACTACGTATGTGTAGGCAGTGGCAAAGGATATCACTGATAGCCTGTGTGAGTTGAATTAACATTACTGGTATTTTTTTCAAATACATTAAAAGGTTTCCTCATAAAACAGAATGCTGCTGGATTGAATTTTGGCATGAAAATTAAATTTACTTCTCTCTATTGATGATACAATTTTCATAAGAAAATATCCTAAAATAAATCTGTGTAGCTCTGGAATTGAATTTTCAGAAAACAAACCAAGACATTCTATGCTAAATCTAGTTGTATTCAAGTGGACAATAGAATCTTCCCTGTCTGACAGAACTAGGCCAATACTAAACCAAAGAAAATCTTAGCTAGTGCCTAGCACTTCAGACATAAAAAGCAGTACTGAATTAATTATAATTTACTTTCATGTTGACATGTGGGACCTTTCAAGCACTTTATTTGCATTTGAAAAGGCAGCACTTTTCTCATGATGGTCATTTGAACCAAGTAAGAGAAGCACAGCCACATGACATTACAGAAGCACTTGTGAGTATGCGGTGATGTCCAAAATAGAAAAACTTAAAATAAATTCCTGCAACAGCATGAAAAAAATATGTATTTTGATGAACGTTAGGTGTAAAAAAATTTTGCTTTGTAATAAGTAATTAATGTCAGTTGAGGTTTTTGGTTGTGTGTGTGGGTTTTTTTGTTGTTGTTGTTGTGTTTTTTTTTTGGTTTTTTTTTGTATTTCAAGCATGTCATAACACAAATACACCCAAACTCTGGGTTAGATGTATTTATGACTGGAAATAGATGGGTGAATGAGGTCAGCAACAGGCACACCTGTAGAGAAGCAAAAGGAAGGGACAAACCACCAAGATGTGGGTGGGCTGGAATGGCTACAGAACAAACAAACCCATGTTATTCCAGTGAGACACAAACACCAAACTCAGAACAGCTATCACATGGCAAATGCTTCCACAGTAGCTTATCTTCACAGTAAAAATCATTTTGGATGTAAAAGGGATCTGTAGATCTACAAAAATATCTATATGCAAAGAGTGAGTATATTAACTGCAAAGAAATGTCCCAGCATTCACTCTGAACATAAAGTAACGCTCTGATCTGCTTACTCATTTTTAAGTCAGTTATGAGATATTACCTATACAACTTTTCATGCAAAACACGAAGCATAGTACTCTTCTGGAGCAACCACAGACCAAACTGTGTACTCTGCTCTCTGTGCAACCCACATTTTGATCAAGTTCAGCCTGAGAGAGTGCAAACGAGGAAATGTGACAGGTTTACTTTTGCTTCTATATTTACTTTCAAATTGTAAAAACCGTTTGATCTCCCAAAAAAGTCTTTATTCTGCTAGAGTGTGCTGATAAAAATTACTATATACCACACATAATTTAATGTTAGCATGTACTGCAATCCTCAAACAGACAATCCTAATTCTATTTAAACACCCAGATTTAAAAAATAAAAGAAAGGATTATATCTGCAATAAACAGAGGGAAATTAAGACTCTCATTCTAATGTATACAGAAGTTTGTCCTTGCATATATGATATTACAGGGCTGAGGTCTACTGTTCGGCAGTATGACTGTTTCCCTTGATTTGTAATAATTGAATGGAACAATTTCTACTTCAGCATTTCTACTAAGTGTGCACAGCTCTAAATTCCCAAAAGTCTCAAGCAAACCCTAAAACCTCACAGCTATGATTTGAATTTAAGCATGGACTTAAAATTCAGCAACTGTTTAAAATCCTTTCCTGAACAATGGTCCCTTTGAGTTCTGTATTTGAAGCTTTACAGTCCTGTCTTCAGACTTGTAGCCCCCTCAAGGCCGAACGAGAGGGCATGACTCCATACTGTTGCCATCTGAAAACCACAGGGGAGGCACTGCACACAGCAGGGCAGTCAGGAAGGCTGTGCCATCCTATCCAGTTCTGATAGTTTTCTTTTTCTTTTAATGAAAGGAATAATAACTGGATCAACATAGATAAACATCAGGGAGAGAGTTCTGCTCTCAAATACACATGATGTGTATGGAAAGCTCATTACTATGTGAGTAAGCAATGCTGATTGAATTTGGGAGGGAGACAGAGGTCGAACTTTTATATAAAACTGTAACAAAATAGTTCTTCCCAAATTTTAAACTTCCTTCCCAAATTGCTTTCTGCCTAAAGACCAGGAAAGGCAAAGTTTAATATATAGAATTCTCAACAGGATAAATATTACAAATTTTTCTGTGAAATCACCTGCATAGATTCATCAGCAATATAACCAGCATAATTTATAAAATAAAATTTTATAAGCTTTATACAAGTGAAACTTTACAGTATTCTGCTGCTACCCATAATGAAACGTATTTTGCACAGCATAAGTACAATGAAGCTGTAATTAGGAAGGATCTTCTGTATCTGTGTTATTCTTTGCTTGCAAATGTGACTTCTTCTTGGTTGAGTTGTAAGAAAACACTATTTTAAGTGCTATTAAAAACTCAGTTTCAGACTCCCATTCTGCATCATTCCCATTGCATCATCTTCATAGTACTTCTTGTACCCAGCAAGCATTTAAAGCCTCCATATTCCTGACTGGAAACAGCACATAACCCTGGCAAAGCCTTTTATAATTCAATGAAAGACAAGATTGTGCTCTCACAAAATAATTCAACAATTGGGTTTTGGACACTGAATCCAGGAGACAAAGAGAGTACTATGCCCTGGCCAGTCCTATCAGCCTGCCTCACATCATCTTTTGCTGATACATTATGTCCTGCAACATATGCTTTAAATGGCCAAACTGGTTGGTGCACCTAAGAACAATGAAATGGTAGGGGAAAAAAATCTCCTCACAGGCAAGTATAGGGACTTACATGAAAGTGTAACTGTTGTCTATGAAGTCACTTATTATTCCTGTTTCCTGTTGCTCCAGCCCTTACTGCTTATCAGTTTATTAACAAATTAAATTTGTCATCACATGGAATTAGAACTGATTATGTTCTCTGTTTTGTAAGACAAGAACAAAGCACTTAATTAATGAAATTTTATGTGGCAAATTGAAAACTGATAAAAGACAGTATTTTCTCTTATGTTACAACATCAGCCTGTGGAACTCTCATCTGAAAAGTATCAAAGCAGGGAACATAAAATTCAGTAAGTGAACAGACATTTTTCCAAGTATAAAATAATTGATGAGACATAACTGTAAGGAATTGTAAACCTCCTGACTTATGTTTGAAATTAATCTTGACCAAGTGATCAGGAACTGTACTAATAACTCCACCTCACTTGTGGACATGTTCCCAGTCTCTGGAACTCGACTACCCATATGGTTGCAGCAAAAGGCTCTGGCACTGCTCAGGCTAGTCCAGACAGCTCTTCCACAAACCCTTCCTGGGCACAGCAGAGCAACCAGCATAGATCAGAGGCCATTCCCAATGTGCAACCTGAATGCAGCTACCCTAGTTTTTGTAACTGTGGGCACTTGAGGCACAACATGAGCTTGCCTCTGAGGCAGAGAACAGCCCTGGGCCTACCTCATTCACTGGAGTAGAAGTGGCCATTGCACATGTGGGAAAGTGAAAGAGGCCATGTGAAGCACAGCACAAGGTTCAGTCTTGTGTATCTTAATGTAGCAGCGGTTGTCACTAGTTTTGATGTTCAAATATTACACAGAAATCTGGGAGAAACAGGTAGTATTACATCCTGTTTCTAACATGATAATCAAAATTATCTTTCAGGATACACTTGAGGTCAGTAACAGTCATAATGTACCAAAACAAATTAAAAGGAAGAGTGAAGCTTAATTTTCAAATCAGATTAAGATTAGAAAAGCAGAAGTGAGAGGAGTAAATTACTGGCACAGGAAGCATTTACCACAAACGCAAGCAGTAACCAGCTACTACTAAACCCAGCAGCAGGTTTTTCACTAAAACCAAGACAGCCGAAACTACTTTGCACTTCTTTTTGACACAATTGTATAATACAGTCTTATACCAAAAGAAATTATTTTATTTATTTTCTCATAAATAAATAAACTTTTTTGTAAGGGGCACAGATGGACTGGAACTTTACATTGATTTAGAGTGTACCATTCATATGCAGGCAGTTGAGATTTTGATAGGAAATTTCAGGGAACTGACCTCTTGACTTCTCAATCCAGCCCTCAAATCTGTTACCCAAGTATTGACATTATCAGAACCTCTTATATGCTGGATTTCCAAAACTTTATGATAGTCCTGGAAAGTTAAGGGCTGATGCTCTTTATTCTCTCAGAGTGGGATGCTAGCACAATACAGAGCCATTAGAAATTCGTTGTGCTTCCAGATATTCCATAGTTCTCCCAGGTCCCATTTTATGCTGTATGGTTATCTTATTTCTGTAGGGTTATTATTGCCCTAAAAATGCTCTGACCCCTCTTGATCACTCTAGCACAGATATCTTTCCAGTTTTATCACAGTAGTGACTCCAGCAGGTTTTGATTGATCTGGGAAATTGAGGGAACCATCTACAATAGAAGAAAATACTTTCAGAGCCAGGGTAGGGGCCCTGCACTGCCTGTTTCCCCTTAGTTGTTTGGTTTTGCGCCAAAGAAAATGGAAGTGGAAACAAACACACTGACTGGGTAAATCTGCCCTGACCCATATGAGTGGAGTTCACACTGTAGACAAAGTTATGGATTTCCCCCAGAGGGAGGGAGTAATGTGAAAATCCTGTGTTACACCCATTGTAACTTAAGAATATTTTCATTGGCATTCCTGTGATAATCTTATAAAAATAACAGAATTGACTTGCTGGTTTTGGCCTGAGTTGGATTTTTTTTCCACGAAGTAGCAGAAGTTTAGGACAAAGAGCGGTATTGACAGTTCTGATATGCTGGTTAAAAAAGTATTAACTAGTAAGCATACAGGTGAATACAATAAGCACATAGGCTGACATGCCTGTCAGTAAAGAGAAAATTAAGTTAGGGAAGGGATAGGGTGGGAACAAGTGAGGTGTTTTTTGTAAGGTTGCTGCATGTAACAATGTTTTCAGCCTGAGATCTACATATCACACTGCATCACAAGTTGTGCTAAGAGATATTTTGTACAAGAGAAAAGTTATACAATAGAAATGGTCATCAAGAATGTCACATTTTTGTCTCCTCCAGCAAGACGTTCTGGTTGCTGGCTCCTAGCTGCTCAGCTGCTGCATCGTTATATAGAGAAATGCATCCTCAGCTGAGGTAAATCAGTAAGTACACTTAGCTTCAACACAGCTACACCAGGTTGCACAAGCTGAAGGGCTGTATGGTTAAATAAATTCTCGGGTATCATTTGTGCAAACAAGTGTCATGCTTGTCTGGGAAGTTGTTCAAAAAATGAGTGGAAAAACAGCTGACAATCTTTTAGTGAGGTGTGGTTTGTAGGAACTTGAGATCCCACTAAACCACACAGATACTGGTTATTCTTAGTAAATCTCAGCTCTACAGATGCATACAAGAAATACATTTCTTCTACATATACACTGGACAAAGACTAAAAATATTGTTCGAATAAAATTTCTGGGTAACAGAACATTCTGTGCAGTGAAAGTAGAAAATCCTGCCTTTTCACTAGGTGCTTTAGCCAACAAATCCAAAACTCACCCAATACCCAAAGCAGTTTCCATTTGACCCATGATGCATTCAATATCTTTTATTGCTTGTAATGTGCTAGTTCAGTTGCAGTTTTCTTTCTCAGGCTTCAATGCTGGAATACCTTTTCTGGCTGTGACTATCAAGATCCTGAATAAGCATAATTTTTAACTCCTATGAAGGCATCTAAAAAACACAAGGTAGTGGGGTTATGGTACTGTTTATCAGTGCCATCCTTCAAGCTCTGTGTGTCTGTAGCTCATATTTTGTGTTTAGAAATTTTTTTTAGAATTGTTTAGTTATCCCTGAAAATCTGCTATTAATTACATGGATCTTTTGCAGTAGAGGTTGAAAATACATTTTGCTGGTGTTGAGCAAGATACAGAAACTATGAGAAATTACATTAGAATTCACTATTATATTAAAATATCAAAGCATTCTCGACATACTGGGAAACACCAACTTGAAATTGATTTCATAGAGAGCCTTTGAAACATTTTAAGCATGTTATTACCTGTCCTTTATACTAGTTTTCAAAGTATCCAGTTCAGCATTAGTTGGGCTACTTCTATTTCAATACTTTTGTATTTTCTAAGTCCTTTTATTAAGCCATTAAAAAAGATGCTGTTAGCTGACTCACCTGATCTGCAAGCAGCAGCAATGTAAATCAAAATATTTCTAATTTTTTTAACATCATAACAGTTTTTCTATTATACACATAAATATTCTGTTCTACTCCATCATAGAAAATTAGCCATTCTTTCAAATTTCATAGAAAATAACATATTCAGTGGTAACACAATATTCAATCGATTCTGTCCAGACCAAATTGAAAAGGTGTCCTGAATAATGATATCAGATATTTTCTTGCACACTTAATAGAAGGGTGAGGACACTGCAAAGGGTTAGAGCCTCTTTGTTAACCCAAGCTTTCACTTTTCCTAGTTCATTCAGGGACTTGGCGGAAATAATGCAGCTACAAAAGTAAAAATGAGATCAGAAATTACTTCTCAGTGTTTTTCACTGCTGAGAACAGAATAATGTCGTGTAGGATATGGCAGACTAATGACTTGTGGAGAGGAGGGGTGTGCATTTTGGACATTTGATCTCTCTGATGCTGTTTTTTTCTCTATACTCTCAAACAAGACATTCATTATAGTTTTGAATAATTACAATGATACAGCATCTAGAACTGTTTTCTTATCATATTGTTTCTATTAGATGTACAGATGGAAAGGAATGGCACAGCTAACTCAAAACACTAATTCCTTCACTGCTGTATTACTAGTTTCCACTTCTAGTTTGTTAGTGCATTTTTCCTTTAAAAAACAGCAGAAAACATTGTGAACACAAACTGCAAGGTCTTGTATTAAACAATCAAGTGTCTTCTTACCGCTTCCATTAAGCTTACAATGACTGATCTTTGTGTGACTGTATCTGAACCTTTTATTTTTTTGTCACTCAGGGCTATGTGGCTTATTTTTCTAACCTCCATCCAGTTCTCCAACTGCTCTAGACACTGAAATCCCACTGCAATCAATCAAGAAGTCTTCCTATACATTCCACTGACTTTTCCAACTCTGTGAACTTTTTATACGTTTCCAAAAGAAAAATATTCTGTGGATGAATGGACTTCGACATTAAGAATTAGATTTTGATCAAACTACACATATTTAACTCCTTAAGTGCAGACAATATGTGCCCCAGTTCTCTTTTTGCATCTTGCTTCTTTACTGAAAGCAAAAAACCAAATTTACAATGATCAAATCAGAGTTAAGTAAGTTATTAACTGTGCCTTTTTTGTCAACTATGATGACTTACCACACCAAAACTGAAAATAGTCTCTCTTTAAGCAAGATAACTATGAAAAGCCTCATGAAGTTTGGCTTTAAAACCTCTCTGTTAGATTTCAAAATGTTTTATGTCTTGATTTCACTATTTGTTCACTCTGCATCTTGCAGAACAGCTTTAAACATGACTGCTATAATGTTAAACTGATCTCCATATTAAAAACATATATAGCATTGAATTATGCAATACTGTACAGCTTCAATCTCAAATACTAGGAGAAATCAATTTTTCACTGGAAGAGGAATTCTGAAAATAGACTTCTTGTTTGTTTGGGGAAATGTCTTGATTCCCCAAATCAAAATCAGCAAGTTATTCAGCTTATAAGAACAAGAATGCTTTCTTAGTCTTAACAGAACTTGCTTCACGGGAAGGAATTTATTTTATTTTCTGCAGTGGTTCTGCAGTCATCAGCATTATTTGGAAACAACATCTAAAGCACTTGCCTCACTCTGCAATTTCTGAAATCAAACCAAGCCAATCAACCAAAGGAAATCTCTTTCATGAATCTGTTATTTACATATAAAGGAGACAGGAAAAAGGTATTTTGTTAGCTCTGGAGACATATTTTAAGGAGGTTTTAAAAGATTAGGAAGTATAAAGACAGGTGCACAGTGTTCCTTAAAATGAGACAGGAAGTGAGTACGAGACAGAGTTTTATGGCATCATCCTTCTGTAAAACTAAATGAACAAACTGTTCTCTCTTAATAACGACTATACACTAACATTCACAACCCAGTACTGTGCCTTTACTTGACCTTTAACACATTGTACTGCATTAATTGCCTTAACTATTCAATTCATGACAGCAAAGTCCTGGGTTTCTTCCATATTCCTTCTGTTTGAGATTACTTTTTAAAATATTTTCCTGAAATATTAAACTCTGCAGTTGTTTTGTATTCAATAAAACTAATCAAACTCTAATATTGAAGTTCTGATGCTGTATTTCCAAGAGCACTAACAATTCCCACTGCTTTCCCATTATTTACCTTTTAATACAGTTTTTAATCACAATGATTCTACAGATACTCAAAACCTTAAAGTTTGCAACACTATAACTTTTGAGCTACCATTTGAACAAGCAATGGTGCAAGTCCAAAGACATAAACATACCAGTGTGGAGATCATACTTCTCTTAAAGAGGGAAAAGATTTTGCTTCCTGGATGCAGTAACAGTCAATAGTAAACGTTAGAAGCAGGTAGTTAAGTCAGTATATTTTTACCCATGACTACAGGTTTATGATTATGCAGAGTTAACTGTGAAGTTTAGAGGGAGAATTAGTGAGAAATATCTCAGTGTTATGGAACAAAATGATTAACAGAAAAGCAACTTGCCATGTGTGACAATTAATAAAAAAGAGCAAAATGCAAAACATATGCCCATTGCTATGGCACAATTCATTATGTTACCTGTAGGACCCTTTGCAATGCGCTAAGTAGAGCAGCACGGTGTTTAAACTCACCTCCTACAACACAGATAAAAACACAGTGTCCCTGAGGTTCTCTTGTTGTTTTGTTTTCTTTTTTGTTTCTTTTTTGCCTAACTTTTTCACATATGCTGTGTAATCCATTAAAGTATAAATTTGAGTTCATAAATGAACTTATCAATGACTTTTATCTCCACTGTTTTAGGATTTATCTCAATAATCATTTCCCTGCATTGAAAATTCACTTCAGGGGCTAATGAAGCATATCAGCACAGTGTTCAAAAGCACTCTAAGGAGACTGGTGGAAATAGTGGCTGTCTCCCACATCCATAGCCTATTGTTGTGTCAAGAACGAAGCTAGGGTGAATTCACTGTTGTCCACCCATATATTCTAGATATTTCATCAGAAGTCTGGATGAACACTTAAAAATAGGAATTCAGCATAAAAAATTTAAGGTTTTGAAGAAGATATGTTTCAACAAATTAAATAACATATATAAAATATATCTAAATCTCTTTATTCTAGTTCAGAATTCCATATATAATGAAAAGCTTTTATCCTTTCATCATCCTTGGTGATGATCTACTAGACCATCTAGTTTTAGGGTTCATCCAAAACTCTTAACTCAAAAGAAATATTCTCACTGTTTGCAGTGGGATTTGGAGCACATCCTATAGGTTTAAATATGAAAAACTGTAATTGACAGCAATGAAACCTGATAGGGTGGTCTGACTGCTGGTTATGTACAGTTTCTGTCCTAGAAACAAATGACCTGCCTTACTATCTTCATACATAAGTTCAACAGAAATATAAAAATTGCTTAAGATGAACACCTGAAGCATGGCAAGTTTTTATATGGAAAGCATACTACCTATGGGTGACTATAATATCTGATCAGAAAACAGCAGACAACAGAGAGGAGAAAGCTCTTCTTACTAGTAAACCTACGGTGTTAGTTTGAAATCATTACTCAATGTGGACCCTACCAGGCATACAGAATGAAGAGAAAATCTGCACAAACAAGAAGTAATCTGAAAAATTGTTCCAACAACACTGCTCTATGTTCCTCTAACATCTATCTGAATGCAGCAAGTAATAAAACCTGTAAGATAATAAAGCAGATCGCAGCATTTTATCAGACGGAAGGAAAAACATAAATACAGGGCCTCATCTAGGAAATGTGTTCACATTATAGAGGTAGAAAAGCAGAGGAGTGGTCTAAAAACATAGAACTAACTTGTTTGGTGAGTCTTGGCTGTAACATGGAGTCACAACAGTAAAAGTACAGACACTGAAAATAAGGCAAAGCATAGCATAACAAAACTTTACTTGCTAAATGATCATATCATTGTACTCACACAAGGGCGGATCACAAAAAAGCAGACAATGCCTTGTGAAAAAACAGTGAGGGACCTATCTGACTCTTCCTTTCTCCTAATAGTGTCTCCTTCTGAAATTATATACTATATCCTGAAAGCAAGGACATTTTAAAGCATCCATCAGGGCACAATACAGATAGGAATTAGAAGAGGTATATTAATGCTGTGCTGTATAGGCTGAAACCCACTTTACAGACCTGCTTAAACATAGCTCAGCATACTTAACAGGTCAGTAAGTGTTCCTTACCATATCATGGTGAGATTTTTTTAGTGGGCATATTTCACTCATGCAAGCAAAAGAAGAATGAGTCATGAGTCATTTCATAACAACTCTGAAGAAATTAGTCCAACACCATGGCTGTGGGAGAACTTAGCTGGACTGTCAGAGCACAGAGAAACAAGGAGACAGAGTCCAAAACTACCAGTAAGAAGCTGCAAGTAAAAATGATAGAGCCTGTGTAAACAGAAAATAAAGGAAGTCTTGCATTTCACCCTGATCATGGTGTCTAATTGCTATGGATAAGAAAAATTAAACTATTTCTTTCACACTACTTATGTGCATAATCAAGTAGTCATTGTACTCTGTATGCTGTTCTGTCAAACTAAATCTACCTTGCTACAGTCCTGTGATAGCATTATTTCTTCCACACCAAGCTAGTGACTAAGGCCAGAACTATGGTAGACTGCCATGACAAGAATGTCAGAATTGTCAGGCAGATCATCTGAGTTTAATCACGAGTTCAGTCAATAAAACTTAGTGAGTTTATCCTTGCTTTCTTCTAGAGTATTTTTTATCAAGGACTCTCAGCTAGTAGCTCATTTCAGATACAGTCAATATAAAGAGCTCCTTAGGGAAAGTATTCCTTCTTTTTCTAATTACTCAAGTTGACCCTAGTGCCAAGTCTAGTCTGCAAAACAGCTGCTGGCCAAGAGTTAAGGAATTATTGTACCTACTTCCTTAAGAGACAGGCTATTCCAGATCTCCTAGTACTTATGAAATCTATTAAATCTATTTCAGTAGCTACGTGGCTGGCACTAGCATCAATCATTGCAAGTTTTTCAGCAAGAGTTGCAGAGCAGTGTATGCAAACCAACAGGGAAGTCTCCAGTGTGGTTCAGAACAGCTTCAGTACAGCTCTTCCTTAGCTTGCATGGGAAAGTCTAAAAATGTTTTAATACCTGCAGGTATTAAGTCTAATATGAATCTAATACCTGGTCAGCTAATCCAAACATTAATTTGGTGTAGCAAAGAAGTAACTGGAAAATTATAAAGATGATAATCAGACCTCCTGAACATAAGTAGTACACAAATAACTAAACGGGATATCTTATGTTAAAAAAAAAAAAAAGAAAAAAAATTAAGAAATCTCCTTCAAAAAATATTCTGCAAAGTAATACTAAATAAATACAAAACCATTTAATTGTTATTGCCTCCAAAACTTTTAGAAAATCTTTTTTAAATATTCAAGGAAATCAAAAACATTTACTTAAAACTTTGAAAATTCAAAGCAACCTTTTTTCTCCACTATTAAAAAACATTTAAGCTAGAAGTTTTATTCTGTCACTTTTCTTTAAAATTGAAATACTTCCCAGTTTCAACAAAAACAATATATTTGAGGAAGAAAAATCAATCATTTAATAATAAGTCAATTCCTCATCCAAGCTTTCCAGGAACTCTGGTATTTTCTTTCCTGTTTGTAGTTTTCCTAAGTGTTATTGTGCAGCAAACTCTACAGTGAGGCAGAGTGCTGGAGATCTGTCTGTAGTCTGAAAAGCTTTCATGTGTGCTAGACAGCTCTTCTGTGACTCTCATGACTGCAGGCTTTTCTCCATCCAGGCAGTTCCCATCCCTTCCTGTAGTCAGACTCAAGACTATTCAGCTAGAACAGCCGAAACAAGCTCCGAAAGTAAACAGGGCTAACAGCAATTACAGCATTTTGTAGCATGTGGTAGTTGAGTCATTATGATCGCAACAATTACAAGAAGGAAAAATTCTTGTAATAGCTCAGATGGTAACTTTTTGCATATTATCTTCAGTCTGCATCAGTTATGAAAATGGCAGAGCACTCTTGATATGGAATGCCTTCCTTCCAACAGAATCACTCAGGTACCACTTTTACCTATGAAATGCCATGGAAACAAAAAGTTGATGCCATCTAAATGGCTATGAACATCTAAATGGCTGTGACATCTTCCAGTACTGAATCACACACTCCCCTACGGAGAAGTAATGGTGGCAGTCTAAACACCTTTTTTTGGCTCATCTGTAAGTCAGCCTCAGCTTAAACTCTAAATGTAAATAAAATTAAGTGCCAGTAGCAACTTTAAACAGTTCTTAGTTATGGAGATGGGAGAGTTGTTTGTAAGTAATCAGGCAACTCCTAGATTCATCACCCACTGTGCCTTGCAAGCATTTGCCAGAAGTGTCTTCATTCATTTATGACTAGACAGACAATTGCACCTTTTCTTTCAAAGCTTCTTTGCTCTTCACAAATGCTACCTCTGAGGCTGACTCTACTGTTGAAACAAACACAAAATGAAAAAAAAGACAAAAATATAAATAACACAGTCTAAAACAGCTTATCGTACCAAACTTCCAGGTGCGACAAATCAACAGAAATAAACACCACCATGCTTACATTCGGATCTTATAAGCAGAGTAAGAGTGGCCTTATTTTGCTTGTCTGTAGAGAATGGGCTGTGATGAAGCAGCTTCAGCAAAGTATTAAGTGACAGAGTGATACAGGTGCAATGTAGTTTTGGAAAGCCAACCTTGCAGCACCTACTGCTTTATCACTGAGGAGATAAAAGCATGAGCACATGTTCACACCTGCTCCCAAATGGCAGCGCGGCCACCTTATTCTGTATGTAGCAGGACTACAGCGGCTCTGCTGCCTACAGCAGACTTCTGTTCCAAACAAGTCTCTGCTCTGCCTGAAGCTAGTCCTTCTCCCAGGACCATGTCTCCAAGACTAACCAAAGGCCCAGTTTCATTTCAAAAGCCAAAGTGGGAGCTATAATGGGAAATCACCTTGGTCTGGTTGTAATCTGTGACTCTTAGCACAGATGCAATATGACACATGCATTACTTCACGGAAGATGGTGACAGCAAGAAAGAAATTACAGTGTACAAATTTCTAAAACTTCAAGGAGTCAAAGTGATGGTGAACACTGTAAAGGACCAAGATACTATGGGAAATAGATACACTAAAATGTGTTACATTTTAGTCACTTAAAGCGGTAAAATGTAACTTTAGTATAGAAATGTGGAAAAAACATTGTAGACAAGACACTAGGTAGGTATAAATAAACACACTTCTATTGACTTTCCAGATACTCTTTCACAACATTAACATCATTCATGTTTAAAGAATTCTAAGAAGTTCTAGCTATGAATCATCCCCACTACCTATGCTATAGATCTATTATTTTGTGGAATGTATGAAAACCTTCTATTTCTGTTGTAATGCTGATAGCCCCCAAGAATGAAAATTCAAGTAGTTTAAATATATTAAATAATTTGAGTAGTCTCATTCACACTTTTCTGTCTTATAGTTAAATCTTCTTTAAGGCAATTTTTTTATTCTCTGCAATTGCAAACCTTGCTATTTTATTTACAAGTAACAAGCCTTCCTGTTCTGAGAAAGCAATTACTTTACAGGAAGTAATAGTATCAGAAGTTCTTGGCATTTGGGCTTACTGAAAAACCAAAACTAGCACAGCAGTTTCAAACAGGAAGGTCTAAAAACATCTGAAGTCTGAACTAGCTATCTCTGAACTGCCCGTCAATAATAAACAATCTATTTGTGTGACCATATCAGAGTTGATATGATGATATGCAGAAGTGCTCTGTCTTTTTCGAGAGGTAGAGCCACCAGCACCCCGGCTACCAGATCTGCACTGTGCAGAATAGGTCTGTTTGCTTCATTTGTGAGAAAGAACTTATAGCTTATATGGTGAATTGCTCACCATCTTGGTTTCCTTTTCATCTTAGTTTATTTCTGTCTCTTCTGCATTTCAGAAGAAAGCAGAAATGAATGCTTTCTTTTTCCAGTGATAGTTCTTTTCTCTCCTTCATAGTCTGAGGGAGCACTGTATGAAAACCAGACATTTGACGTCTTTGTCAGGGTGGTAAAACTGTGGTCTAGCTATTCATTGCAACTGAAAAGGTTCTTCTACTAATGTTCACAGTTGTGAGGAACTAACACTCAAGTGAGCTGCTTGAAGCTTTCATTGCATTTTAATAAAGTACTAGAAGTACCACTTAGTCCTTTCCAGTGATTGTCAACATGATCAAGCACATCCTATTATTTTCAAGGCCATTTCTGCCAGATGCAGTCTTAGTCTAGAGCAGTGGGACAGGAGTGTAATTACAAGTGACACATCCCGAAGACTTGCTAATAATGTTAATGCCTGTAAAGGTTGCCAGTAACTGGCAGTCAGGTAAAACTTGTTTACTCCAATTTTTCCCTCTGACCAGACCAGTGCCTTCACTACCACAAAGTATCTGTGGTAGAAGAAATGCTAGAATTAGTGGACACCTGGATAAATAGAATCTATTTGGGAGAGTCAATATGACTTCTATAAAGTGACATTTTGTCTTTTAAACTTCTTGGAGTTCTCTACAGGGTTCAGTTGTGCTATGTGGGTTAATGTGCCCCAATTGACATAATTCACTTGGATATCCAGAAACTTTCTGGCAAAGACTTTCACCATAAGCTCTAAAGGAAACATTGTATAAAATTGAAAGTTCTGGCACAGATAAGGAAACGGTTAAGAGGAAGGGCATAGGAGCAAATGTGAAGCTGCAAAAACAAAAAAGTCACCAGCAGAGTTCCACAGGGGTCTTTTCTGGGATCCACATTAATTAACACACCCAGAAAATATAGGAAAAGCAATAGAAGAGTACAGACAAAGTTTGCTGATGATGGAAAGCTTCTCCAGACAGTAGATACCTTGAAGGCAAACTGTAAAGAACAGGAAAACAGATCTCTTACAAGACAGAGTGACTAGGCAATAAGATGACAAATAGAATTCAATGTAGATAAGTGTGACAGTCCCCTGAGTGCACTAAAAGCCCTTAACTGGCTTTCAGATCTTGCTGAACATAGGCTGTAGGTGTATCTGTCTCTGGCCTTTATCTCTGGCTGTGTCTGACATGACTCCCTGGATGGACCCTGGACCCACTTCTTCACCTCACCCTGTCTTCTAACTCAGATCTGACATGGTGAGACTGTGTTAAGCCATAGGCAGAAGATGCATGGGTGTGGGTCCTGGGTGGGGATGGTCAGGGCAAGAGAGGGAGTAGTCAGGTACTTTTCAAGCTGGGAAATAGATGATGTACGGAGATATGATAAAGATCTACAAAAGGTCTGTGGGTGACAGGGAGAAGAGAGTTAGGGAGTACCTGCTCACTGTTTTCATTTGATGGTCTCTTGTTACAGATGCCAGGTTCAAAGTAAGGAAAACCAGATTCTTCATGCAGCAGGAAGGCGACACATGACACTCCCTGACTGAGGATAACTGTGGATGTGCAAGTTCTAACAGAAAGTGGGCAACTAGTTGGCAGAAATCCATTGTAGACTACTAAACAGGCAAGCCACACAAGCCTCAATAAGATTTATATTCCCAAAATGGAAACAGTTGAAGATTGGAAGAGTTTTGAGGGGAAGCATCATGTACACAGGCCTTGTTTTAACTTTTGTTCTAGGTGTCCATCTGTAAATACTGGGCTGCTTTACCCCCGGCTTTAACCAGTAACAGACCTACTTCTGTTCCAAGGGTAGCAGGCATCAGCACCTTGCCCACAGTTACAGGAAAATTAAATTCTTTGATGACTTGTAATCTGAAAACTGCCAGTTATTAAACATGCCCTAATTTCTAGAAGACTCATTTGTCTTACCACTGGTTACATGTCGGGAGGGTAAGAAAAACAATCTTAGCTCTAAAGGAAATCCTTTTTCAAAACTGCTGTCCTAAGGATTACAATCCTTGTTCTTTTTAAGGATGTTGGCACCAAAGGCGCTACGGAAGCAGGGAGATGGTTGGCACTGTATGCCAGTTCTAGTCTTTTATCTAGCAGAATATCTTCACATCAAAGATATCCTACCCTTGACTCAATACATTTATTTATTTACTTATTTATTGCTGAAGAATTATGAATCTTTTCACAAAGCTTTGGGCACCCTGCCATTACTTCAGATACACAAAGATTTTATGTGTTTCAGAGAACCCCACTTCCTAGTAAAATGCCACCTTTGTTCAAACCTCAGTGCACACAGGACCTACTCATCCCGAATCCAACACTCCCCAAATGCTCCTCCAGAAACTAACATTGCAAAAGGAGAAGTGTTAACATCTTTTCTCTAGATATTTTCTTGTCACTCTTTTGCTGAGCAGAACGCTGAATCCTCTATTCCAAATGCCGAGTGTTTTCTTTTTGCAACAACATGACACAAATAAATCATCAATAAACTAATAATAACAGTGCCCTAAAGACAAACAAACATCCAAAAAAGCAAACAAACAAGCAAAGAAACTAAAGCCAAAAACCACACCAAACTGAACCACACCCATGCATAGTATCACCCCAGAGAGAATACTGGAGAACATGAAGAAATTATATTTTTCAAATATGCAACCAGAAATACCCATGAAATAAAAAAAATGAAGGAAAAAAAAAATCTTTTAAGTGATAGGAGCCTGTGGGAAGTAGTACAACCGAATTCTCAGTTCCTTTTTTACTTTCTCATTAGGAAAGACTATGTTCTAATATTACATAGGTCATGCAGAACCAGGCTGCTGTTGGTCTAACTGCTGGATTATTCAAAGACTTCAATAAAAAATTAAAGTGAAAGTTCCTCTACTCCTAGGCAAATTTCTTCACAGGAAAGTAGTTCAATTACTTCAATCACTGCCAATCTCAGCCTTCTTAAACTGTCTCAAAAATACAGTGGAGAACATCTGGATTAAGTGAGAATGCATGAAACAAGAAAAATAAGTACATTGCGTATTGTTAACAAGACTTTCTGTTCTGCACACGGGATACATTAAAATTCTAAGTAAGCATCTCTAAGAGTAATTATATTTTTATCTACATATACACAGACATCTCAACAATACAAACCCCTCCCAGAAATATTCAGACACCATTAGGACTGCACAATCAAGGACTAGTGAAGTTAGGAAATGCCACAGTTAACCTTCCTCTGGCCTTGTGCATAGATAATTAAAAAAAAATTAAATTACATAATCACATACTAAAATTTTTGCAGGATCTCATTTAGTGCACAGGAAGGACAAAATGCGCAAAATAAGCAATTTTGCAATATCCTGCTTTACCTCAATTCTTCAATGTGTTACCCTCAGCCTTCAAGCAATTCCAGTCCTCTCCTCAGACATAATCACTGATTTCCTCATGAGCTCTTCTCTGGTTTTCGTTAATATAACATTCGAACATTTCTCCAACAGTTACTTTAATTAAAAACTTACAAAATTACTGTGAGGGAAGAAGTAGTCTTAAACTCCTTCTAAAGAACTGTGGCTGGGGAATATCAAGATGAGAAAAATCTTCTGATGTTAGGTATCTCATTTCAGACCTAACTTACTTGTGATTTCCAGCATTATATAGAGATTAATATAGTCAAACAGTTCCTATTCACTTCAGCTGCAATTAGAGATGCAAATCATTCTGTAGGTTTGAATTAGGTGTAGAAAATGAGACATATTAAAGACAGCCACGAAATTCATTTGCTCAGTCACCCCAAGTAGAAGAGAGTCAGAGACAGTTTTCTAACACAGCCTTCAGCCACCCTAGCCATGAGATCTTCTTGTAATTCAGTACCTTGTTCAGTGCACATATTTTACCTCTGGCCACACAGTTTAAGCAAAGATCTTAAAACCCATGTTCATTTTCAGGCTCATAGCATGTCTGCTCTGTCCAAAGCTGGAAGTCAGTGACAAAAAGCAGGTGGCTTTGTAATAAAACCTGCATCATCACGGGGGATGTGAAAAATCCATAGGTAAACTGAATTCTTCAATTCTGTTATTTCTAAATCACTGTTTTCTAGCCTTAGTACTTTCTTTAAATTATTTTCTTAGTAAAGTTTTCTTCTATTGTTTAAAGTAAGTCGAATTTGAAAACCACCCTTGTGTGACTGTCAAAGGAAACCTACCCTGCTGGTCTACCACATAGGTCTCTGACATTTCAACTGAATTAGGAAATGCTGATTCTAGATTATTAGTCTCTATTTCACTAGCTGAATCCCAAGCTTTTCCTCACATCCACAAAAGACAGAAAATGATGATAAAGTAGAAATATGTAAGTATCTTACTCTCTGGCAGAATCGGTGTGATTGAAGGGTTGTGTTACTTTAAAGTAGACAAGTAAGGGACATTAAATAGCATGTGACATTTCAGAAATAAACATAGTGTGTCATAATTAGAAAAGATAGATTACAGGAATATGGCAGTACCCATATATAATTGGGAGTCTAGATATTCACTCAAACCTCTTTTATTGCTGCTGATAAAAAGGTGCTAACAATGAAAATCATTATTCATTCAAGTCTCATACAGGTACATTTTTCCATGACCAAAGCAGCCTATATTCAAGAACATAATTTACTTAAAGTGTTGACAAAGGCTCTGTGCTATGGGTTGGACTTATAAATCCGTCAGCACACACAGGCAGTACAAGAGATCCACCTGCACAATGCAAATAAACACAATACCGTGTATTAAAGTTTAAGTTGCATTATAAACATATAATGTTTTAGGATGATTTTTTATCAGTCATTTTTATTATGTATCATTTATATTAACTCTATTTTTAGAGTAGTGTCAAAGAATTAGTCAAGTAACTTTATTTATTGCAGTATACAAGCACAGGGTAATGTTCAATCCTACCTCCAGACAATACGTCTCCAGTTAGGCGTGAACAGGCTAACTAGTATTAGTTTACTTATGAAAGTTCATGCTACATGGAGAAAAATAATATTTCCCTATTATTACTATTTAACATTTATATTATTATCATATTGCTACTTTAAGGGGACAACCCTCTTGGAGTTGTTTTATAGCTTTAAAAATACAACAGGTCAATTGTTAACCTTAATGAAAATTTTGTGTGTGTAATACATACCATAACCCCAAGAAAGGCCCATAATGGGACATATTCACTAGATCAGTGTTTCGACTGAGCATACTGGTCTTCACTGTTTTTCATAATTGTTGACAAACTGGTAAGTACAGCCCAACACTGGTGTCTAATGGTGCAGAATATCTCCTTGCATTTCAAGTAATAGGTTCTTGAATGTATATATTACCTCAGCCATACAAAGTCTACTTGCATAGCATCTGACTATCATGATATTTGTTACCATTGGTATTTGTATACATACTTCTAAGTTTACACCCTGACACTGCTATTACGAGGAATGATATAAAAGGAATAATGGGGACTGATGATGAGAATTATTGTGAGGGCCAGCATAAAAAAAACTGAACCACAAACATGAAGACAAATTATGACAAACTATAAAGAACAAACTGGAAGCACCACAGAAGAGCTTCTGGGCAAGAAACAAAAGGTTTCACCAACTGTCATTAAGTATTTTAAGTTTGTGACTCACAACATTCATGTTTTGATGACCAGATTCTAGTTTAAGACTTTTCTTTGTTTTTAAAATATATAACCTTATTTTCCATTCTGCTGTCAATAATTTCTGATATTGAATTCTGTAAAGGAAAACTAATAGAAACGTAATGTCAAATACCACAAATTTCTGAGACTAGATTTTTTAAAAAGTTTGGCTTGATCCCTGATAATAGAAGTTGTTTCTTCAGATTTCCACATATTTCAAGTGAATAAACACAGTAGCTGATTAAGATAAGAAGCACTGCAGACCTCACCCTTAAGATTAAAACTTGGGCCAGGTTGAACTGTCTTCTCACTAGAAACAGAAACCACAGTAAAATATGAGGAAAGGTCAAAATATCACACCACTATAATCAAAGGCAATCCACTTCAAGTGGAAAAAGAAAGCTTTCCTGTGTGCTAGGATTAAAAACCAGTCAGATAATGGATGGAGGGGTAAGCAGAAACAAGAGTGGATGTCTAAATCCTTATGGTACTTTAACTGACTCTGCATGTTACTGAACAATCCCCAAATGGGTGCAATAAACCATGCTGAGAAAGAGGATGATACAGCAAAAATGCTGCCTTCTCCTCAGCTCAGTTTTTGAGCGCTAGAAATGTTCAATTCCCACTGAATTTCTGGGTACCAGAGGTGCTCCAGCTCTTGCAAATGGTACCGTGTGTTGCATAAAGCAAGAAAAGTGCTGGAAGAAAAATTTGGTATCAGTCCTTTCAGAAGAGTTTGTGCATCTGAGCTTTTGCTGGACCTCAAGTCAGTTCTTAAGTACCAAGAAAGGATTCACATGACATGGGGATTACACAGACAGAAAACAGAACACAAGACTCTCTTCCATTTCACTGGGTGAGATCACAGTAACCTGCAGACAAAGCCCACAAGTTACAACATAAAATCACTGCCAAGTGTACACAGCAACTCTTTTTGAGTTCTTTCAGCCTTTTTCCTTTTTGAACACTGAACAGCAATGATGCAGCAACATGCAAGTTAAATCTTTCAAAGGCATGGGGCACAACTTTGGCTTCCTCTAACACAGGAACATTGTTTGGCCAAGACATGAACTTCCAAATAAATTCTGTTTGGACATTTGGGGAGGGATTTTCCAAAGAGTTTCAAGTGATGTACCTCTCCTCATATTCAAAGATAGTAAAACCTGCTTTGACTTTGGTGGGACCCAGTAAAATCAATTATTAGCAATCCACTTAAAATGGAAAAATGACTGGACCATACACAGCTGAACATTCACTGAAGAGCTTCCCTATTTCAGAAGTTCTGCAAAAATATTTCAAGGTTAAAGCAGATGTCTCAGTTTCACCACTCCTAATCACAGAAAAAGCAAACTGCATGATTGTTATGAAATTATCTCATTTTTTCAATCATATTATGAAATTTTCTACTTTTTTTTTTAAATCTCTAAGAAAATTAATTCTTTCAAGAAAACATGAAATTTTAAAATTCACAATTTTCTCCTTCAAATTCAGAATATTTATTACATCAGAAAAATGATTAAGATGATAAAGCAAGATAAATGTTTTGAAAACAACAGTTTTAAAAACTTGACTCTTATCAGCTACATTTTTGGCATCTGATACATTCCAGTCCTATGATGTGCTATTCAGAACAGATTTGTACAGCCAAGCTTTTTTTTTCCTAAGATCTTGAGTTCATCTATTGAGTCTATGAGTACATCGCCAGTTACTCAATTTTCATTTGCTATAAAAAAATAGAATAACTTCAGATAATTTTGTTGAAGGCAACAGTCAAAGCAGTCAGTAACTACAGGAGTTGCACCAAAAAAAGATACTTCTACCACATACATCAACTGCCAAAAATGAGGGGAAGAAAATCACTCAAAACAAAAGACAACTGATTACACCAGGTGTTATGTGCAGGTAACTTCTAGGTTACCAGTGTTGGGTGAGAGATTTATAAATCACTCATTTGGTATTACCCACATGTGAAAAACATGCATATTTTATTAGAGGGAGGGTGTGTATACATAGAGAGATGTTTGCCTTTTTAATCCTTAGAACTATTTATGATTGCGATGTGCCACCAGAGGAAGAAATTTACTATTCTACCAATGCTACATCTGCCTTTTTGACTTCCACCAGACCCTTCCAAGAACAAAGAATGGTTAAATACAATTGTAAAGTAGTGAAATAATCACTTACCAGAACAGCAATTCCTCACATGCAGAGATAGACAAGGGGAGGCCTTGACTGGTGGCATTTCTGATAATACAATGCCTTTGCCAGTTCCAATGGCAAGATCTTAGCAGAAGGACACCCAATCCAGAATAAGATCAAAATGCTAGACATCATGGAAACAGTATAGTCCCAAAATCTGACAGGTCAAAATAAAAAGCCTACACTTTATAAACTAGTTACATAATAAACTAACCAGAGCAACTGGTGCACACAGCGCATTTGATGAACCAGGCTTACCCATATGAGGGAGGGGGGGTTCCTTATTTCTGTTGTTACATTTCTTTTAAATATTTTTATCAGTAAATCAATTTTTTTTTTTTAAAAGCACCACAACTTGTAACTTATTGCATAAATGATGCCTTTGTTCAACACTAACATTCTGCCATTTTATTTTTGTGTGTATATTAAAGTCATACTTGAAATATAACAGTTCTCTAAATCAAACCTAAAATCCAACATGAGTTGAACACCATTTGGGTGATTTGTTATTCAAAACACTGGATAGGTGGGCACCCACATGCAGCACGAAATCTCTCAGTTATTTTAGATTTATTACAAAAGACATACTACTGGTATTCCTTTGTGTATTTCTAACAACTCGTGAGAAAAGATGATTTCAGGACTCTCTACATGCTTTCAGTTTCTGTAAAGTGCAGTATATGTGACTAACACATAGTGGAAGTGGAAGATATTCAGACAGAATCAGAAAGGAAGAAGACACTAAAAGATTAAAAATTTAAACCCACTTATAGACCTTTCCTGCAAATTGAAGACAGTGAGAAAAAACAGTTGTCCTCACAACACAAGAAAAAATGTCAAAGAGGACCGGGTCACTTGTACAAATGACTCTGTGATAACTTCAACCATGAAGTCTTTTTCTCCACCTAAAAAGCCAGTTCTGATTTAAAAATGCCTTCAGCTTCATAGTATGGATTTCTCACTGCACAGCTCTTACTTAAAAGAGCTGTGAGGGGCCAGAGCATGCATTTGAACAAAACAAACTCTGTTCAAGATAGAGAGTCACAGCTTTTCTGGCTGACACCCATTAAGAAGCATATTCATGAGGGAAAAAGCTGGAATTGGGAAAAACTCTGATTGCATTGTATCCTTTGAAAAATTAGGTTAGCTGTGTGACAGCCTTGTCATGGATTTACCCTCTGTTCTGCAAGAGCTAACTCTCACAGATATTTAGCCCTGAAAAAAAAGCATCTATTTTCCAATGTACTGGGAGACATATGGACTACTTTGGGGATATCCAGAAGAGAAATGGTTTCAGGAATAGGAACTAAGTTTTTGTCACTCTTTAGTTGAGTTAAATATTTTTCAGCACACACTTTTTCAGTCTACAAGAACTTTCAAAAATTAAGTTCTCTGAAAATACGCCATGCTGGCACGTCAATGCAGCATTTAGCACCTTACATCTTAATTGCTATAACTAAAGTTTTAGAGCGTTATGTAACCTGAGTTACCACTGTGGTGGCCTCTATTGTCAAATCTGACTATTTGCAATAATGGAATTTAAACAAACCTGTAAATAACTGAAAAGATGTTTGGAAATTACTAAAAAGAAATTTCACAAAATGGGACTTGGTAAACACATTTGCAGGCTGAAAGCTTGAGGACAATTACCAAAATTGTTTCCAACCAACAAACTGAAAACAGTCAACATACTGTTCATGTGGTTGTAGACCCAGACAAAAGGATAAAAAATGAAAAGAAAAAAAAAAAGAACAAAACCACACAACCCTACAACATGAAATAAAAAAGTTACATCATGAAAAACGATAAAAAAGGAGCACCAGTTCATAGTGGTACCAAAAGATTATGACTGGAGTTGGGATTAGAGTGGAGAGTGGATTGATCTTTCAGGAGAAGACAAACAAAATTAACTAGTGTGAATGGTATCTGGAGGCCAGACCACATAAGCAGACCTCTTAACTATGAATTATACACTTAATTTTCCTGTACTACAGCAAGAGTTAGTCTTGGTCTGTCATTTACAGGAACTAAGCAGACCAACAAGCACAGAACTAAGACAAAACAAGAGGTGTTTCTGGAAGCCCTCCCCTCCCTTGATGTGAGTTTTGGTTTAATGTGTCACTGTAAGGGATGTACTTCTCTGATGTAACTTACCATTATTACACTAATATTTTAGTTAGTTTGTAGAAAATACTTACAGTATATAGCTAAAATACTTTTCCCTCACAGGAGAGATATTTTTCCTTCCATGGTGAGAGGAAAAAATTTGGAAACAGTACAGGTAAATTATTTAATCAGAGGTATTTCTTACATAATCTTAAGAAGGAATGTGATTTTCCAGGTGAGTTTTGTATCGTGGTACCTCACTAAACTGTAGCTACAAATTCCTCACTTAATTTTTTTTCATATTCTTGAAAAAGTCATACATGTTTTTTCTTCATTTTAGTACAGTATATCTATCTCAGACATCTCTGTGCCGTGGCTGCATAAAAATGCAAATTTTAGCATTTCAATTATCAGAGAGTGATAGCTGAGGCCTTGATTTAGTGATCATTGCATTTTACACCTTGTGCAAATCACCGAAGCAATCTCATTAAGTAAAAACCATGGACGTAGCACTAGGCATCTAAAATCTGCAAGATCAGCTCTTCTGATTAATTGAGAAATGCTGACTTTACAGTGGCAATCACTCACATCTAAAACATCCACCAGGATATTAAATCAACCATTTTAATTACTAAGTATTAATTGTGACGCATACTGAAATGCATGTCACACAATTGCTAGATCTGTATATTATGAACTTTTATCTGGAAAACTTCTAGTTAGCACCACTTCATGATGCAACACTTTTCACATTACTAATCCACACGAGAAAAAAGTAACATTCTCAAAGACTTCAGTCCTTTAATAAGACAAACATATTTTGCTCTAAAATGTTCATTCACTTTGTTGAGAGGAACTGACAAAGACCATAAAGAATTACTTTTTTTCACATAACAACCTCTACCAAAGGCAGCCTTTTCTAAAGCACAGTCACAAGTCATCTTGGGGCTACTGTTGGATATACAACTAAGGTTAAGTACTTTTATTATCTGTTGTCATAGACAAACATCCAAATTGTTGTTGGCCATGTTTTTAACAGTGAATAGAAAAAAAATCAGTCAAAAATAATTTATAAACGGATTCTAAAATCCTGTAGGTCATGAAGACTGGACCTTCAGTTACAGAATGCTTTTCTTTAAAGGTATATTCTTCATAGAAAGGTAAATTATTTAACCTATGTTCTAATAAAGGAGTTCAGAGACCCTGTAAGATGAGATCCTAGTCAGCCTTGAAATTCTATGATGTTTGAGCATGTTCCATGTGGGTTTGCCTACGAATGCAGATCAGAGGAGGGGGAAAAATCACTGTGCTTTTAAGGCAATATTATTATGGTTAAAGCAATGAGGTCCAAACACTTCAGGAAAAAGAATTATCAACACCATAAAAAAATAATAGTTAAAAAAAGTAAACAGAGGTAATGAGAGGCAGGTTCCTGTGATATTCATTTCAACATTAATTTACTTTTATATTAACAAACTGCCAACTAGGGGAAATGCAAGAAAGCCAACTTGCAACTTTTTCTCTGCAAGACTTGTATGATCAGAAATTCTAAATGCACTCAAGCCAGCGAAAATGTAGATATCAAACAGAACATAAAGAATATTGTTTTTCATGTGTTTTGCTTAAGCTAAATTAAGATATAAAAGAAAACTGTCAGAGAAAAGGGAAAGAACAAAAAATACTTGGGAGCTAGTCAATAAATACACAGATTCCTTCTGACTAATCTCTCAATTACTCATGATTTCTGTATGCCTGTGTAAGTAAAGAGACTGCCAGACTAAGCACTTTTTTCCAACTTTATAAGTTTCCTGAGTTTTTTACATAGTTTTCAGAAACATGAATTTCCATGCTGTTCCTATACCTCTGCACACCTGTTCCCACTCCTCAGATGCCATGAATGAAGTTTCACAAGGCACCGGTAATAATGTTATAAAGTCATCCCTGCTGTACATGCGAACTATACTGACTGACAGGGATAATGCCTTGGCACTTCAGTTCTTGCAGCACACATGGTAAGAAAGAGGAAGATAAGGGAATGTGCTGACAACCATTTCATCATTTGCTTGGTGATAGGATCTTTGGCCCCTGTCTTGGGTACTCAGCTTGAGATCTGTGGTGAAAAAACAAACTTCCTGGCTTGACTGTTCCAGATAAAACTCAATCCATTTGCATGGATGGCAATGTCACCAACTCTCGCTGCTAGCGCTGATGGCATGGGCAATATTTCCCACCATACTTCCTTCCCACATCTTATTAGGCTCTTGAACACACAGGTTCAATGTGAAATGCTCCCATAAAGAAGAGAAGACTTTAAACCCTCCTTTATCTACATGGACCCAATTAAGGAGCATGAAACACAGACATGATCTGATATTGGGGATCATCAGCCATGTGGGTGAAGGACCTTTCAGATTTATTTTTTTTTCTAATCTCTCCTTCTTGATGACTTATATACAGCATAAAATTTTGCTTTGAATCACCACTAAAATTAAAATTTCAAGGCCTGTAATAGAACTGAAACTACTCTTCAGTGAATTTCTGGGAATTGATTAAGCCCCTTTGGGGACATGGAAACATGACTAGAGACACCAGTGCATTTTACTGATGGATAACCAAAAGAACAGATGCTCACTCTGCCATTAGCTACAGTCACAGTAATTCTGTGATAACATTGGTATGAGGGATAAGACATAGTGTAGTAAGAATTATAAATGCCCTCATGGCTTTACTAATATTAATACTTTCCACATTCTGAATAAAACTAAACATGGCTGCACAGCAGATATAATTTAAAATGTCTATCAACTCTTACATAATTATATATATATTACTGATATAAGAAAGTAAAAATTCTTATGAGGATGTTGTGATGTCCTCAGATGTTTAGGTGTTCAAAACTCTAAGAGCCCAGTACTAAGAAGACACTTGAAAACTAGACTGGTAGGTAATTATGCAAACTGGAATCTTGTTTTAAGGTCACTTAAAGAGAGGACATATGAATGAAAGTTCTGCTCCTGGGTTACCATAGAGGACACAGACAATCCCAAAAGACAGTACAATGTTAAAACATTGGACATTTTGCTATGACAACAGAAAAGTGAAAAAGCAAGAGAGGGACAAAACTGAACATTTTTGTGAGGTTACGCACCCCTGAATTTTACTTTCCATAGTGAACTCCTGCTTCCTTATGTGAGATAAAAATGAAACCATTGCAATGGGACAAACACCAACACAAATTTTAGGCAGAGCAAAACCACTGTTATATTCTGAGAAGCCAAATTTCCAGAGCATCTCCTTTCTGAGATTTTTAACTAAAATAGATTCTACAGGGCAATGATTAAGGAAGCACTATAGAAATTAGAGAAGCTTGGAAATTATCTAATGTATTTCTAAGCCAGAAGGAAAATTAACTGTAGATTCAAACAATTTCTGGCAGATATTACTATACATTCCCAAGGACTGAGATCCCCCAGTTTTTCTTGGCAGTCTATTTCACTGCTA
This sequence comes from Formicarius rufipectus, assembly GCA_013399695.1. NCBI lineage: Eukaryota > Metazoa > Chordata > Aves > Passeriformes > Formicariidae > Formicarius > Formicarius rufipectus. The sequence goes on along the minus strand of VXAU01000433.1, from coordinate 786,050 downwards.
TCTAATCCTTTTGATGAGATGTCCTCCCTTCATTTACCATGCTGTAATTTAATCCTATTCTTTTTGCCCTTTCAACTGCCTAGAAAGAAGTCTATCCCTTCCCACTGCAGCTATCTCTTTAAATATTCTCAATTACTACCTATTCTCCCTTCTGACTACTCTAGATCAAAAAAACCCTTACTTTTCTGCCTGCCTTCATTAGTTATATTTTCCAGAACTCTGTTCAGTCTTTCTGTTCTTTTGGGCTTTCTGAAACTAATGAAATGTACATACAAACAAAAAGTTTGGAATGTCCAAATGTGATATAAAAGCAGATTTAACTAATTCTGTTTAAAACACCCTCATTCTAACATCTTAGCTTCTATACAGTCCTTTCACTGGAAGACAGGAAAGCTATTTACAAGGGAGGCAAGATATGCACTCATAATGGGGAAACTGAGGCACAACTCCATGACTCACATGAGGCCATCAGGGACATCTGCTCCAGACAGGAAGGAAAACTTGTCAAGTTGCTAACTGAGCTGTGCTGTGACTTCACCCCATGTCACAACACACGATCTCAAGCTGGTATGCCAAAACAGTTTTGGCTGCTGAGATTTTAACTAAAGTGCATGTTATAATTTTATAGGTTCTTTTCATTTTAATAATTTCTTCCTGTTTTTCTGTTCCCAGTGCCACAGTTCATTCATGATTGCACTCTATTGCTGCACCTGCTTGTCAGTACCTTATTTATCAATTTGTGGCTAAACATTCTTTCCACAGACCATCCAGCTCCTGGTTTAAGTTTTCTGCTGTATAGTCCTTCTACTAAGCTTTGTTTCTGAAAGCAGGCCAAGTACTGCAGTTTTTCTCAAGCCAAACTATAAAACTATTATTTTTGCATTTTTCCATGTCACAGTGTGACTGATATCTTTATCTTTATGAACAGCCCCTTAAATAATCCGTAAAACCTGGACCTGATGATCTTAATCCCTCTCTTGTATGTAACCTCCTCTAGGTAAAGCTTAATAAGCCCCAAAAGCTTTCTAAGCTTATAGCTCACTAGAGAGGCTGGATGAATGTCAGGCTTTATGATATTTTTACTGTAACTTCAGTAAAGCTTAAGCTGCCAGAGAGATTATGAATACCATATAAATCCACAGCCAAAGTGACCAATACCTTTTAAGAACATGAAATTAAAAACACAGGAGCAACAGTGTTTCCCACTTTGTGTGTCTTGTTCTATTAAAAAAAGCAGATGAAAATACTCCATTTTGCAACATAACCTATATTTTTACATCAATATAAAAAGAAATATGAATCCTCGGGGTCTACAGGCAAGCACTGCCAAATGACAGGTTCCTGTAAAGGTAAATGTCGCACTTCATTTCAGTCATGTATTACCAGCAAACTACCTATCATCTATGTTGAACAGCAAACATTTGTCTATCGAACCTGGGCATTTCCAGGGTACCTTATTCTTCTATTTATCATTCAGGCAGACAGGGAAATATATTTTCAATTTATTGAAAGTTTTGAAGATTTCAAACTTTTTCCTCTGGAGGCAAGAAAGAGAAAACCCCCACAGGGATGCAGCTGAGATGTTTAGGTCTCTGCTCTGATTTCCATCAGGGACCTAGTTCTGGAACACTTTGGCTGCTTTTACCAATCCAATGGCACCAACTCTTTTATTGCCAAAGTGGTTGGCCAGAGGCATATGTGATTTCATAGTAACGTATCTTGGAGTTTGGCACGGGGCTTTTGACACAAGTACTTATTCAGTACCAGCACAGCTAGCCATGGCATGCTGCAATAAGCTGAATGCACAGGTGTGCTTGTGGTTGGCTTCCTCTGTCCTCACAGCATCCTGGCTAGGACCTTGTGGCTCGTGGGCTTAGGCTTGCCATGTCACCTGCACTTTCAGTAACTAAACTGTTAGAAAGAGGAATTAGCAAAGGGTAATAATCTTTGGGTCTTAATGGTCTAGTCACGAGATAACAGCTCACAGCACATATAAGTTAGAGCAGGTTTTGCTGATTTACTTTATGCTAAGTATGGCAGCTGTATGGCCCAGGATTCATATGGCCCAGGATCACAGGGACACAAAATATGTCAGTCAACGGAGTCACAGAGAAGAGCGGATCCAAAGTATATTTCTGGCTACACAATTTAATGAAAATGAAAAACACCTTAGCTGAGCACCACAATCTGCTCCAAAATTTTCATATGGTCCAGAATAAACTCCAGAGATTTTTTTCCAGTAAAGCAGCTGGAGCTCCTAAAATACTTCACACTCTAGTGGTTAGGACAAAACATTTGGTAAATGAAATCTCTCATTCATATGTTTAAAGAAAATAGTCAATGTATTACATTACGCTGTGTTGAAGTATCACCACAGATCAAGATGATGTCAAGTTTAAACTGATTGGTATTTACAGTGTATTATTATCTTATGTACATATAAATTGCTGAAGAATGTTTCTATTACTTGAATCATAAAAGCATTTTAAAAAATAAGCACACTGCAAGTACTTTACAACTTTGAACAAGAGTGAAGAGTTACTGAATACATAATTTACAGGCACAAACAGTACTATGGAAAATGAAAGAACTACATGATTAATCACAGTAACCCAACGATCAGAAGAAATTCAAAACAGATAGGTATTACCATGGCAAACACAAAGAAAGGGCAAAATGAAAGAATTCAAAGAAAAAAACTACAGTAAAAAAAAAAAGTAATAACTAATAATAAAAATGATAACATAACAAAATTTTATAAAACAACAAAAAGAAAACTCAGCCATAGCAGAACATAGGAACCAAGTTATCAAATCACAACTAATGATTACAGTGTATAACTTTCATCAAAATGTTATATGGTACATAATTCACTCATACATAATTATAATTCTCGGTCATCAAAACTTTGGCTCCTATGCAAGAAGATAAATTGCTGACTTACCTGCTTGCTGCATGCATATAATATATGTGGTAAGCAAACAGAGAGAGTGCTGCAGCTTCCATTTCCAGTGATAGCACCACATTTCACTTACATGAAACATCCTGTGAGGAAAAAAAAAAAAAAGGCAAGAAAGAATTCAGGGCAGTTTTACAACAAGACAAGAAAATGAGGAAAACACTGTTGTTAGTCAAACTAGTAACTAGCAGTAAATAAAGCAACTTATGGATGGCTCTAGTATTGCTTAAACAGGGACTTAAGTCTGCCAAACATTGTTTGGTTCTTAGCAGGCAACAAAGAGGAAGACTGGGCAGCACTGGGCTTCTAAGAAGACAGATGTGGGTGGTATTTCAGTAAAACAAACAAGAAGCTCATTCCGAAAGCGCTGAGGTGTAGCGTTTTTTTGAAATAGGAACTTTCGCTATATTTAACTAATTTACACACATAAACACATTTATGCTATTTAAATACATGTAATATGCATATATAAAGATGATAGGTGATAATTTGCCTCTGCCCTTAACAAGGTTTTCCACTTTTCAGTGCTAATATTTTAACAGTTTACAACATTTCTGCTGACAATTTTTGTGAAAATCCCAAAACTTTATTTGGCAAAATCTAGGAGCTCATACATGCTGCCAATAAAGTCAGGGAAAGCTTTATTACTTAATAAAACAAATGCAATTATATAAAAGTCTCTATCAGTTAGAGCTTGAAATTAAAATTTCCTTTCCCTTGAAGTGTCCAGGATATTTAACCGCTAAACAAAAATGTTTCCTCCATAGTGGGCAGAAGAGGAAGCAAAAAAGACTTCATAAATTTGGTCACATCTTTAACCATGTATTCAAACTGAATGGTGCTCCACCACATTAACCATCTAATTTTATTTAACATGCTAGCAGCAAGCAAAAGGAAGCAACAACTAATGAATCACAACACACATTATTTTGAGCAACTCCTTCCTCTCCTATCTGGTGATGATAACTGGCTTTTGTTCAGTAAGAACCTACACTGAGAGAAAACTCTGCTGCTCCATGGGCATTGCTGCAAACCTGCCATTGAAAGCTGGGGGCAAATATAAAACCTTTCCCAATATCAGCTTCTGTTTCTTGCCAAAGCAGAAGCCAAGCTTAATGCAGCAAGATAAACCACTGTAAAGGAAGAACTAATGTTTCAGTTTTAGAAGTGGTAGTTCATCAAAGCACTCCTGTGGGCTAGATGCCAGTGGGCCCAGGTAAATGGCCCTTCCGCAGACTGCTGCAGTCAGTTAGGCTTTTCTTCAGTGCAGTGTTACACAGCACAGGTATCTGATTACAAAAGAAGTTCAGTTCTTTATGAGTAGTTGTATCAAATTAGGAATCTGAAGCAGATTTATTTTTTCTGAAACATTGTAAAGTCAAACTTAACAAGTGTTGAAGACAAGCACAGAAAACACTGGGCTCTGAAATACAAGAATCCCTTTGATGAAGCCAAACACACAAAATAACTGGATTATCAAACAATAGAATTATTGTCCTTCAACTTATTATCCAAAAATCCATATTAAAATCTCAGACAACAGAATACTGAGGTTTTGGCACCATTACTGTTCAATGTATATAATTCATAAATCCACAGTACCTTTAATGTTAATTTAGAAAACTGAATTTGAACAAAGTCCTTTTAAGATATGAAAACAGACACACATGCAAGCACATACAAGATGCGTATACACTCAGATACAAGAGAACATTGCTGTTCCTATAGAAGGAAGAGTTTGTAGGTACTGATGAGCTACATGCCATCCTGCTGCATAATCTACCAATGCAAACCTGTAGAAGCGGTTGCATTACTGCTTTTGGATTGTTGGTTTGTTTTTAGCAAGCACAACTACACTGAGACTAGGAAACAGTTGCAAACATTTACTAATTCAGAACTGTGCTGGTTTTCATCAAACTTCAGACAAATATTGTCTGTATCCTCACTTCTGATGTCTCCGTGAACTCAGCCAAAGTTTTAGCTCATTTAACAGGTGGAGAATCCAAGACACCAAGTTTGTGATACTCAAGGAAAAGTAACATGGTAATTTTCTTCAGCCCAGGTCTGGTGTGAATCTACTGAGTCACACTGCCTTTAGCGCCTTTCTTAAAGAATGTGAAAATCTTCATTAGTCTAAAACAGGTATTTAATTTGGTAAATTTCTGTTGTTAATGTTCACTTGCATTGCACTAATGCTTACAAGTCAGTACTTCATGGTATCCCATGGTGACAATGTAGTGTTTCCTTATCCTTATTCATGTAAGAAGGACAAGTCAAGAAAGATTTCAAGAACATGCACAATCAGTAACAGAGCAGAGCATAAATAAATGCAAACAATAAGGCAGAAAGGAATAGCTATAAAGATTTTACCTTGGAGAAAAAAAGCTAGATGATTGCAAAATTGCTATTAAAAAAATTATACAATTCTCTGCAAATAAATAAATGTGCAAAAAATAACAAAACAGTCTTCTCCAGTTCAAGGGCAAAACAATCTCTTTACATCACATCATCTCAGCTGACAAGAAATAAAGGTTTATCAAGCTTATATAAGAATGACCACAGGAGAAGCATGCTACCAAAAAACTCCACTAATGTGAGCACCATGAGTCAGAACTGTTTCTTTTGGAGAGGATTTTTTAAGAACTATTATACAAAGCATAACCTCTAGCTGAGTGCTACAAATGAGTGAGGAAATCACTTTATTTATTTATATGTTCTTAGGATCTCACAGAGACAAAAAGTCAAAATTCAGAAAACTGACTGCTCACAGCCTTCCCCTGTGATGTGTAACACCCTTGTCCAAACAAGTTGTCTGGGATGGAAGACAACTTACACATTGCCAACAAAAAAGGCTTCCTCCACAACAAAATCTATCCCTGATATTTTTATAGTGTGACGTCCCAGACAATTATTACAAGGTGTCATAGCACTTGATAAATACTCATAATATGTGCCAACTTAGTGGCACATATTATTCACCTCTTAATATCCTCTATGTTTATATTTATTTTAAGGTTCTTTTTATTGATTATTAGTGCTAATTAACATATAGAAGTGAATCCAAACAGCATATGAATAATTCAATAGAAAAATTAGCAAACAGTTCTAGGGTAGTTTATATCTTATCAAGGAATGATATGGTCCCCCTGACAGCACTGACTTCATGGTACCAAGGTACCCCTTTGGTCTTATGTTCTTAATAGTACTAAAAAGATGTGCTCTGTAATTAATATTCATTAGCAGCACAGAGAATGGCTAGCAGCAAAGCAGTGTACTAAAACACACCACGAGTAAGCAAAGAGATGGATCTTTGTCCACAACAAAGGTCTCAGAACACATATGGATTATTTCACTCTTTAGCTTTGGTTACATTAAAATTGCTGAAAGCATAGTAAGTTTTCTTCTCTACTTTGTAACAATTTAAATGAAAAAGGCCTGGTCTATTCCCAGATGGTAACACACTACCAGCTCTGAAGAAATCACTGTAGATTGTCAAATACAGAACCAAAATATTTTACCCAATGTACTTGGGAACTATTAAGGCCCCTTATGATAGAAATACATCCATTACAGTTGGATATAATCTCAAAACAGCAATCCATCTGAACATTTTTTGGGTTTTTTTTTTTTCCTTCTGTAGACTCTGATAGAAGTACTAATTTTTCTGTGGACTTGCACTTCCTATTGTAGAAAACTGTGTGACATGACCAGCTATGTACTCTAGCTATCAATTCAGTTCAGTCCAGTCCACAGCTACTTTCATTTCCTATAACACAAGGAGACAATGAGCTTATTCACAATTCATTCCAGAAGAGCAAAATAGACATGTAATTTATCTAAACCATAAATGGATGGTAACTTGACATAGTTCAAGATGGGATTACTGCAAGTTTTGCTACATCCAGCCACTAAATCTTTTACTCTATATGCCAGCAGCCAACAAGAACAACATCACCTTTTAGGGAGTATACAGCTCTGCAAGACAACATACACAAAATGTGACTAACCCTGGTGCATTTCATTTGTATACTGCACGATCTCAAAACATGCAATACAAATTTGAATAAACCAACTTTCTTGTTAAAAGCTTTGCCAAAGTTCCCTGAAGTAGGATGTGAATTCTGCAGTGTGCCTTAGGCCCACTGACAAGACTTTCTTCGCTCTTTGACATGTCTAAAGCTATTAAGGAAAAATGTTGCCGACACTTTAAAATTAAAAGAAAGATAAAATCAATTTAACTTTTTTTTTTCCCCTCACAGAGACTGTAAACAAAAATACTTTAAGCTCAATCACTCTGAAGTGGAACTACAAGTGAAAGATGATGGCAGCTCGCAGTTTAGTTCCTGAAGGTTAATAGAGGAGTTGCTTTTAACTTTGAAATCCTTGCTTTAAACTGGAGCACATGAATGTCTTAAAAGATAAATTACACAATACCCCTTAAAACTTTAGTTTCGTTAAGCACTACTTGTTCCTAATTATTCCTACAGTCAACCCTGAAAACATCCTCATGCTCACCAAGAGATGAAAAAAAAAAGAAAAAAAACCCCAACAAACAAAAAAAACACACAAAAAAACCCAAGATGCTGTCTTTTACTTTAAGCAGTATCAGCTCTATCAGATCCATCTACGTCCCTTGGCTTTCGTTTCAAAAGGAACTTTTCCCAGTTGCAGGGCACAAATCTGCAGGCTGTTTCCAACCCGGTAGCATTGCAACACTAGGTCTTTGGGACCTTTTTCCCATTCTCTGCCTTAACCTCACGATGCAATGTGTGGACCCCTTACCCTTATCCCCTTGTACGGATTCCCTCGGGTCTAGCCACGGGTTCTCAGCTCTTGGCTGCGAACGCACTGGCAAAACGCCTAACCCCAAACCTCAGTACTTCGCCTTACCTGCGGTGAGAGACAGTCAGTAAAGGACAAATATCTCAGGGAAGGTGCACAGAGGCGACGGCACTGGCCCGCCCGGAGCCAGGCGGAGTACGGCGGGAGGGAGAGCCCCTGGCCCGCCCGCCCCTCGTCCCCCGACGGCGGCGGAGCCCCGCGCGGCCCCCGCTCCGCCGTGCGCTGTGGAAAGTCGCGGTGGAGCTGAGAATGCTTTATGAAGCCCGCCCGGCCCTGCCTCTCCCTTTCCCTGCTTTTTCCCTATACTTCTGCTGGCACCGCACCTGGGAAGGCTGCCTATGGTGCCAGAGCTCCTCGACGGGCGCGACCGCGGCCCCGAGCCTAGAGGCCGGGGCCGGAAGGGTGCCGGGTCACCGCCGTTCAGGGGAGGCGGCGAGGGCGGCGAGGGTTTTCGCTACTTGTCTGCAGGCACGGGGAGACTCACCGCGGCGGCCCTAAGGACGGGGTTACACTGCCCTGCGAAAGGCAGAGGCCGCCCGGGAACCTGCAGGGCAGCCGCTGACGGCCGCGGAGCCCGGACGGGGCAGAGCCCTGCCAGCCCTGCCCTCTGAGCTCCCGGCGTGAAACTCCCCCGTTTCCCCATTCCTTCAGCCTGCGCGGCTGAAGCCTGGTATTACTCACCACCTACTACGGGTGGTGGCGGGGGAAGCCCTGCCGATCTTCCCGAGGTTCCCTGCCCCACGACGGAGCCCGCTGGGATTATCGGCGCGCCGCGCCAGCCGCAGCGCTCGCCCCAGAGACCGGAGAAGAGACTTACATGGTGACATTACGGGACGGCTCTCCCCCGGCTCTCAGCAACCATGCTCCCTCGCTGCCGCTCGCTCTGCCTCTGGTCCGTTCCCTCGCCGGCTTCTCGCAAAGGTCATCGCTTCTTGCCCACCTCTCTTCCACGCCCGCGCCGACCCGCTCCTCCTCCCCAACCCCGCGCCGCGCCGCGTCGGGACCTGCCTCTCTCTGCTCGAGTGGGGGAAACTTCGGTGCGCGTAGAAGCCGCTCCCGCAGAGGCCGCGGCCGCCCCGCCCGCCGGCCGATCCCCGCTGCGCCCCTCCGTCAGGTGGCGGCTGCAGCGCGGCCCCGCCGGCTGGCCCGGCCCACCCTCCGCACCGGGGGCAGGACGGGACCCGCCGAGCCACCGGGCGCCCCCGCGGACTTGTTCCGGGGACTCGCTCCACGCTCTGGAGAGAGCGGTGGCTACCGGGACCCCGCCGCCCCGCTCCCCAGGCTTCACCATGCGGCACCTTCCCCGTGGTCACGGCCGTGCAGCGCCCCAGCTCGCTGGTTAGGGGCTAGCACAGGCGTGTGTAGCCCCCCAAACACCGCTCGGGAGGTGGTAGCTACAGGCCCAAAGCCACCCACAAAGGACGAGAGACTCCTCTGAGAAGGTTCCATACCAGCGACACAGACCTTTAGTTGGTGGTCACGGCACCCTGGGCGCATTGCACCTCGCAGCATCCCAGTGGCAGTAATACCCCCGAGGGCAAGCACATCTTGTGCTCCCACCGCAATGTGCACTGCAGGGGTGGGCGCACACACACACACACACACACACCTGCCTGCCCACTCCCAGAAACCACACTGCCCCACTGCCCCAGGACTGCTGACACAGACCCCAACGCACCTAGTGTGTCGATTTCCTTTGAAGCACACGATGCACTAGGCTTGGGAGACAGGATGTGTAGGTGGAGGTGATGCAATTCCAACCCACTTTTTGAAGCACGCAAGGCAATGTGCTGCTCCCACACAGAATGCTGGCCCATACCTTACTCCTGGGTAGCGTTTTCGGAGGCTGGTAGTTTGCATCACTTGCTAATGATCTTGAGTTGCTTTGTTCAATTAAAATCTGTAGGACATGGTACTGCTCTACAGGTAGGTAGGAAAACATTGAAATGATACGAAAAAGATCAACAAAAAACCCCAAAATTTTCGCAGTACTCCGTAGATCTGAGCTGGCAGGATGGGTAAAGGAAAGACTTGGTGTAGTGAATCATCCAATGAACTTATCAGGATGCAATGGCAGTTAAAAGCAAAGAGTTCCTATTTTAAAAAATAAACATCACTAAATTTTTCATGAACTTTATACTGAACATTAATATTCACTTATTCTGGTCAATTTTTATTCTCTGTCTTTAAAACCAGTAAGCTATAGGCCTGCTTTCATTGTAAATTCCTGGCACTGGACATGGATGCAGGAACTGCTGGGGCTGGGTCAGCCAAATCTACATGGCCAACCGTGCAGGCTTGGGCAAAATCAGCCTATAAGTTCTTACTGCCTGGGTTTACTGTACACCCACAGATTGCATTTCCCGTGTGTGCACTGCAAAGTCTGTGCTTCTAGAATGCACTAGATTTGCTGTATGTGACCTCAGTGTCTCCTGGGCGTATTGGACCCACCGTGTACAAGATGTACACAGTAAATCAAGAGCATCTGGAAGAAGTCAATCTGCCATTCATAAGGAAATTAGTGATATGTGCGTAGTGTATATTTGCTGGCTGTGTAGAAAACTGACATCTTCCTTCCCTACTTGGAAAGCATTAAGGATGTCTGCTATTCCAGAACCTGGCAGTCAAGCTTAAAAAGAAAGGAGAAAAAAAGAAATTGTGGGATTTTTTTTTTCCCGTCATGTTGTTGCTGTGCTTTTCCTTGGTTAATTCTCCTCTTCTGAATTTGCTGTGGTATACTTTTGCAATAATCAATCTGCTCTCTCCTCTACAGGAGGAGCACTGCTGCTTCTGGATCTCAACTGGTCACTGCCCAGTGAGAAATGCCATGCTGTCTGGTGGGGATAACGTGCAGTGCAGCTTTTCTGAACGATGAAGTAGAATGTTGCTGGAGACAGTCTCAGAGCTGCAGAGCAGCAAAGAGAAGCCTCATCAGTCATGAGAAAATGCCCATCATTATCTGGCAGCAGCTCACTGTGCCACATCTGCCTTTAATCAATAGTGAAATGACTTGGCATGGAGTGAGTAGTCAAAGAGGGCTGTTTCTGGCTGTTGCTTATCAAGAGTGAGAATTTCTGTATGTAGATTACAGTGATCTTAAGATCTCTGTCTCAGTGTGAGAAACTGCAGGCTACCTTACAACACCCGTCTCAGGTTAACATTGTAGTGTTTTGCACTATAGGATTAAGAGGGAAAAAATGACAAAAGTCTGGAAAACATTGCTATAATCAACCACTGAAAGGTACTTTATATTGATATCTAGTGAGTGACACCAACAGAAAAGCGAGCACATCTTTCTATTCTTTTCTTACTGCATTTGTAGTTACAATATTACTTTACTGTTATTTTTATTGCACTAATACAGGGGTAGCATATTCTATGAATAATCCAGAGTGTTTAATGAATATTCTGAGATTATTAGTGAAATATTTTCTTTTAATTTTATAGGCCCATATCTTGATATATTTTTTCATGTATTTCTTTAAACTTACAGTTAGAGTGGTTTCCTTATATTTTGTGACACTTTGCATGGACTTCTAAAAATATTTATAAGAATGTTAAAGAATGCCTCATAAAATAATCATGTGAAATACAATATTTTATGTCTGAATACTTCATTTTAACCTTTGAGACACATGATTTTTTGCTGAACTTGTGTTTTGAAAATTTCCTCTCTCCTATACCAATTACATTTGGGAAAATCTGTGTTTATTTTCCAGGGAAGTGCAAATACTGGAACTTTATTTCCTGTAACAGTGCAAAAGAGAAAGCATTTAACCTGCAACAATAAAAATGAAGATGAAAAAAATTAGTGCAGTGCTATAAACTCATCAAGAATATTTAAGGTCATATGCATTCTCACAAGTCCGAACAGGGAAAAAATTAGCTATGCATTCTACAACTATTCTGGGCTTTCTGCCTGGCCATTCTCCTACTTTGGAGAAAACATGATAGATAACCACAGCTGAGTCTGAAAGTTCCAAGGTGAGCTCCCAAAAGCTGTTTTTGAGGATCGAAGCCTGGGTGTTGGTCTAGAAGGCAAAGTAGCAGAATTGATGTGAACTGTTTGGAACAGCAGTTCACATCCACTAAACTATTCAAGAATTACTTCAGACTGTTGACTTATAGCAGACAAGGACTTTGTTTCACTAGGCTTTTATGTTAAGCAATCTCTACAGTCCTGCAGCTTTTTCTTTTTGAGAGTCTTCTGTCCCTCTAAAGACTACTTAAACAGCTCCCACAATTCCCAGCACCAATCGGCCTTGTTTGCCCCTACATGGGTCACTGCAGAACCCATTTTTTTGCAGCCTGGAGGACAATATGACCAATCTTCCTAGCTTTTCTACTGCCAGGAGGTCTCTACTGCTAGGAGGCCTCTAAACAACTCTTCTTTCTTTATTTTCCCTTCTCTGATAGATTAAGAACCTTATGCTTCTGTTTTAGATGTAAATGCTGTGTGAACTGGATCCGGAGCATGTTTTTCTTTGTTTAGTTCCTTTTTTTTTTTTTTCTTTTATCTGAAGAGATGTTTTCCCTTCAGATTTGTGATGCCATCCAGACAGGGCTAGTTCCCATTAATAAGAAACCAAAGAGCTGGCAAGTCATTTTTCACTGTGGCCCTCAGTGCAATGGTTTCACCCTAAATACTGGGCAGGAAAGGCTGAATTCTGGGTGAGTGACCTTGTTTTAGAGGCTGCTGACCCAGTAGATAGGGGAAAATGGCATGAAATTTCTGTTCTTAACCAAGTACCAAACAACCACGGGCTTCCAGGAACTTGGGAGGCAAGGGAATTGTAAGGGTCGCATTGACTAAAGTTAGTAATTGGTGAAACTGCCAAGAAATTAACTATGTTTTATGAAAGCAAGCATAAAGTGAATTGTCACTCTAATGTAATTTTACAATGCATCTGCAGAACTTCAGGGGCTAACATACACTCATATGTTCACTTCCTTGATACTTTCTCTGTGTGCTTTCACGTGCAAAAAACTTAGGTTCCAAAATATTTCCTGTCAGGGAAGTTACCACCAGCTGAAATGACGTGCTTTATGTCAGATGAGATGTCTTTGATGAAGTGCTGAGAGCATGGCATATATAGTGCAATACATTGCACTCCATAAAATACTGTAAAGTTTGTGACCTCAAGCTAAGCAAGAGACAGATTGGGCAGCAAATTAATTTGGATAGTTTTCACAAAACTTTTCATGTCTTTGATCAATGTCTTGTTTTTTGAACCCATTTCAACTCCTTACTCTTGATGAGGCACTCCAGGGGTCCTAAACTTTATCCTCCTGGAGCATGCTGCCACTGGTGTTTTTGCACACATTTCTTATCTGTGAGGCTGGGAGGATGCTGAAGGTCCTTGCTTCCCGAACTTTGATTTCTCTGAAGGGAAAGAGAAACCTCATAACTTTTTCTAGCTTCAGATGAATGAACTTGGGACTCATGCTCACTTTATATGGTCATGCATTCTTACTATTAAAAAAACCTGTAGGATGATGTTATCAGCAATGAAAAACTACCAGCAGCCTGATCTGAGCTGGTGTCTGGTGTTTGAACTGGAAGATAAACCTGGTAAGAAAGAGCTTGTAAAATCAAAGGATACACAGAGAGAGCTAGTCATCCTTGGTGTGACACAGCACAGGGGAAAAAGTGAAAATACAGGCTTCATCAGAGAGAGTTCATTACTGCCAAGCATACTTTGAACTTATCAGATACGAATCAACAGGTTAAAATCATTAAGTTGTCCAATTCTTTTGTCTAAAAATATGTCTCTGTGGCTGGAAGTAACTTGAATGATAAATTCAACACCTGCTGAACTCCTCTACCTTCTCAAGAGATTAACTCTGAAACTGAAGCTATTTAGAGCAGGTAACACTGGTAACTATGGTCTCCCCTACCATATCTAGGAGGAAACCCAAACTGGGAGAAAAGACACTGATATTTTTGTATAAGACCAAGATAACCTTTTCCCACCAGGTTCTGTGTGCAACCTTCTTATGAATGAATAAATACTTGACTGGAAGGAGAATAAATACTCATCCTTAAAGATTCTAAAATGTCAATTTGAATTTTGCTTCACATATGTTACTTTACAAATAACCAAATTCTAAGGAGCAACAGGTTTCAGCTGAGTAGGGCTATATTTTTATGGTACCAGTTAACCTGATTCATCTCTAATTCTGGATTCTTGATTTTTTTTTTTTTTTTTTTTTTCCAGTCATGGATTAGTTGGAGGAGTTAAAACCCACAATAATTCACCTATTTTTAGGACCCAACTTTTCCTACAATATAACTTCTGGGCAGGATTTCTCACTTCCAGTTTCTGTCCAGATGTTAAATATTTTAAATACTTCATGGTATTTCCATCAGGTTCCTCTATTGGAACAACTGGAAACCTCACGAGGAAAGCCCTTCTCTAAGTGTTCAGACTAGTTTTGCAGACTCAAGAGCTTAGGAAAGTTTGGATAAGTTTTGAGTAAGCATTAAAATATTTGGATGCTTATCAGAACTGAAACCAGAGAGAACAGTATTCATCATTCTTTATAAAAACCACACAAGCAGTACCAAAATCATAGAATCACATAGAAATGGAAGTAATTGCATGTTAATCATAATCAATTAACTTTTTCCCATGTCATAAAAAAATAATACACTTCTCATGCAGAATGGAAATTAGTTGCTAAACACAAGTGCAACATTAAATTAAAAGGATTCAAAGAGCAGAGTTGTAGTTCTAAGGTGAAAGGAGTAAACATACAGATGTATAAAGTCTCTCCAACTTTTAAGAAAATGAAAGAAAAATTGAGCTAGTACCATGTTTGTGATGAACTAGCTATTGACTGCTCTTCTGAAACTTTTCACTGTGTTCAGGCTGAAACCACAGAAGTTCCACAGCAATGTTTTAAGACAGTACTGTAAAGTATGGTTGTGAAGATACTAGAAAAAGTCTTGTAATTCCAGGCTTAAATAAATTATACAAAATAAACCCAAAACCAGTATTGGTTCAAAACTACATGAAAATTTGACCTACCTTTATAACTTAAACTCCATTTCCTGTACATATGCATTATTATAAATTACAGAAGCATATACTGTTTGTTCCACAAGACTAGAAAGAAATGAGACAGTTTCTTGAGCTTGAAGCACATGATGGAGTGATACAGGTAGCACTTTATCTGGCAGCCTTTTGTTCCCCAAACTGAATGATTAGGAATGCTTTAAAAGCTGAACTAAATAGGGCAGACTCTGATGTGAATTCAGAGTAGCAATTAAACTCTCTGTTTCAGACTCCCAGGCCCCATTCAGTATGAGAGCAGTTAGATAAAATAAAAAGGTGCTGATCTGAGAAAAAAAATCCAAACCCTGAACTTTCCAAAGTACATTTTGAATTACCCTCGCCATAATATCTGAATGGTTGATTACACAGTACACTTGTGAATACATGGATTTACCATAATTTTCCAAATAGAGAACTCTCAGACAGAGAGGCAAAATTACAGAAAAATACTCACATACTACGTTTCCGGACTAAAAACCTGAGGATATTATTTGACCTTGTACTCTTTGTGCTGTATTTATAACACTACTGAATTCCTTTAGATGTATTCCTGTTGAGTTCAGGATTCCTTAAAGCAAAAACTAATGGGAACATGTAAATACAGCAGTTAGTAATGATTTCCTTTCAATCTAAAACACTTTATGGCAGCGGTAGGAACCAGTTCTTCATAACTTCCTTAACTCCTTTTCCATGTGTTGGTCCCCTTTTCTCCCTGGCTGCAGGTATTGCACACAAGAAGAGGGATCTCAAATTCTAAAAATAATTGAGATTCTTGCAGGTGTTTGTATAGACTACCATCAGTGAACAGAGCCATAACCTTGAGGAGGGTGTGATAAGAACTGAAAGGTTTTATAACAATATATGTTATGACATTGCTACTTCCTAACCACATCCAGCTCACAGACCTCCACTGGAAACTGGATCATGTACCTCCAGAACTTCCAGTTACGCGACCATGTTTGACTCCAAGCTGACTTGACACAGATACAACATCCTGCAACTAAAGAAGAAAAAGCTGTGAGAGAAAATAGCTAATCCGAAACAGATTGTAATATATTTACTCAAAGTAATACTGCTAGATGAGTAAAAATGAGTTCAGAATAACTAGATTAATGCATATTTGCCTCACTCAAAGCTGGACTTCTCCACAAGATGATATAGGAATCTGCATCTCTGCAGACCTCCTGGCTACTTCTTCTTTGTATCTTCTCTCTTCCTTTCACAGGCAGAATATAGTTGAAAACAAAGGTAAAAAGCAGTGAAAAAAACCTGAAAAGCAAAACCAAAACCTCATTAAGAGAATGCTACTGGAAGAGGAGTATGTTTATATGATTGTGGTGCATGAGGAGACCTATCAGTGGTGACTTTCCACAGACCAGCTGCAGAGTAAGGAGAGGAATTCAGCCATGGAAAAACAGGCATCAAAGCTTTATGGACAGATTTAATTCAGGATTGTCACAGAAGACTTAGTCGAGCACTGAACATGCTCAATTCACTGTGAAAGCTGAGCTAGATGCATATGTTTTTTTTTATTTTTTTTTTAAACACTGCTGTGACTCTCATAGAAGCCAGACTGTATCTACTTGTACTACAGTGTGAATGTGCAGTCCTGTGAATTTCCCATTTAGTGAAGTGTAATTAAGAGTTTGTTTGTAGGATGTGTTTTTAGCTTGTCATACTCCAAGTCACACTTAATTTTTCTAAAATATACTCTGTTGTGAAAGTTTATGCATTTTCTTCAGTTTTTAGGATATAGTAAGACATAGTAAAACATCCTAAAATACAGTCTCAGGAACTGAATTCATGTAATCTTGTAGCATGTCTTCTATAAGGCATGTGTTGGATGGTTATATCTATATTTTTTAACTTAATCTAAGAGAGAGGGCATGAGAAAAACAGTTGAGGTTGTATTTCTTCATGATGAATAAATAAGACCTGGAAAATTTTGTGGGGAAGGGGAAAGAAACAAAGAATGTCTACTTCCCTAACTCAAAATAAGGGCTTGACAACTCACAGGAAAATATGCAAGGAGAAAGGAACGCATTTTCCATTTTAGCCTGTGTGAAACTTTGATATTTCATTCTTGCTATTATAAATTTTTCCTAGCCCCCTTTCTCTCTTCTTTCCTTCCTACCATGCTTCTCCTCCCTTCCCTGCCCCATGTCCCCACACCTTCTCCCTACGAATAGTTGATGGTAAAATTGTTTCAATTTGAGATTTTAAAATAAATGTTATTCAACTAACTCTATATTAAGACCTACTTAAACTAGAAATATGGCATACATTTTAAATTATCCAAAATCTGTATTTTGCTTGTATTTTGAAAAATAGTGAAATTAATATATGTTCACGAGAAAAAAAGACCTTGAACCACAAACTCCAAGCTTGTATTACCTAGATATATTCAGTCATTTCCCTGAATTGTACTGAAATTTTCAAAACATCATAAAAAGAACAAACTGTATTACAGAACAAAGTCAGTCGAAGCCTCTACATGAAAACAAAACAAAAAAAAAACCAAAACAAAGAAGGTAAAGATCCCTAGCTCTAACCTTTTTTCTTAATTTTTAAGTGGTGGGTTTTTATTTCTCTTTGGGAGATATTGACCAGTCCTAATCTTAGTCGAGGCTTCCCCTGTACTCTTTACATAGGACCTGAAGACTGTTTATTTTACTTCCCTAAGCATTGGGGAGATATGGATATATTAGGGATTATATGGATATACAAAATAATCTTCCCACTCTACCCCTGACTGCCAGGAGGAGTTTAAATGCAAATATAGATGGCAGTGTAACCCTCCTCCATACCACAACCCTTTCCCCAGGGCTGGGGTTAAAAAGACCCAGGACAGCATTTACCAGTGGAACAACTGCATCAAGAGACAGTGGCTTACCCACAGCAAATTCCAGTCCAGGGGAAGAAATCACACATTGCTTCCTGAAGCGAGGAGCAAGCTTGTTTTGCTATTTTGAATTTTTTTTATTAGAAATAGGCAATTGTGAGAATGCAAAGGGTTAAAGAACAAGTTCCAAAGAAATCCCTTGTATGAAAACTTCTGAACTTATTTTAATGATCCTTTTTGATAAGCCACAAAGATTAATTGAAAAAATACAGTAATTCTTTTGAAGCTCACCATTTTCATTAGGATGATGAAATGTTTTCCTGCAGCTAACCTTTGTCTAATCTACCTTGAATGTACTTATTTATTTTTTCAAACTCAAAGGGAAATTCAGACAGTTGAATGTTAGTGCTGCTTATTAATTTCACAACACTGATATTGTCAGTAATTTATTAAATTTGAGGTATTTGGCCAAGCAATTAGAGTTAATGACTCAGCAGCTCAAATATGTCCCTGAAGCAATGATCTCATATACAGGTTCTTTTATGTCCTAAGCTATTGGAATCCAGTTCTCATTTACTTGGTTTTATCATCATCATGTCATAGCTCTAAACATCTGCCTTGGGATCTTTATTTAAAGTCTCTGCAGATAAATGAATGGGACTACAGTGAGAGCCAACCTCTCTCTTATGGCAGGTGTATACCATTCCACTTATGAACAAGACATGTTTGCTCTATGACCTGGAAAGGCAGCAATGTCTACCCCAAATTCCTGTATGAAAAAGTCTGAAGCATTGGAATCCCACTTTCAAATACCCTCCCTTAGGACATTTAAAGTAGTATGCAAGCAGTATTAATGTATTAGTACAGTTACTCTGTGCATCATTAAATGAACCTACTCTAAACTGCTGCATTTAGTGAGTGTTCCTCTGGGTCCTGTACTTTCCCTCTTTTGCAAAACGTGCTTCTTCCCGGTCTCCTCTCTACCCTTATTCCCCCATGCCTTTTTTGGAGGATGATGAAAAAGGAAACACTCCACCTCCACGTTCTCCTTGCACAATAATAGGCAACTGGGTCCACCCTATACTGGAATTTCACACAGCATCTTAGCAAATAAGGCACATGTAAACAAAGGAGTGCAATACCCTAACCACTACTGAGGAAGAGGGGTGAATGTATGAAGTGAGAGAAGACAAACATCTATAGGGTGATTAAAAAGATCCAGAAAATGTCACAAACTGTTTGTTTGTTTGTGCTTCTTGACACACAGCATGTGCAGCCCCCTAGATATGTATTGCTGTTTTTAGCCTGGCTTTCCTGAGGAAGTGGAGATGTGCTAGAGGAGTGTGTCTACTTCTGGGTTCCAGTTCAGCTCTTTCATAATGTGCCATGTAGAAAAGGGGAGGAAAAGATATAAAAGCCTGAAAACATCCTTTAACCAAGTCTTGATGGTGAGTAAGGGAGGTGAGAGGTTCAGTAGGAAGATGCAGGGAAAATGGTAGAAGCATTGAAAATGAATTAGTGGAAGAGGACTGGAGGGATAAACCAAGTAGGTACTGAAGATGCATAGGCAAGGCCACATAATGGAGGGAAGAGAAATGGAAATACTGCTAGAGTTAAAAGAATGGCAAGAAAAGAATAGTGAGAAGAGGAAAGAATGGAAGATGATAGAAGGAGGTACAGAAGGAAAATAATAAATACAGTTGGAAAACTTATGAAATAAGCATTACCTTTATTAAAATGATTAGATCAAAAGGAAATGAATGTGGAAAAACATGATGCAAAAACTTGGTCCTGGAGTTCATACACTGCAAGCAAGTATTTTTGTAAATATTTTAACAATGTAACTGCAAATGCACTTTTCAGAGGACTGTTTTTAGGTATCACACATATTATGTGAGAATGTGTGTGTAGAGATAATGCTCACTATACTAAATATTATAAAGATGAACGATCTAAATCATTAAAAGCCATGAATTTACAATCATTACATTCTTCCTCCCTTTCTCATTCTTTTCTTTATGAACTTGAATGCAGACATCCATTAAGCTAATGAGGAAAATGGAGCTGAATTTGCTCTAGTCTGCCTGGAATGGCTCCCAACACTAGTTGGTTCAATAGCCAGCAAGATTTAAATGGGACTTTTTGTAGAGTTTCTATAAATAACTAGTTCAGATTCAGAAAGAGCTGAACACCCCAAATTCATATGAAGTCAATAAGAGTGTCTGTTAAGCTGCTCTCCAAATTTTCTTCCTTTATCTTGTATCTGAAGAACTTCCTCTATCATTAAAAGCAGACTCTAGGCAAAACTAAGGTTTTTTTCCTGAGTTATCATAACTAAATAACTTTGTATTATTGACATAGACATTTCAAAAGACAAGAAGAATCATTATGATGTCTCCAGTGATGGCTATTGATGACAATCTTTTGAAACTGTACTGTTGTTCTTAATTTCTTTACTTTCAATAAAGTCATTTATCTGTTTTTTTGTTTTTGTTTTTTTTTTTTTTTTTTTCCTGGCAGCTGTCACTGCTTAAGCTTCTGAACACAAAACTAAGGGTGTAATAGTAACTTTAAGACATCATCAACATAGCTGTAGCATTGGATCTTGGGACAGGTTAATGATTTCAACAAGTACTCATACTGCAATCAGCAGTGGAAATAATTTGAAACTGCTCTGCCTACACAAGTAGAGCTGATTCCCCCTGAGGTTAAGGGAAAGGTTCCCACTGACTTCAACAGACTTTGGATTAAGCTGTGAATAAGGATCTGTGCAGGGTAAATACTGGTGACAGAATCTGGGGCTCTGCCAAATAAACACAGAAAGAGAGACAGGGAATTTCAGAATGCTTCATTCCTGGAAGAGATGAGACTTTCTATTCTTTGTTTCTTAGCTCCAATTATTCCCTATCCAAAAAAAAAGGTCAGGAGGAAAGAAAAAGGAGAAAAGACTGAATTTTTATTTTGCTCTCAAATCTTTAGCAGACTGTGAGCACATTCATGAGAAACCATTCTGTTTTAAACGCTCCTTGCTAACACTGACAATAATCAAAATAGAGGAAGGTATGTAGTGGTAGTCAGTGGTGTTAGAACTCATGGACAATTCTTATAAACAAGGTTTTGGGTTAAATGTCAGAGTGTACACTAGAGAATTCCACTCCCCATCAGCATCTTTTTCGTACTTGTTTGGAAATTGTCTGACAATTAATACTGGGACATCCTCTTCAATACAATATGCAACATTACCCCTCCCTTTTATCCAATTTAGGAATATTAGGAGCCAAGTAATATCTCTTTAATGAATGCTCTGTTCAATGAGATTGTAGTAAGACATCCCTTTAAAAAATGATTTTGTGTAGGGACATAGCAAAAATTCCCATTTATATTGAGAAGCATTTCTATTAATTTTCCATTGGTTTTCATGGTTTTAAATAAGTGTTAATGCTTTCTGAATTACACTAGATTTAAAAATTGTCACAATGGAAGGGACAACATCTTGAAAATAAATGACTTATAGACTAAACCAGAATTAAACACACTGATTTATTTTCAAAGATGTGTGGATGTGGCACTTAGGACATGGTTTATTGATGGACTTGGCAGTGTTGCATTAATGGTTGGACTTGATCTTAGAGGTCATTTCCAACCAAAATTATTTTATGATTCTATAGACTGGACATGTCTTGAAATTATCATATGAGGCACTACAAGCATTTAAATATTTTATGCTTTAGATCATCAATGGATTAATCACTACTTTTGTCTTCAAGCACTTTCTGTTCAAGCCGACATGCAGAAAAAAAGTAGCAAATGTGAGCACTGCATTGAATTTATTGTGACACACTGATGTTTTTAAGAAATAACAAATAGGTCATTTTGGCCAGAAGACCAACTTTGAACAAAGGCTGGTGCAGGGAAGCAAATTCATAAAGACTGAGTTTCCAGTGCAGAGGAAAGCATTTATCCTTTTCCTAGCATAAAAGCACATTCATCGTTCCCAGTGTCAGCAGTGCAAATATGTATAATTTACATGTTATCGTCTAAGCTTCTGAAAAAAAATGTGGCCCTTGAGGCTTTCTTCTTCAGAAAATGCAAANGTGAGAATCACATAAAAGCAGTTAGGAACCACAATTAAAAACTCCTTGACTGTAACCCATTCACCACACCCCCAATCCCAGACTTAGCAGGAAAATAATTTGGTGATGCAGTAGGGTTGCCTTATAGCATGTCTAAAAATGTCGTCTTGACAATTAGATTGTTAAAGCAGGGGCCATATTCAGTACAATTTTAGTTAATGATGCAAATTATTGCAGGTAAATTGGATACAAAATTTTATATTCTACTTTAGTTAGTGGATGAAACAAAATATATCAAGGAGTCTTGAGATTGCAGGTCCTCTGTTTTTTTCTCTTTTATCATGAAATATGTTTTTACCTTAAATGCACAATAGATTCAACTGCCTGAGCTTTTGTGTTTATTTTCCCTTGAGGTAATAGTTCCTTGGCAACTGATCATGCCTTTTCTACTTGACTAGCATAAGAAACAGCAGGACAGTGTGAGTAGTTAGTGCAGAAGAGATCCTCTTCAAAGAAAATGTTGACCAAAATATATTCATATATATCCTATATGTGTGTGTGTTGAGTAATAACTAATTTATTGTGTTCATGGGGACTTAAAAAACCTGAGAACTCATAGATGCACACTAAAAAAGAAGTGCTGTATTCCAAAAATAACATGGAAAAACAATGAGCTTGCTAATATGTGCGTTGCTCAAGTAAAATATTACCTTAATAAAGAGACTAGGAACCCACTTGTGTCTATATAGATGTAAATATATTCTAGTTTATTATTTTAGCTCTAGTTTATGATAGAATTACTCATTTAAATTACAAATGTAATAAAAACTAGTCTTGCACAGCTCAGTGAGTAAAATCACCAAGACAACAGTTAAGATCCAGAATCCAAATGAGGATAACGCCGTCTAACCAAAAATCTAGGTTCCCTCAGTAAATGCTTTATCTTTGTATTTCAAGCTGCTTAAACCTTGTAAAATGCAGCCTTTTAGTTATTCCTCTCACAGCCATGATGCACTAAAATTTCAAAGTTGTCTTCTGTTTGGTGGATGCAGGACTGGCTCCCCATGGTGTTGATACCCTACAATAGAAAGAAATGGCCTGGAAAAAAATTGGTACCTACAGTATGGTCTTACCTCCAACACACATAGTGTCCTCCTCTTCACAAA
Source organism: Formicarius rufipectus (assembly GCA_013399695.1). Classification (NCBI taxonomy): domain Eukaryota; kingdom Metazoa; phylum Chordata; class Aves; order Passeriformes; family Formicariidae; genus Formicarius; species Formicarius rufipectus. The sequence continues at coordinate 763,110 of VXAU01000433.1, read as the reverse complement.
AGCTCCTTCCTCTCCTGACCCTCACTGTACTGTGGAGACCCCCGTCCTGCAGACTCCATCCCATCCCACTGTTCCCTGTGGTGCTTAGGGTAATGCAAGAGGGTACCCACCTTAAATCTTCTGTTTTCCCAGTCTGCTTTCCTCATTCTTTTGTTTATAAAGCAAATGATTTCCCATACTGTCAATTTTTTTTCAGACCACAGCCTTTTACCTACATCTCTTTTACTTCACACACCCTCTGCCCCTGCCTGCCTCATTTCATCCTCAAACTCTGCAGGTAGGTCTGTTAAATGAGGGAGGCAAGCTGGCACAAGCCAGCTGAAAGGCAGATGACAGAATTTAATCTGTGGGTTTAGAGAAAGCTGTACTAGCCCAGCTCTGAAACTTCATAGACAACCCTTCATTCTGGCTCTGAAACCTGTGGGTAACCTGCTTAACACCAATACAGAGCACCTGTGCTCAGACATTTAAGAAAGAGCAGTAGCTAGGGAAAGGAGGAAAGTAGAAGATGATATTGCCTGGGACATGGCTGGAGACACAGTCTTGAATGGAGGTGTTCCAATAATGAGGGAGTTATGGCTTTGGGAGGCTTCAGCTGTGGACAACCCGTGCCAGAGCAGGGACATGTCAGAGGGCCTATGGCCTATGAGTGACTCATGATGGGTGTGAGTGAAGTAGAGGAAAACAAATAAGCAAGGAGTGTCAGAAAGTAACCATTATTCAACAATGCCAATTTCATGTAAAGGTACTGGGATAGTCTCAGTGCAACAGGTGATGAAAATGAGGGGAGTTGAAACCAGGAAGAGTAGAGAAGTGATATTTGACTGAAGCTCAGCCAAGGAAAGGTGTTTCACTTGGTGTTTAATTGTTTAGGCTTTTTCTGAATCAGTTATTAGAAGGTTATGTTAATAAGAAAAAAAAAAAAGTCATAGAATCATTGAATGATTTGTGTTACAAGGGACCATAAAGACCACCTAGTTCCAGCACCCCTACCATGGGTGCTTTCATTAGATCAAGTTGTTCGGAGCCCCATCCAACCCGGCCTTGAACATTTACAAAGATGGGGCAGCTACAGCTTCTTTGGGCAACATGTTCCAGGGCCTCACCACCCTCACAGTAAAGAATTTCTTACAAATATCTAATCTGAACCTGCCCTTTTTCAGTTTAATGCCATCACCCCTTGTCCTATCACTACATGCCCTTGTAAAAAGTCACTCTTCATCTCTCGTGTAGGCACCCTTTAGATACTGGAAGGCTGCAGTAAGGTCTCCCCGAAGCCTTCTCTTCTCCAGGTGGAACAACCCCAGATTTCTCAACTTTTCAGAGGACAGGGGCTCCAGCTCCCTGATTATTCTTATCACCCTCCTCTGGACTCACATCACCGAGTCCATATCCTTATGTTATGGCCTCAGAGTTGGATGCAGCACTTCAGGTGGAGTCTTAGCAGAGCAGTGTAGAGGTGCAGAATTACTACATTCCTTTTAATGTAGCCCAGGACATAGCTGGTTTTCTGGGCTGCAGGTGCATATTTCTGGGTCATGCTGAGTTTCTCATCCAACAACACCCCAAAGGCCTTCTGTTCATACCTGCTCTCAATCTGACAATTTTGTCTGCAATAGCTTTGGAGTCCCCTTCTTGTATTTATAAACCACTGTAAATTATTTCTTCCATCTTATGCTTCTACTTTTCACATGCAAGAGTGCTCCTCCCTATTTTGAAATAAGCCCAAGCATTTTTCAAAAAAATTCATGTACAATTGTGACCTTAACTAGTGCTACTAAATAAAAATTCCATGAGTGGCTAACTCACTGCTGATTCTGGTAACTGCTTTCCAATGATATGTGGGAGATCACTCAAGCTACAAGAATTGGAAGACACACATGAAACAAGAAGACCAGGACAAGACGCCAGGAGTTGGCTAAATTAGAGACCTTTTAGAAATTGCATTATTTGCACGGGTTCCCCTTTAATATGTACACCCACCAAGTGAAACTGTTACCTGAGCTGGCCTGCCCAGCCCCACCCCTGCCTTAACCCCATGAATGTATCCCCTGCCTTATCTCCCACTCCTGGGGGACCTGCCCGCCTGTGACCCTTTCCTTCCCCCATTGGCTAACCCAGTTCCCTAGCCACTCCCACCCCCTGGGGGATATATAACAATCTGTTACTTTGAATAAAGTGGCTTCTCTCTTCGCCACCCAGCCTTGAAGGACCCATGTGTGTATCTATACCATCTTCAGCACAGGTGTTTTCCAGCGCTGGCCCTGTCCAGAGGCTGTGAGGAGCCAGTCCCTACGGTCAAAACCCTGTCACTGATAAAAGTGTTGAGTTTCACATACTGAGAAAACACAAGCAAAATCTTCCTCCATGCAAACTGGGGCTTGTTTTCATAAAAAGTCATACACATTTATATATATATATATAAGGTCTGGGTTTATATATATATATATATGGATTTATATATATATGCATCTAAACCCAGATTCCTCTTTTGCAACTGGTATTATCATGTTTATTGGCCATTTTTGCAAATAATGAGAAGCATTTTTAGCTGGTATGGTGCTTTAAATATAAGATGGTGAGATATGTAGTGAATAATTAAATTCAGTAGCAAAGAAGTTGATACATAACTCTTGACATATCCTATTATAAGCTTTAAGATAGGAATACTGCAATTTCCCAATGTAAACACTTATTTTAGGCTTAATCTAATCAGAATGGCTGTAAATCAGCAATTCACAAGTTTTATGTGTACACCCTTATTATGATATTGTTCTTAGAGTCACACAGTTCCTTTTACACCAGAAGAAACTATTCTAAAATAGTTGATAATCTATGGTTTGTCAGTATTTCTTCAGAAGATTCTTTCAGTGCTGTCTGCATAGAAATAAATTGACTAGACTTTCCTCAAAGTGTCACCAAGTGACTGAAGGAAAATCTTTCTGTAATGGTTGTCATGACCATTTATAATATTTGTCAGTTTGTCATCCATTCCTACTCTTTTCTTTACAGAAGTACTGAAAAAGAGAATAGACCACAACTTAATTCAATCCCAACAAGCAAAGGATGGAAACAGACCCCACGTAATTGCTGTATTTCCTTTCCCTCTTAAGATTGATACTGGCATCTAAACAAAGCAAATTGGAAGAGGAGAAGGAATCTGGCTTTTGTTTTTGGAAAGTATAACAGTAAGCCAACAATATGTCTATGGAGACAATAACAAATCCATCTCCACCATGGCTTTGGCGGTCATCCTTTGGTCTCAATTTCCTATTACACAGTGTCAGAACTCAAGGTGCAAATGCTCTCTCCACCTTATCTAATCTCACATGTCCTCTCCTGTCCTAAACAGTGAATGAAATTTCAGTCTTCAGAGCCTTATTTCCAAAAAGAAGTTATGCATTGTCCAGACTGGGCTCCTCTGGCTCCTTTCCACTCACTGTTTCTAGGAATTGGAATGGCTTTCTGAGTTGTCCTATTATAATCAAAGCCACATGTTTTCACCTTAGTGCAGCACCAACTCATTTAGATGCCAAGTGGGATTCCATCCTATCCTTCAAGGAATTATATCCATGTTCCTGATTAGAGTCGGCTGCTGCAATGCCATCAGACTTAAATCTTTGCTTTACCTCTCCTTCTGATACTGAATCTCAGTTTCTCCTTCAGTTGGAATGCATATTGCTTAGTCTTTCTGTCTATCAAGTGCCTTTGTAACATGTTAGCTGTGGGTTTGTAACTGCATGTGGCAATCCTGCCCCATTTGCTGAAAGCTGCATAGGACATAGCTGTTGGGGATGAGCTCATGGGACCTCAAGACAGCCCACACTTTTGTGGTGGATCCAGAAGTGGATGTACTGAACATCCCAACAAGATCATGTACCGACATTGGCATGCTCAAACACAAACAAGAACCTGATGACTCAGATGAGAGGACATTAGACCTTCTAGATAAATTAGAAAAAAACTTAAGCATTTGAAAATGCTTCTCCACTGCTAAGCTTTAAGCAGTGATGCAATCTTCACTTTCTTCCTCCAGGTTTTCTGACCTGACACAGCTGGACAAAACAAGAAGGTAAGATGCTCCCTTTTCTGCCTTCCAGCCACAGTCCCCTCAAGAAAACACACAGCACGAAGCACTCTTGGGAAACCAGAGCACCTTTATTATACATATGCATCTGTATAATCCATAATTCAGAATTTGTATTGTTTTTTTAAAGGTCTGAAAGCACTAATGGTACACTGTCTTTACTCTCGACAGGTCTTTCCAGAGATAATCTTCACTTTCTTCCTCCAGGTTTTCTGACCTGACACAGCCTTGTTGGATCTCACACAATGGGCCTCAGCCCACTGATCCAGCCTGTACTGCTCTCCAACAGATCAACACTCCTGCCAAACTTGGTGTTGTCTGCAAACTGACTGAGGGCACACTTGATCTCCTCATCCAGATTATCAATAACAACATTGAACACTGTCCCCAAAACTGAGGCCTGGGGAACACCATTAGTGATAGGCTGCCAGCTGGATTTAACTCTGTTCACCATTACTCCCTGGACCCAGCCATCCAGCCAGTTGTTTTACTCCTCCAAGTTTTAAGCAGCCAGTTTCTCCAGAAGAATGCTGTGGCAGGCAACATCAAAGGCTTTAAGAAAATCCATGTAGATACATCCACAGCCTTTCCCTCATCTACTGCTTTGTCAGAGATCAGCTTAGCTCAGCTCAGGTCAGTCAATCTTTCTGACCTTTGTGTTCCTTTCCCTTTTGTGCATGAGAATTTCAAAGTTGAGGTTTTCCAATCCAAAGTATTTTTACACATGGTTCAGTAGTTTGTGGAGCACATTTTAAGACATGGGAGAGGAACTTAACAATTAACACATGTAGATATAACTGTGTTTTTTTCAGTAGGTGAGAAGGGGCAGTACTCCTTTCCATTAATTAATCTTTACTCACGCCATCCTTCCTTTTGCTAGAACTCTTATTAGTAATTGGAATTTCCTTTGGAAGAGCTTACAGTTGGCTGTAGTACTCACTACTTGGCTATACTGTTTTAGACCTTTTTTATTTACTGAAACTGCTTGACAATTTGCAAGTAATTGGCAGTTTTTTCCACTACTGAGAATGCCTGCTACAGTTTATTTCATATAGGCACATACTGCCTGGTTACCATTAGAAACATACTTTATAGAGAACAGAAAAATGCTTTATTTACTTTATTGATTTCATTGCACTCCACTGAATGCATAAGATCCATGTGCACATCTTGGTTTTCATTTACTTCTTTGCTTTATTGTTAAAGAAATCTATTTTGTCTAGATGCAACTATCAATCTATATCAGCTTATTAATATGACAGCTGCAAATTAAAAATGTTGCTTTGCATTATTATTCACTAAGATTTGATGAGGGGAAAAAAAAAGAGGGAGATTAAAAATAAGGATAATTCCAGATGTAAAGATATAACTCAATCGATCATACCCTACCACTGACCTGCTGATACTAAAATAATGTACATCCATCTGGGGGCAAGGGCTCCTCCAGATGCTAGTAAAAAAGCCTATTAATGCTCCTAAGAGGAATTATATTAATATAACTTCTTGCATAGTTTTACCAAAACAGAAATCATACAGACCCAACACTTAGGTGTCACTGAAAGCTATTCCCAAATACTATCTGAATTACCCAAATCAGCTACAGCATTACTGGATTTGATGTACCACCTATTCAATAAAATCCAGAGCCAGGACAATAGATACACTGTTAGAGACCTCAGCACTAAGATTTAATTAAAGGGATACAAACAGGCAGTTTGTATCCCACAATAGGAAGAGACTTAAGGAGCAGTGTAGAGTCAGTTTTAAGGAAGGACTTATTTTTCATGCCTAATTTACTATTTCCAGGTATTGTTTACAAATCTTTCATGTGAGAGCTGTACTATTAATGGAAGTATTTGTGTTTACTACTTTTTATAGTTTCCTTGAAATCTGACACATTATATATCTTTTCTAGAACTAATAACTATAATAATAATATACTGGTTATAAAGAGAAGGCTACAGTCCAGACAATGCTAGGTAAACTCAACTTTAGTTCAAAGGACAACAAAAAAGGTCAAAGAGTGCACCTGAAAGTCAGGCTGCACTGAAAAGTAACACATATCTTTAAATGACCTTAACATAAGTACAGCTGAGAACTATAAACCCTAGCAGAATTATAGGCAGATTGATTTGATTGAGTGGTTTGTTGTTGTTTTGTTTTTGTTTGTTTGTTTTTGTTTGGATTTTTTTTTTGTAAGATCTTGTATCTTTCCCACTTCTTCAGGTAACAGATTACAATTAAAATTCATCTTTTCTTACTTAAGAAAAATCCTTTGCACTAGAATTAACTTCATTCTATGCCTTATAGGTATTTAGGCAATTCTTGCAGTTTCAGCAAAGTTTCCAAATCCAAACTTGATTGCTGATGGCAAACCTGGAACTGAAGATTAGAAATATGCTTTAAGAGATTTCACCTCTGTAGGCTAAAGATAACTTCGACAGATAAATGTTTCTAACTCTACACAGAGATGCAAACTAGAAGGTAGGGAGGAAAATACAGTGTAGATTGTCATGAGAATATATTGTATGAAATTTGCTACCATGCCTCACTTGGCTTTAGTGAATCTGTGTAGAATTTTGGCTGCACGGTGTTTGAAAACTGCATTTAGCTGTAGTGTATCCACATGATAAAGAAATTACATTTATTATAATTACTGGCTTAGTGGAAGTTTCACATTGGTATTGAAGTATGAAAGCTCATAAAGTCTCTTCCTTCAAGACACAGTTCTTTCAAAATAAATTATCTGAAGTGCAGGCATTTCACATGAAAATTTTACTTTAAAAGTACCTAAATATAAAAAAGAAAACACTTGTTCTATTTCTGCTAAAGGGATCTACTACAAAAATATGGCTGATACCAAACACTTCTCTACATATGATCTGTTAGTAACATTTTTGCTTGCACCTTTTGAAAAACAGGAAACATTTGGGCACACTAAGTTGGATTTGGTATGGCTCTAAAAGTGTTTCAGTGCACATTGGTTTCAAAATTGAACAATTATTGTATAGCAGTAAAAATATTATTTTGATCTGTGAGAAAAAAACAGATCATGTTTTGGTGGCTAAAGTGTCTTCTAGTGGAAAATGCAGATTTAATGCATTATAAATAATATTCCTAAAGTAAGCTCTTCTCCAGTAAAGGGCATCACCAAAATCCTTAATTTGATGGACAAATGAGTATTTGAGGACACTGCTACTTCACTGTTCAGAGAAACATGTCTAATTTAATGATTGAAGCATAATCTGACTACTATTATAATAAACCCAGGTCCGGAAAGCACCATAAACCACTTGTTGGGGTACCATCTGCAGTACAGCTGGCAGTGAGGTACCCCAACAAAGGATTCCACTACTATATTAGCACTCCTGACCCTAGGCCAGGAGGGAGGGATAACCAGCAATGCTGAAACCCAAGCTGACACAATTTTGTGTATTATTAAGGCAACTTAGACCATGGTTACTTAGCTGCAATAATGCTCCTCACTTGAAGCTAAACAGCCTTGAAAAATATGCTCTTGCTTTGTGCATGGAAACAAAGAGCTCTCTTTTGGCTTTATCATGTGGTCTAAATATTTGGGATTTCAACAGCATGGAGAGTGGGAAAATGATGTTTACACTACTCACCTTTAAGCACTTAATGTAATTCCTTCCCCCTCCTTGTCTCCAGTGTCTGCCTGGTTTACATTTGCTGCAGCTATGGCACCTCTGTCTCCTCTGGGAACAAAACACCAGAAACAGTGTATCAATTCTAGCTTTCTGATAAGTGGCAAGGAAACAGGATGTAAATTCACATGACAAGTACTCAGCTAATAATTTTTCATAAGTGATAGTGCTATTATATTAGATACTAAACAGGGAAAATATGTGTACAAACAGAGCCATTAATCTACTTTAAGTCACCTATGCAGAAATACTTAAGGATCAGGTTCTCATTTACGTAATTGCTTTTTATTCTCCATGTGCTCGTGCAAGATTATGAAGTAAAACGACAAAATCAACAGTCCTGGTGAAACAAGAGAGGTGTCAGAGAATACCACTATGCAAAGAATTTATCTACAGAAAGGTATCAGTGTCATCAAAACTTTCACTGAGATGAGGAATGTTACTATCAAACCAGGAGGCTGCCTTTGGAATGGACAATATGGGATTAATAACTATGAAAACACGAGAGTTTACAAATATACTGCTTTCCCTAAATTTTCCCTAAATTTTATGTACTTCTAACTTCAGTTCTCATACATCACACATACCTGAAGCTTCCTCACTTTGTCCCAGGAACTGTAGAGGTATATGGAAATTGCTTCCCAGAATAATTCTCTACCTGGACAGACAGGGAATTTATACTGAACTGGCATCTGCCTGGTATTTTGCAAACAGAAAAGCTTTAATAGTACATATAAAGGAAATGCAAATGTTTTGCTTTTCTGTGGTCATTTTAGAATGGGATATGATGATTCTAAAGTCTTATTCTATACTGTATCATACTATCATACATGGAATAATTAACTCTGCCTACTTTGATATAAGAAGAGGTGGAAATATGAACAGTGACAAAAAATCTTTTATTCTTGATTGGTGAAAATGTGCTGTAAATTCCACACAGCTCCATACTGTGTTCCATCAGCAGAATTACAAAACTACATGTATTTTCATACACATGCAGTAAATTTAATACAGTCAGAACTTATGTCACTGTGTATTTCACTATGGCTACTTGTACACAGTGAAGTCTCTAGTCACAAAAGGGAGAAAGTGAAGGTAAATTAAAACTCCCAATTAAAACTGTGTTTGAAAATAACTGTCACAATACTCTTGCCATTCTCATTATGTTTCTGAGTATCTGTCCAGAATGGATGTGTTAAAAAGTTGAACCCTTAATACTGACATTCTAGAGAGTTAAAAAGTTATAATCCAAAATTCCTCATTTCACTTGGACAATACAATTGTCCCTATTATCCTCATTTACTTGTTTACATACTATTTGTTTTTTCACAGTGTATGGTAGTGCAGACCCTTAATTTGTAACACCCTGTGCTACTGTTATTAATCTAGGAGTTCTGATTGTTGAGTCTAAAGCATGGCTAAAACTCAAAACACCAGCATAACTGCAGTATGAAATTAAGGTATGAACAGTAATGAAAAGAAAGGGTGGGTTCAGACTTTCTAGAAACACTATACTTGCTTACTTCCAGGCATGGTTTATTGGTCTCCAATACTGTCATGCCAGCTTTATTAAAAATAAGAAAGCTTTATAAAACAACCTTTTAACTGGACACAAATCTCATGCTATGGATGTTGCTTGAACAATAAAGACATGGCTTAGTAATGGACTTCACACTGCTGAGTTAATGATTCTGTGATCTGTAATTGTCTTTCTAGCATTTAGATAACTCAAATGTCATGCAGAACATGTGTCTCCTGTGTAGCCCCTTAGCAATGCCGAATGCTCAGATGTTCTTCTGGAAGATTTAGAACGTGAGACAGGCTATGGAAAGCAGAACTTACCTAGATACAACCCCGTGAAATTACTTGGCAGGAATACATTGTTTCCCAGATTGATTACTTTCTTCACCACTGACATAATTTGTTTCTAAATTATTGCATTTGTGTGCTTCAGGATCAAAGGTCACGCATTTATATAAAACACCCATCAGAACACAAATGTTTCTTCATGCTTGGCAGAACCACAGGAAAACAGCAGAAAAAGTGGAAGAGGGGATCAAAACACAGGAGACAGATTAGATTATTCACAGGAGTAATCTGTCACAGCACTGGATACCAGCTCTAACCAGACAAGTAAAATGAATGTAGTCACTCTTCCATTAAAGACAAAAGCCTGGTTAGGGGGAACGCCCTAAATGGTATGAGTCCATCTTTGCCCCAGTTACTGTCTCATGCCTGCATCATGCCTGCAGTATCAGTGCAGCAAGCATGCCAGTAGGGATCCTAAGGAAATAGCTGAGAAGAACAGAATTTGTGCTGAAAATACTCTTTGTACATTCTCCTTGTGCATTTCAGGATGATTGATTAGAAAAATTCTGAATAGCTTTTACTGCTAGCTGCCTTTGCAGAAAAGCAGAGACATCAGTTGGGGAAGTCAGAACCCCTCCAACATTTATGTTTCTTATGGATGACCACAGAACAGCCACAGTGGTGCTCCCTTTTTTTCAGGAGAAATTAATGTAATCTTTTGTACACCAATGACATGTTTCTTTTGGAAGACAAATAATGGGAAGTAAAAAATATATATATAAAATATTTTATTATTTAGAATATATTCTATATTATATATATTAGAATATATTGTATCAGGTGAAGCAAGAAGCACTTGTTCAACATTTTATGATTTTTGTTCCTCTCAATAGCAACTTTTCTTAAATTTTAACCAGTTTTATTAAGCTTGTGATAAAGTAGAAAACATGCTCAATAGATGAAGAGTCAATAGTTGAATGAGACTCCTAAGAATTTACCAGCAAAATAACATAAGAATTTACCAGCAAAATAAAATTAAAACTCTTAAATGGTATATTATAAATCCATCATAGAATCAAAGTAAAGGCTAGTATTTTTTGTTTGGTTATTTTGTTTTGTTTTCCTTTGGTCCTAGTTCCATGTTAGGGATCGTTCTAAAGCAATGAATGTTAGACATAAAAATGCACAGCTCTCCCTCTAGAAGTTTAAATCCATTATGAAGACAAGAAAGTCAAAGCTCTGTTTGATCCTCTTCTCTGCATGCCTCCTAGTTTTATCAAGGAAGCAGTACACAGTAACTGTTGAGTCCAAATAGGCAAGAGTAGGAAGTCTAATTAGTCTGCAAAGAGATGGCTATTCCTTTGTAGTCTAATTGACATGATATACTTCAACACATTCATATACTCTCATTTTTAAAAGTGTGTTTTGTAACTCTAGAATGCTTACATCCTCTTTCTTTCATAATGTATCATACTGTGGTCAGAAGTACTACTATTCAATATAAATCAGATCAGCTTCCAAGATAAAATGAATACATACTTAAATCCTGTATTGTTTCCCAAATAACACTCATGTTTGAAAGAAAATTGTTCAAAGGCAAACAAACAAAAATCCCCAAACAAAAAAAGCAGCAAACCTGTTGAATAGATAAATCTATATAGAAAACAGGCAGCAATTATATAGGATAATGACAGCTAGTTATGCAAAGCTCAGGGATGATGTTTGACACAATGACCTGCTTTGAACTTGCTCTCTTTTGTCCAGGTGGGTTTGTACCCTCAGGTTTTGTCATTCAAGAACCTCCCAAAAGACAAAGCAAAAGCCAATCAAAATGGAGTCTGCATTGCAAAACATTCATTCATGCCCTTTCCCCCTGAACTACTCTTGGTTCACTGGATTGTCATTTTGGCAAATCTAGTCAAGTTTCACATCTGAAACTGTAATTAGAGAAAATAAAAATGCATCCTGTCAAGAAATAATACACTCAAAATTACAGTGGAAGAAACAACTGAAAAAACAATATTAGCCAATGTGGAATAAGGCTATATAAAAACAACACAAACCAAACAGCAACAAAACCCCCCAACATATGAAGTGATGCAATTTTCTCCTTGCAGTTTACAGATTGCCTGTGTTGTATTAGACACTCTAATAAAATACAGTAAAGGAAAAAAAAAATCACCTTGGTGACTTTTAGGAGTTGGCAAGATACAGAAACAGTGAATTCCTCCATCAAGAGCTAGGCTGTTTTGAATAAGAATATGGATCTGGAAAAAAAGTGAGAAGTGTGGAAACCTGTATTCCAGGGGAAGGAAAAACAAAAAAGAAATTCTATAGTGTGCCAACAGTGGCATGGTACAAGCAGAACACTGTGCTCTCCACAAGTGCCCAGAAGTGCCCAGATGGCAGTATGCCACCTGGTAATTATGACTTCATTCTCAAGCAAATCTTAGAACCAGCAAATATTGGTGCAGGTACACATGCGACAGAGAAAAACCTTCATAAAATATGCATTACATGCTCTACAGATACCAGACCCTGGTATTGTAAAGGAAATGGACATTTAGTCTGTATAAACTGTGATCCTGTGTTAAAAAGTGTTAAGCACCCACTTCCTAAACTTCTTACTTTGCCTCTATCTGTCCTAAAATATAATTTTAAGTAATCAGTTGAGCACTTTGATAAAAACTCTGAATAAAAAAGGTCTGTGCATATCTCTCATTCTGGACAATCAAATGAATTGATGGTGTAATCCACTAACAAAATTATTTGAAGGATGAGTGAATTTTGTTGGGGTAGTTTCCTGTCCTACTTCTAGTCTCTCTTACATTTTACTACTGTGAGACTACAAATACAAATAAATCTTGGTTTCAATTGTACCTTGCCAAATACTAATTGCATTAGAAACTGTAACTTTTATATACTTAAATGAAACACATACTCATTATGATGTCCACACAGAATAAAAATAAAACCTTACAGTATTGAAATAAGCATAAATGTCTCCCCAAACACTCACAGCAATAAAGAGGTAGGCAGTTGAATTTTAAACATTTGTTTTATTTTAGAATCTGGGTTCATTTTTCCTTTCTTCCATCCACTTCTTGGTGGAAATTTTTGTGTGAGATGTGTTTTCCAAATGAAGTCCTTTTACTGGACACTGCTCAGAGCATAGCTGGAAAAAAAGGATACATATGAATAGCCACCCTAAATTTTCTATTATTTTCTATTTTGCATGTACATCAACCTTGTAATTTACATTGCATCTTCATGAACAGTATCTGCTATGGTCATTTCAGTGATGAAAATGTTGTCTTAAAAAATTTATAAGAGATTAGGTACCTATAACTAATTCCCTCTAATATGTATTACCTATAGATAGAGCAGTGTTAACTAGTGAATTTCTGTTTTCAACAATGTCCTCCACTCCTTTACAATGGCACATTTTGAGCAGAATCTGCCCCATTGTCATCTATGGTTCTATTTCTTCCCATATCACCTTATCACAGTCTACTGAGAGGACCTCTGCACCAAGACTGACAATTGCTTGTAGACAAAGCCAAGAAGACAACCCGAATGAACTTCCATAAAAAGAAAAACATGGAAATGATACAGCATCCACTTAGCCTCAGTTCTGTGAATAGGCTTAAGGATGAGGAGAAATGGTGGCTTCAGGTGAAACTCTGATACCCATCTTCAGAAAAAAACTTTTGGTGAATCCTCAAAGAAACCAACTCCTCAAAAGTGGCAAAGTATCACACTTTTACCCTAGAAACCAACTCTTTTCCTGATCAGATGGATAGCTAGCAAAAAAAGCATTTCTTTGACAGAAGAGTGCAGTCCTTGATCAAAAGGCACATTAATAAAAAAATACATAGACAAGATTAAGTCACAATAAGGACTTTGACCTGCAGTGCATCATCAAATGCTTCCAAGGCAGTAGGTGAGAATATTCAAAAACCTGCAGCTGTATCCACTGGTTTTACCTCAGCTTCCTTATTCAATACTTGAGGCACTGGTTCCATGGACTGACTCCCAGGAAAGTAAGAGGGCTGCCTTGTGCTACTATGAAGAGGTCTCTGACTTGGAATGGTCCTGATCAGGTCTGATTTTATTGAGAATCTGAACTGCTGAAGATGTCATCTGTGATATTCTTCAACTAAAAAATGTACTTATGTTTTTAAGACTGGCCAATGATAACATTCATTTTTAAAGACAAGAAATAATTTAAATTCCCTTTCTCCTAGTCATACACCGAGTATGACTCTGCTAGCAAGTCTAAAAAGGGAATGCGAGTCTCATAGAAGGAGTTCTAGAGGAGAAAAAAAAAAGAACAAGAGTTCAAATGTAGCAAAGAAAAACTGTTTCATTATTTTAAGCATGTCTGGGGATACCAGCTGTCAAACACTGGAGATAAATGGCATCTAAAATGGCATTAGGTCTAAGTCACAATACACAGAGAATTAACAATTTGAATTGCATTCCACAAAAAGATCAGATTTACTATTTTTTAAGAGTGGAGAGAGGTCCCATAGTGACAAAAAGTATCAAGTTGCTAACCTTATCAAAATGACCACCTCACTATATGGATGCTAAAATTTTCTCACTGCAGGATAAATTTTCTTCAGGAATCAAGACACACACAAAGATACTAATCCTTGTGCTCTGGCATCCTCCTGGGAGGCCTGAAGACTCACATGAAATACCTTTGTGCCAAATCCCAGAAGAAACTATTTAATGAGTCCTCAAATGTTATCAAGAGCTTGACAGTCCAACTATAAACAAATCCATTCAGTTTACGTTTCTTCATTGTTTTCAGAGGCTGCAGTAGACATGGTGGCTACTGTGTTTGGTCACATGAACAGAACAAGACTCTTCTGCAGTCTTTCGTACTTTTTGTTAAAGTTCCTAGATATTTGAGTATAATGTCAGGTATGTTGAACTTAGCCACTAAATGAATGCCAGTGAGCAAGATCTTTGTTTTGATGATGGAAGAACCTACCAGGATATAGACTGATTCAACATACTATCTATGAAGTACTCCTGCCAGTTGCTTGCCAAAATCTCAAGACACAAATTTAAATCTAAGTCTTAACAAACACAGAGTTTCAGAAAAATGGCGGGGGGAAGAAAAAAGTCAGTATAAAGATTACAGGATTAGAACCTGCACCCTGAAGAACTATCAGCATACCACAACTGTATCCATTAATGCCGCTACCATTGTTCTAGCTGTATTTTCCTCAACAAGCAAACCCTTCTACCTGAACACAGCAAACACTTATGTACATGAGTACTCTCACTGCCTCAATAGAACCACTCACATGAGTGAAGTTACTCAGGCAAGTAAGGTAAAATAAAGGCCAGATGTGTATGGTTTCTATTATCAATTGTCTGCTGAGCTGAAGTGCATGCCTGTTTTACAAATATAGATTCAGTATCTACACTGAATAAAGTATTTTTCCCAAGACTGTGCTGATACCTTGATTAACTACAGCACAAAAGAAATACTTGTTGTTTTTTTACAACAGCTTACAGAGATTTCAGTATGGGCTTGTTCCTGCAAAGCTGTATTCACACAAGAGATACGGCCTCTATTTTGAGCAGTGCCATATCTTGACAATGCACCATACATCTCAATCTTTGAAAAACTTTTCATTATTGCAAATTTAAAGGGTGTCTAGCTTGAAAACCTTCAGACTGGATATTCTTTCACAATCACAAGCAAACATACATTAGTTTTTGAATTAATACAATTTATAAATATCACTTAATTCTACTCCACACAATTATTTGCAAAACGCTTACAATACACCATAACAAACAGTTAATTAAGTATCAATGGAAAACACTGGGTGAGATGGATTATCACAATGTCTCAAGTACTGCAATCTCTTTTCTAATAGTTGCATTTCCAAGTACTTTGGGTGATGGACTATTACTCAAGGTTAAGCAGAAGCTAAAAAACCCTTCCCAAAGCTCATTGACTTGACAAATTTAAACTCTAGAATCATTTCAATCTTGCAACCCAATTCATACATTTATCACGATGTCTAAATATAAATTAATGCTTCATCCCTAATGGCTGAAGAAAGCTATTCTGTAACTAAATATTTTTTCAATAAATAAGATTTCCATCATCTCAGTAGCCTTTCTTTGAATCTTGTACTAGTAACTTCTATCAACAATTATCAGAATCAAACCCAGTACTGTTAAGTGACAGTGTACTTATTTTCTGTACTGATACAATCTCTTCCAATGCATCCTAAATTCTCATTACCCCACTGACCTAGGCAAGGCTGATCAGAATTGCTTCAGCTTTTGTATTTTGTGCTTTCAGTGTCATTTCATTCTAGTCCTTCAAAGTCACAGAATTTTCCCCAATTCCCTGCAGGTCTTACAATACACCCCAACTTAATCTTATCCACAAATTACATGTGACTTAGATGGTGACCTCAGCCTAAGTCACTGATACATGAAACAGTATGTGTTCCTAGGCTGATCTCGCTCCATTTCCATCCCGAAAATAATTTATAATTTACTGCAATCTCTTTTTCCACCAACTCTATCTTTCAGCTCTCACGTTAATCAATTCTCATCTAAGCATTTTTAGAGCCTTATGTCAAGCATTACTTCAATTTAAGCAAACTAAATTAATTGCATTCATTTTCTAAAAACTGACTGCTCTAAACCATTTGTAATAAGGAGCAGAATCAAAGGGCCAGGAGGAAACATACCATAAGCTATCATGCTTATGTTTGAAATTCCAAGACTTCTGTTTACAATCTGAAGCTTTTTCTTAGTCTTGTGGTTAAACTACCAAGTCTGAAATTGATCACAGTTTATTTTATGATTTATTTCATTCAAAGTTCTTTTTACTGTACTTATTTCAATATTGTAGAGTGGAGGTTATGTTGGACCTCGGATACATCCAACATTTTAAGGTTTGCATTAGATACTACTCTACATAAATTGCTGTCTGCCACTTACAGCTACATTGTTTCTGTATCTCAAATTTCCTCACCCTGGCCTATTGTCCCCTAAATTGTATTATTAAGTACTTTTTCCATTTCTTCCATTCACATTACATACCTTCCCACTACCTTCTTCGCCTCTACTCAAAACTCTATTTTGGGAATTTGTTATAATAATCAGCCCTTCTCCTGTTGTTACTTGTCAGAATTAAAAAAATCTTGACTATATTAACAAGTGTTAAATCTAAAGAAGCCCATTTTACAGATGAGTTAATTGAGGCAAAGGGAAGTTGACAATTGCACCAACAGCTTAACTGGAGGTCTTCAAACTCCTAGAGGTTAGTCTGCTGGGTTCTGACTTGGAATATGACTTTGTGTAGTTAATTTCCAGGTATCCTTCTTTAGATATTGTAGTCATACTGCTGCCGAACAGCCTCTGAAGATAAGAAAGGAAGTATAATCACTTCCTTTTCTTTGTAGCACCTACCAGGTAAAACTAGACCAGATAATCTTCACAAATTACCTGAGACTGTCTAAACATGTGGGTTATCACTCATACTTACCATTGTTTTCAGCTAAAGCAACCTCCCCTCTAGCCATGTGAGCACCGTAGATTAAACAGACACTGAAAATAAGGAGGCAAATCAAAACAGGAAGGAAAGCACATCAGGAGACAGCATTCTCAACAAACATGGATGGCTTAGTTCTCTGCAGATACCATGCAGTTACTTACGCAATCTCTCAAGTTTTCCAAAAGGACCGTATCAAGTCAACTTTAATTATTTAATAAATATGACATATCTAATAAGCATAGATTCCAAGGATGAGGATCTGCTCCTCTCCATTTTCAGAATGCTGTCAACTTCTATTTTTTTTGCTTCCCTTTTAGAGCTAGACTTAATCTCTGCTATCATTTCATCAACTAGGAAAACTTTCTCATGTGCTATAACTCACATTTTTCCTAGTCTGCATTAAAAGCGCACTTTTTTGCTTGTCATTCTAGTGCTCCTCTCCTCTCTTCCTGTAATCCCTTTTTTTTCCTTTTTTTTTTCCCTGCATCTTTCAAGGTTCTAAGGAAATCAGACAACAACTCTAACATCAGTCCTGCTCCTCTCCCATGTGGGACTGTAACTATTTCTTCTCTTCTGCAATAATTCCCGTGTCCGGTCTCATTATGTAGACAATGTGCCTTCTTTTTCTCCCCTGCCATGTGTCTCTTTCAAGTTTGTTGTCAATGCTCTTTTTTACAAGTTTCCTATTCTGAGATCACTTAGGACATTGCAGCAATGTCTATAATCAGAGTGCTCCAATAATCTTGTAAGCCAAAGAAAGCTCTGCTGGCAGCATTCTTTTCTTGCTGATAGTGAAATACTTAATGCAAATTCAAATTTTCTCCACTTCTCTGGTTACTACAGCTGTACACTGAAAGGTGGTAATGCAGTAAGAAAAAAGCATTGTTCCTTTTTCTAACAAACTCAGTTAAAATCCCAAAATTTAAAAACGGGTACTCTGAGGTGATTGTGAAGAACAATTGCTATCAGTATTAGGATGCACTGGTGGTTTAGAAACTTGGCATCAAAGTCTAGGCCTTCCTAATCCAGATATCCTGGCTCAGGATCCAATTCCCTAAACTGCACAACAAAAGGCATTTTAAAAGAAAGCAAAAATTATACTTCATAAGCATGGGCACTTTCCAATCTTAATCCAAACATTACCAGAATGACTTTAGAATAACAGAAAGCATATTTGATCTTTTGTATATCTAACTTCCTCTAAATTTGTGTTCTCATTCTTCTTGTACTAGGCTCCTATTTTACTGCTGACACAAAACCAGAGAATTGACAATCATACATTTGGAATACCACACAATTAACTGCTAGCTTTTGGTCCTGTGCTAGCACATTTAAAACCTCACATTAAGAACATATGTCAGCAGTATCTATATATTTGTAGCTGACATTTTCTCAGTATTTGCAAACAAGGTAATAATTACGTTTTTTGGAAGGCATTCCTAGAGCTCACCACTGAATTCACACGCATTATAGATGCACAAACACATATATCTGCACACACCACCTCCACCCCTCAATTCTAGTTCAGACAGTAAGTTCCTGTTGTTAGTTTTTCATAGGTCAGTATTATATAGTCTCAAAAACTACAATTACAGTCACATTCTGGAATGTGATTCCACTATAGTCTGCACTTCTGAAACTTCATTTAAAAAGGACATAATAAAAAATTCCACCTGAAATTACTTCAACAATTTGAGAACACTGCTTTCCAGTATTAACAAATCCAATAAATGCACACTTGAAAATATCTCCACCACTTCATAAATGATGACCGGCTCTGCAAGACAATTTTCAGAGACTTTTGCAGGAATCCCGAAGTGTAGTATGGAACTTTTCCCTGAAGAGAAGGGAAAACACAAAGAACTGCAAAAACATAAATACCAAAAGCCTTTTAAGTAACAAACATTGAACAGATTTACTAAAATTCTAGCTTACGTAAGTAGCAAAATCGAACATGGAGTATCTGACAGAAAATGCCTCTTTCTCCTTTCTTAAGTCTGAGAAGATTGAGAACTCACAACCCAAAAGAGAACGGCCAACAACCATATAGGTGGCAATCACACTGAAAAGGAGAGCTGTTGACTGCAGCATGGAACAAACCCAGCATTCTGCTTTATTTAATACTGTACTTGTAGAATCAGTCAAGAGAAGCTATGGGTTGATACTTTATCACTCAGAGCAACTGTAAAATTAATCAGTCAACACTTAAGAGATCACACAATGTTTAACAATGGGGCCATAAATTCCAATGCCTACCAAAAATTCCAAGTTGGAATGATTACAGCCTGACATTTTCAAATATGTACACTTTTTGAACAGCTCTGCAACACTGATTCGTACTTTTGGGCTATCCACTGTATTTAAAGCTATCCCAGAGGCTATACTTAATGGAATGGAAATGTTTTGCTATAATTTACTTTAGGCATCAGTTTTGATGATAAATATTCCAAACATTAGCTTAAAGATGGAACTTCAAACATGGTTTCATGAATTCTTATAAAAGTTCTCAATTGAAAAATAAATGATCAGAATAAAATGATTTTATTCAAAAAAATCCTCAATATGCTAAGTCAGATATTGTGGTCTGAAGGTCGGTATTAGGATATGTTAAATTTTGTATTATATTTTATAAAGTAAACCGAACAAAAGAATTCACTGATAGCTTCTCTAAGAAATTCTAAAACTTTTGTACTAGCATTTGCATGTCCATTTCCCACAGGAACATTTACTTTAATTTCTTTCTAGGCAGAAGAATTTTGACAGATTTGTAAATGATCATTCAAGAAAACTGCTTATGACCTTTACATTGCTTATTGCTTTTTTTGCTGTTGATTCCCTGGTCTCCTAGAGGAACCATGAGGTTCAGTATAATCATAGCCAACAGACAATTTTTTACACACTTCAAGAAATACTTAAATGTCAATTTTCAATCTTCTAAGTTATGTACTTCCATTTCACATCATTGAATTAAAAAAAAGTCTTTTGATTTAAAAGCCTCAAATTAATATAATATTATATAATAATTTGCTTATTTTTGCATGTAATACAGAAGCCCCAAAGACCATTTTATTGTTTTATAAACAGAAATAGGAAAACCGAATTTCTTCCTACAAGTGCTGGGGACTGATGCTGGTATTAGAAAATAGTAGTATGATCCTCGAATGAAAGCAACATCTGATTTTTTTTATAGCAATGCTAATGGATTTTATAGTAATGCTACAGCGAAAAACAACAATAATATACATAAAATAATTTGCAGTTGTTCAGTTTGCTAATGGTGTAAGAGATCTACCTTGCACAAAGCACTGCACAAAACACAAACTTATTGCTCAGATCTGTAGAATTACTGTCAAAAGTCTCAGATGGTTTTATCCTAAATTTTCCAAAACAATTAAAATCTAACCCAATTCACTCTCCCGATTAGCATGCTCTAACAGATCAGAAAGTAACACAAAAAAATACCATGTTTAATCCATTAAATCTCAGTCAATTAAGAGTGCTTAAGCAAACATTTACAAGATTCATATTACCCCTTTCAAATCTGTTGCCAAAGATTCTACACTCTTAAAAGGATACAATCAGCTAAACTTTAATGCATGCTTACATTTGATTTTCTTTTCCTCATCTCTTTGCTTTGAATACAAGACTTATTTTAGTCACTACAAAGCAGTGCAGCTACTAAAACATGGATTTTATCAGGCAGCTTGGAAAGAAAGACAGATCAGAGAAAATGTAATTTAAATTATTACATGAATCAGACATGCTTTATGGTGTACTCAATTATTATGCCATGCCAGTTTAAAAGACTGCTTACTCTTTCTTTTAAACAGAAGGAGGGATTTTTAACAATCAAGAGCTCTGTAATTGCAAGGGCAGACCTCATAAAGACTCAAAATTCAGTTTCCAAGATATTTTAATTAAATCCCAAGTTCAGAAAGTCTCCACAACAAAGCAGACAGGAAAAATATTAGTTGAAAATACGAAACTCTATGACACTAATACCGGAGACAAACCTATACTGCTTTAATGGTTGAAGAACAAGCCTTGTTTTCAGCTTCTTAAAAAGATGGAAAAGTTATGAAGTAAATCTCCCTAAAAGTTCATACTGTTTAGTATCGCTACCTCCAGTTTCAGGATCGTTGCTGATAAATATTAGTAAGTTCTCTTAATTTCCCATACATATACCAAACAGTAAAGTGTCCACTCTGAAGGAGAAAGAACCAATAACCAAGAATACATGTAGCAACCCGTGCAGCTGTAGGGAATTAGGTTGGAATACCATGAGAAATCACTTCCTCTGAATTAACAAGAGATGTTTTTCCCAGAATGTTTTAAAACGAAATACAAAAGTCCTCAAGTCTCCCTCAACTTTGACTTATGTCTCAGGTAATACAAATATTGAAATAATTTATGTATAGAATAAAGTTCTTCCCACTATGGATCTGTCAGCCTTCTAACATGCTCTCAATTCAGGAGGAAAGTGCTAATCTTAGTTCTAATTTTGAAGCTGTTACACATATTAAGTAATTGCTTGGAATAGTAAGAATTTTAACAGAACATACTAATTCTCAAGTCTTTTACAGTCAGCATTTTCCCATTCTGATAATCTAAATATTACAAGATGAATTCTAACTCTTGAAAGATGTTCACAGTACTTTCTTCGGTATTTTGCTTACATCAAGCCATTGCACTCATGTTTCTAGCTCCACTGTCTGTAAAATGAAAACAGAGATTCCTACTGCACCATTAATTGCTAATTTGACAACAAAACAAGGGTTTCATTGTCCTGGGTGATCAGATTGATTGAGAGCTTCTGTGTAACTCCACTTTCCTAACAGGTACAGTAATAAGTTGTTAGTTCTTTAGGCAAAAGACGAATCTGTTGGATAAAGGCTTCATTCTCTGCCTGTAATTAGCAACTTCAGGGCCTTCTGTAGATTCTGTACAGCAGTGCTCACATCTTCATATTGCAAAGCACTACCAGCATATTTGCAATACTTTTGAGCTCTGGCAAAGTCCTCCGGAGTCAAGCGGACTTCTGCAAAAACAAGTATTACAAAGTTATTATAAAGGAAATCTGACTTAGGCTTCCTTTCCTATGATTTTTATGTTTGACTTGTGGTAATATTAGGAAAATCAGGCTAATATTTGTGGTAGTATTAGAAAGCTCAAGCTAAGGTGTTTCTTCTGTTCTCCTTTCTTTCTGTTTATATAATGCTTAACTTCTTTGCTGCTGGCATTTGAAAACTATGAGAGCCTTTCTAAACACTGGTATTTGTATGAGCCAGTGCCTTTCAAAAGTAAGTATCTTTGAGAAAGATCTGCTCTTCATCTAAGGCAGCAAAGGAGAGCTTTTTAACAACATTAACTGTCCTCATATTACGACCTGCGAGAAACAAGGACAAGTGTTCTTTGTGTTTACAGTATAATTACTCCACACTCTTCTTCAGGAAAAATAGTTAGAAATTGTTCCTTCTTAACTGGAATAACTTTTCAAAACGTAGAAGAATTCCTCACCACCACCTTGTTTTCCCACATTATATGTTACATTTTTTTCATATACTTTTTATGTTTCCGATGTTATGTAAGATGCCTGGAAACAAGATTGATGTCATTAAATGTGCCCATTTTTAAAACTTTTTAATACTGGAGAACACGAGCAAAAAATATTCTCATAATATAGTATAAACCATCTATAACAGATCAATCGGAATATTTTCTTGACATAAATTAAAATACTGGGAATTCTATAACGCTCAAGCACATGCATTCAGTCTTCAAGAAAGCACAGTAGGGACTTATGCCCTAACTGGCAAATGACTTTATATGTGAATAGTACATAAAATAAAGCACAGTTATGTTACTGTATCTCCTTCCACCTACAAATTCACCAACAGTTTTAGGGCTAATCCCGTGCCAATCCAATATCCTATGGACAAATTATAAACACTTTATTCATTTTTTTTTTAAACAATTTAACTTATAAATGATGGATAATTTCCAACACAGCATTTTATAAGCAGTGAACAGATTTCACAGATTAAGAGAAAATGTCCTTTTAAATGCACCATAGATTTTATATAAAAACTGGTTAAAGATTTAGCTCTCTGAGTACAACATTTTAAGCAATGACATGAATATAGTTAAATCCATTTTTATGGCACAATTTCAGTTAGCTGGATTCTTTCTTTCAAAATAGAACTAGTGTTAGCAATACTGTGAGAATGTTTACTAAAGAATCTCAGTTCTTATCAAAAAAACTCTATTATATTTGCTTTTCCTTCCCCCAATCTTATTAAGAACAGCTTTTGAATAAATAAAACTGAAAACCTGAGAAAATGAAAAACTGGACCAGTCTGCTGGTTTTCAAAACAACCCTACCCCAATTGAAAGCAGAAAGGTAAGTGCTCTCAAGATTAATGCACCATTTTTAAAATATACTCTCAAAGTCTACTTATCTTCTTTTCAATAAATAAATATAACCATTGAGGGACATGAAAACTTGGTGGACTCATTATCATGCAATGTATATTAGTTTACTGCTGAATATGTGAAGCCGCATTAAATCTCTTAAAATACACATGTGAGTAAATACACATGAGGGAGTGCATAAACACAGGCACACACTTCTGTTATTTTGCAGCCTAAATAAAGTCACAGACTAAAAGCAGCTGGGGTCAATCTGCGACCACATTACTGAACATGTTTAAGAAATTAAAAAGACCAAGCTCCTCTCAAAGTGGTTCTATGCTTTGATGCCAAAAGAAACTACAAAATCATTCTTTAAAAACTGGCCAAGGCATCAGTCCAGTATTCAACTAATTTATTGGAAGCAAGCCTAAATTCACCCGTCTAATCTTATTTTTACAGTATGAGCTCTATTAATGTTTTGCTGGCATAAAGCCTTATTTATTATGAAATCTACTTCAGATGCTATTATGACATAACTTGAGGGAAAAAAGTTAACAATTTTAAATTTATAAACCAAAGTTTACACAGCAAGGGTGTTGATCTTTTGATGTGCTCAGTAGCCTGAACTCCTAAAGTCAGCACCCCACAATGGACATACAAAAGGGAAATAAATGAGCTCTGTGTTCTTAACTTTTCAAAATAATATGAACATTAACTGTAATGACTACCTTACATCAAAGGTATAGCCACTGAGGTTAGTAACCAACTTCAATTTACATATTCTATGGAGTAAGCAGTTTCGGAGGAAAGGACCTGGGGGTCTTGGTGGACACCAATTTGTCCATGAACCAACAATCGGCCCTTGAGGTGAAGCATTCCGCACTGCATTAGGAACAGCAGGGTCAGCTGGTCGAGGGAGATGATCCTGCCCCTTGCAGCCCTACTGAAGCTGTATCTGGAGTGTTGTGTCCAGTTCTGGACTCCTCAGTACAAAGGAGAGACTGACTGACATCCCCAAGGTAATTCAGCAAAGGGCCACAAAAATGATTAAGGGAATGTAGCACCTCTCATCAGGAGTGGTCGAGAGAGCTGGGACTGTTCAGCCTAGAGAAGAGAGGGCTCAGGGGATCTTACTAAGGTATATAAATACCTGAAGCGAGACTGTACAGAAGACAGAGACAGGCTCTTTCCAGTGGTGCCCAAAGACCAGACTAGAGGCAATGAATACAAACTGGACAACAGGAGGGTCCTGTCTGAACATCAGGAAACACTTCTTATTGTGAGGGTGACCAAGCTCTGGGACAGCTTGCTCAGAGAGCTTGCAGAGTCTCTGTCCCTGGAGAAATTCAAAAGCTGTCTTTTGTATTGTGACATTTTTTCTCAAACTTCTTCCTTTGGTGCAGCAAATTAAACTACAGGGAGTGCATGGGCAGGGGGAGACACAAAGAACATGGTCCTTAGTGACTAGTTTTACAGGCCATTTCCTTGAGCAGAGGGATTGAACCAGACCATGTCCTCAAGTCCCTTCCAACCTAAAGTATCCTGTGATTCTGAGGTCTAAAAAAGCCCAACAATACCGAAATGGGAAAAGTATACTGTATTCATCCTGAAACAAACCTGCTTCTGTGTTAATTTGGAATTATTAGCACAGTAGTTACATTACCAAAACACAACAGATATATGGAATCCATAAAATGCATGATTCTTTTAAGAGGAACACAAAGTAAAACCAATTTGACAGAGCTGCTAAAAATCATCTTGGAAAAAAAAGCAGATTTAAAATGGAAGTAATGTATATTTTACATGATACATCTGTATCTTCCTGGAATATTTTCTATCCATCAGATGTTTTTCCTTTTTATGATGCCCAAATATAGGGCAGCTGATTTAAGAATATTTCAATCACACAAACTGGTGCATAAAAAACAGTGATGGAAAAGGTAACCTGTGGTTTTTGAAACAAGATGCTCTTTTCCCCCATTAAAGTATTAAAATATTTGAAATATAAGTACTCAAGGATTTCTTTTTAAGATCATGAAATCATATTCAATATAAAATTATTATTTCTATTTTGTGTGTAGAATATCAAATATTATTAAACACACAACTAGAATGGACAAATGCTTCTCTATACTATGTTACCTGTGGAAGGAAGTATATGGCAATGTAAAAAGATCTTATAAAAACTGTATAGCACAACTATGAAAGAATTTAGTGTTAACAAAATGTAGTGGTAATATACTACACCAAAGAAGTGCACACACACATAAATGAAGTTGCTGTGTAGCTCTGTATTCTGTTGTTAGACATGTTAACCAATGCTTAAAAGCAAAAATTTTGACACTTTAAAAGTCAGTGTTAAACTAACCTGTTACCACAGGACAACTACTGAAGAATTCATACTGACTAAAACATCAAAGAACACTGTTCCTTTAACTTTCTTTTGATAAAACATTCTACTCCTCTCCACTGAAAGTTTTTCTCCCATCATAGCATTAATCAAATTGCTCCTCCCTTGTTATAGGAAGGAAAGAAAATATATTATTTATTCTAAAAATATACATTTGATTTTACTACCAGAAAGAGTCTTGCAGGAATATGTGGAATATCCTGTTTGGCTATGCCTATACTAGCACATTCAACACTGCCAAAGAACACGTCTCAGCACTCAAACTTGACTGTCTACAGTGTCAAACTGCTGGAACAGATTCCAGTATGGTTTTGGCCCTTGCAAACTACCCCTTTCCCAAACAATTCCTGGGCATGACTTGTGGTCAGAGCAGGCTACAGACCATTCAATACAAGCAGTCTTCACAAGGTACCTTGTTTATAAGGTTTAAAAGTTTATAGTATGGATGTGAGTGGTTCTGTGCCAGCTGTTCTCTGTGCCAAATATTTATAGGCGTGTATAATTTGTTGGTATAGACATAAACATAGTTTCTAAATCATGGAGCAAGTGTACTTTGCACTGTGACAACTCTATGGATCTACTGGAGGGCAATAATGACTCCTTCTTCCCATCCAAAGCAAACTTCAGATCCATAGGAATGGTACATACCTCAATACACAGCAAAGATCTATCCCAAATACATGTACCAGAACTCAGGAAATGGGGAGGGCTCCTGGGTCCCCAAGTTTAGTACATCCCTTGAGAGATACAAGCATTTCTCCTTCTACTTACGGACAAGAGAACAAGGCTACTGTAGAACAGAATACTGCTGGCATAAAAGGGACTCCTCAGCAGCATGGGAAGAATGGTACCCGCTGCTACGCTTACATGTATAGCTGAGGGGGGATGCTTTGGTTACTGACCAGGCATGTACATCAGGACAGTGATAGGCAAAGATACACACTTTCTGTTGCTCTCAAGCTTTTTAATTCTACACATGCAAACAAAACTGTCACTGTATCTCTGCTGCCTGACATGTCCCCTATGCTCTCTCAAACTCCTCCATAACCAACAGCGTATTTTTCATGCTTCTGGAACTGAGGATCTGTATGACTTGTATCACCTCTTCCAGTGCAATTCTGCAAAACTCCCTCAAAAGAATGTAACACTTTGAGCTGTTCCAAGACGCAAACTTGTTGTGACAGAAAAGATGTGTAGAGGAGGAACTGAGGCATGCAATTAATCAGGTTAGGTCAAGTTAAGAGATTTATCATGGTGCTTAGCAAGGGTCTTAATCTCTTAATTACACAATATTACTTACTATGCATTCTCACAAACACATTCAATTCCTTCTATGTACTTATTAAACCAGATTATGACAGGTAAGTGGTTAGAAAGAGCAATGCACTGATACCATTCAGATATTGAATATAAATATTTAATGGACAGAAAAATACCTAGAAAACTGTTAATAATTTGTCCAAATGTACACGAGTATTCAAACTAGAATCTAGAACAATTCCAGCTTTATTACCAGTCATTACTTTTTCACAAGCAATGGCTTTCTTAAGGTTAGCATTTACGTGTACAGTTCAAAGCATGGCATAGGCAAGCAGATATAAAATACATGCGTGTAGGCTATTAGTGGTTTTAACATCAAAGACAGATGGCATCTTAGAAGATAAAAGCCTTAATCAAACGGTACATCAAAACGACATCATTAGCAGTACCTTATAAATTATTTCATTTAATACAAGCATTACTTAGAGTCAAAAAGCACACATACAATTATGCTGTACTAAAACAGTCATTTGGAATGCTGTGATCATTTAATGAAGTAAATATAGAACTTCAGTACAGACCATGTAGAATAAATTTCAAGTAAAGGGAATATGTATTAACTACCAAAAATATAATTTAGCAAGACCATCAGGAATATAGGCTTTGCTAAGTATATCAGAACCTTGTTTGAGAAGCAACAACATAAACACCTTATACAATGGTAGCTCATTGGCTCAAAGCAGTCAGATAGACAGCACCACCCATTATAACAAAGAAACTAATAAACTCTTAGCAACACAATGCTAGGTGATGCCCATTCTTCTTCCAGTTTCAGAACCAGTAGCATTCAGATAACTATAACACTATTTCTCAGACTTCTTGCAGTGCAGACGAGACACACAAGACACAGTATGTCCACGTACAAACAATACAAATACTACCAGCTTACCTCCAGACTGAGCACTGTACAGGGAAGGATCAACCAGAGGAATATTCTGAGGAGCAGGCTGAATAGTGCTACTTGTCACTCCTGCAAATCAATGAAAAAAATATGGACTTGGGTTATTTTTACTTACAGGATTTAAAAGTAATGAAACAAAATGGAACAGGTAAACCTAATGATTTCTAAATTCCACAGCTGATAGCTTACTAATTCTTAAAATGTGTAACAAATAATTTTAAAGCCCTCAATTCAGATTATGAATGTTTTATAAAATAATACAGAAGAATGTACAGCTGTCATCCATTTTATCAGTACAATATTTCACAAGAATTTAATTTCAAGCATTAAAAAACCAGGAAAACACTAGTCCAAGAGACACCGGTTACCCTAAAGCATTGAGGAAAACCTGCTAAAGAGAAGTGTGAGTTACAATTTAAATTTCAAATACAGAAGGTATCTTTTATTATCAGAGACAGTTGCCATTATTTAAAACTCCATGCCAGTCATCTCACACTTGCAAACTATCTCCTTACAAATTCCTTCAAAAACAATTGGTAAAAGTTAGCTAGACTTAAAAGAGAAATGGTGGTGCTAGAAGAAGAAACAGCACTTTACACTGTGAAGCATTCTTGTATCAGTGTTACCATTTTAGACACACTGATTTGTCTAGATCCACTGTGTTTTTGCAGTATGTCCAGATCATAGCAGACTAACAAAGTTATTTCTACAACATCTGCTATGTGGGAAGATGCTATAATCACTTTTATTTATTATTTATTATTTATTATCTGTGACTGCATGGAATGATTGACGGGGTTAAAACCATGTAGTGCAAAGATTTAAGGTATTCCAATGAGGAACGTATTCCATAATTTCAGATCTAGTAAAAACAACACCCTCCCTTCCCAGAACCAAAAAAAGAAAAACCTATCTGAAGGATTTCCCTTGGATAAAAATGAAAAAAGTGCATCTGAACTCTTCATAGGGTGAAACATTTTTAAAATGAGAAAGTAAAAGAGGGATTGTGAGACAAAAACATCTTAAATATTCGATAGTATAAAACCCATCTAAACAATAGATGATTATCAAGATTGAAATTAAGAGATTTCAATTTTTTAATCTTATTAATTGGTAATAATATATTATCATAAAAAGTACAATTAGATTAAAAAGTAGCATTCACCAATCCTTTAATACTTTTTTTTTTTTTTAATACAGCAACTGGAAAGGAATTTTGGCGTTTTAAGAACTTGGTTTTGGTCCAGAAATGGCACATAAGAAGGATGCAGGAGGCAGTACGTTAGGAGCAGGGACAAACTTCCCATTAATATTGTCTGAGGTCAATCACACTGTAGTACTTGCACAGGAAAAAGAGCACAAACCAAACAGCAGAAAAGTATGAATGGTACATCAGGCATGATTGCTATAGTGTTGCTGCAGCACTTCCAACACTATGTTGAATATGCTCCTGCACAAAGAACAGCAGCCTACCTGCACAAGGAAAGCTAAATATGAAATGAATTAATACAATTTCATCTATCAAGTGAAAGATTCAAACACTGCTTTGCAGTATAGATGTTGCAATGCAGTACCATTTTACTTTTTCTAGAGAAGGTAAAAAAATTCCTTCTGCAGTCACTTTTTCAGTCCTTGTATCTCTTCTGGCTAAGTGCTCCAAAATATGAACTACACATTTAAAAAAACCCCAAAAAACATCTAAAAATATTTCAAATGGCATTTTTGCAATGTTACAAAGACGCTTTTGCCACACAATACCTGTGTTACTCTACTTTAAATGTAATAGAAAGTGGGCTAGAATTTGTCTCTCGATAAAGGCATGGATTTTTTAGGATCTGGACATACCTGTGTTATGAGGTACTTCAGCTGGAGTGTTGGCTGGTGCATGGGCACCTGGTGGTATATGTATGCCAGTGTAGTTACTAGTAGGTATGTTGTTAGCTTCATATGTAGATGATGATGTTGGTTGAGTTGCTCCACTATGGACAGAAGATGACCCTGCTTCTTCCCTTTCAACATCTACTAAGATGACACAAAATAGAAATTATTGCAACTATTCTGTACAAACACTTGAAATCTTTGGGTTTCTTTAAAATTTCCTTCCAAGTTTTCATTAGTAAAAAAACTGCCACCACAGTGTGCCAGAAAACATCAACCCAAACCACCTACAGCTGATTCGACAAAATAAAAAGCAATGAACAGGACATCAAAGATCTCTTCTATTCAAATGGAAAGATCACTTCATTATGGGTCTGATTATAAGCAATCTGTCTCATTAGAACAATCCCTTACATCTCCATGTAATTCATCCACAATAGTTGAACAAGACTGCAAATATGCAGCAATCTATATTTTAATACATACATGAACCAGAATATGAAAACCAGTATTGCCCTCCAAAATTCATAAAAAACTAGACAAACCTTTCACCCCATAACAAACCACAAATAAATTGCAAAAAAGTGGAACTTTGGGAAAGTAATACCAAACAAGGAAATTAAATTCAGCTTATTTAAGTCATGACTGTATCTAGAACAGTTAAGAGTACCTAATGCCCTATAATACATCCCATAGCACGTACAAAGAGCATACGTATTATTTTTCAATCTAGTTATGTTCTTAGAGTTCTGGTCTAGTTTAATCAATATTGTTTTAAAGGCTAATGATCCATTTATTATGATAATCATCTAGTTAATTTAGAATATGAATGATTTATACTCCTTTATTTGAATCAATTTTACTTCAAAACAGCTAATTTTCTTTTACTGTGTACGGGCCAATACTGCTAGATGGAACAAATACAGTTTGGTGAATTGCTTATTTAACAGCCAGTTCTAGAAAGTGAACAGAAAAACATATGGGAGCACAAAACTTCTACGTGTGTAGAGCTAACAAAACATGTTCTTTATGAAATTCATACTGATCTTCAACTACAAAAGATTATGTTATGCAAATGCTTCTACTGCTTAATAAACAGTCTACTATTAAAAATATTACTATTACAAAAATAAGAATTTTTCCCCCTGTAAGACCCTTTTCCTCCCAGAAAAAAACGTCAGGTGCTACCTTTACTAAAAATGACTAAACACCTTCTAAGTCGCAATACTATCTACTAACATAAAGGGCTATAAAGCAGACTAAAATCAACAGTAGCATCATTTGAACATTTTTACTGGACTTTAATAAATACACTGTGGTTTTATGAAAATGTTTCTGACATATGCAAGCACACATCTGGCAGGTTTCTAGAAGACAAAGGGTATTTTAAGGTGCCAGATTTTTCCTTTTTCAGTATTTTTGACAAGTAACTCAAGTTGCAATATCATGTGGCAGTATGAGTTAAAAATTTAATGAAAATAAAATGTCTGAAAATTGGCAGAAAAAAAAAAAAGTGATGTTCACAAGTAAACACTGGAAATGCTATCTTTAAATAATAATAATGTAATGATAGGATTAAGCCACGGTTTGAATGCTGCATTTTATATGGTTTTGGTTTTAAATTAAAAAAATAGTATTAAAAAATTTCAGAAAAAAAAAATTGGCAAAAACACAGAGGGTTACTATACATATGATGAATGAAATAGTTATGCACAACACATCATGCTGTGTGAAGGTAAAGCTGCCAAATATTACTTCTAAGAGTTGCCAATTATTTATAGTTTGGTCAAATTGTAGAACTAAAGCTGGATTTTCCAAGTTGGGTGTCTGCTTGAAGCTGGGATTTTGGGAAAGCTGTTTTAAGAATTACTAAGCCACCTTTATGAATGATAGAGTGAGAGAAAACATGCTTCCATTGTACTCAGTATCTCAACCATGAAAAACTACTAGTAAATTCATGCCCAGGCATAACCTGTTAATACATTTATTCCCTTATTCTGCTCCCTGCCGCTTCCTGTTGTCCTTATCTGGTTCTCCAGTCCCATTCTGATTTCTCTCTCTCTGCACTAGGACTTCATATCCCTGCAGCCTCTTGCCCCACACTTGTGTCTCTGTTGCAGTAATCCCATCTTCTCCCCAGAACATTCTCAGTTACAGCTTCAAAACTTCCTGACTGAATCGTTCAGGGTCTCCAAGTGACTCCTGTAACAGTGCAATGCTGTAGGCAGCACTGGCAATGGAAGATATAACTCCAAGTGTTTGTCTAGCAATGTTAAAAACAATCAAAAGAAGTGTTAGAAGTGCTGACCACCCTTAATAACAGTGCCTGCAGAAGGCAAATTCACAAAAGGGTAATCTACTTTTTAATCAGATATACACACCAAAAGATTAAGCTCAACTGTTTGATTTGCTTATTATGCAATGGGCCAATGTTAAACTCTATTAAACATAAAAGTAGTTTTGTTTAAATTAACTCTTAGGTGTTTGAAGTGCCCAAATATCATCAAAGCATTGTAACTATTCTTCCTCCAAAACAAATATTTAAGCTATTCTTTATCAAAAATTAAAATATTGGAAACATTTTAAGATATGCACTTGAAGTATTTGTGAATAGTTTTAACAGTAGTGCCAAATGAAAGGATTTCAGGCTGCTGAAAAAAGAACATTTAAGTCAACAAAGTGTTTTTAAGTTCTGTGGTTAGAACATCCATAACATTAGGGAAAAAAAAATCTCTTCCAGGGAATGGGAATAAACATTAAAAAATCAGAATATTTTCTCATAAAGCAGTAATAACCTAGAACTCAAAAGTTCCTTGCAATATGCTTAAAAGATGCTGAAATACTAGGCTGTGAAACAGTGACACAGTTGTTCTATATGTCCTTTCAGCTCCAGCTGAGTTTCTTGTCTTGGAACCTCATCAGTGTTTGTACTTGAATGCCAGCATAACGAAATCCTGAGCTCTTTATATTTTCTGCAAAGCTACAGTATACCCAGACCATCTGCTTGTGTTTTTCAAATTATTATTTACTTACTGAACGCAAGATTTTGTGAAATAAAGCTGATACCTCTGGCCACATAGCCAACTATCCAAAGATACCTTTTTATCAACAGAGGATTCTCAAGGCTTAATGGCATTACCTTGCCTAGCGTAAGGAAGCATCGATTATGAGAACTTCAGCAGCCCAGCACACTAAATTTAAGACTAGCAACATTTTTAATTGTACAAAGTCTAGACTTCTCCAATTCTCTGGACTCCTAATTTTAATGAGTTCAGAGAATGAAAATTATCTATTTTAATTTTAAACATTTAAACATTTTTTTCTCATTCTGCTGTAACATTTCTCTTTTGCTTGAGATGTTGCCTTAAGATTCACAATGTGAAGTTCTATTGGAAGACTTCAAAAAAAACCAAAAACCAAAAAACAAAACAAAAACCTTCATTTATTTTTTCCCATAGCATTGAGAAATAACTCAAAAATCCATCAACATTTCATATAACATTCTTTCTACTAGTTGGAACTATTAATGTTTTCTGAAATTCTGTAATAGAAATGTAGACTACATATTACACATTGCAACGAAAGCATTAATGTATTTACTATGGCTATACCATGACAATTCAGGAATTTTTTCATATTTCCTTTTTTTTTTTCAACTAGCATAAAATCTTTCTGGATAATCAAGGGGTAATGCTAAGTAACTTTTATGTGTAGTCTAGGACTTGTATTCCAACTGCATTAATAAATTAAGCATGTCATTTTAAGGTTTCCATGGTGGCATCCTGACAAGAGTATCCATAAATCCAACAGCAGAACGGCATAACGCATGCCTATGTTGGTGTAAAAACACCTCCAAGAGTTACAGTATGGTTTTCAAGAATCACAAGAAAAAATAACACTTTGGAAAAAAATGGTAATTTGTCAAGCTTCAGAGACCTAGCTTTACTCTGTTTAAACAGACTTTTTCCACTTGCTAGGAGAGGAAGAAAATGAGCAAGCAGACAGGAATGGGGAAGGTTCAGTCATACTTTCAAACAGTTCTGCTTTTCTTCTTATGATGCACAAAGCAAGAACTGAAACTCTTTTTTACTGATTCTTCTCATAAAAATTAATTTGCATAAAATTTAAGTCTTGGTTATGTAGGACATTATGGACACCTACGTTATGGCAAATAAGCGTCAAAAATATTTTTCATTTAATTTCTCAGAAAATAAGTGTGACAAATTATCTTTTTTTATACGAAAAAAAATTCAACAGCAACAAAAAAAGATATTCCAAAATTATAGATCTTGCAGGCATCAGTAAGAATGTTAAAATTTTGGCTCACTCAGCATTTTTATCCCTTTTAAGTTGCATGTAGACATAACTTGATAATGAAAGCAAGCGTCTGTGCCAATTCACGCTACCACCTGTAGTGAACTGCAGTGAATATGAAGGATTTGATTATAACCTGGATTCTACTTTCTTCTACAAGAGTTTCTTTTGTAGCCTTGAGCAAGTCAGTTACCTTTACATCGCACATATAAAATGAAGAAAGAACCTATTTGTTGCTGCTGAGGAAGAATTAGCTTCTACACAAGTTGCACACACAAATTATTAGCAAATGCTTTGTAATAATAGAAAATAAACATAGAAATTCTATGTTTGCAGTTGTTTAAAATTCACAATTTGTTTCACGTAATCAAGTGAGAGCTTTACCAAACTATGAGCCAGATCACTAAAGAGAACTCATTTAAAGCTAAAAATATTTAACTGAGCTATTAATTACATTCAGTGTAACAACAGACTGTTCTCCCACATGTTGCATTCTCCATTAAATCATCAAAATGGTGATTTGACGAAGATGTGGTGATGTTTGCAGTTGGTGTTACATCATACGTCCCTTTTGCTACAGCCGCACCAAAAGTTAAGAAAATTGCCTTGAAGAAGATTTCATGTTGAAGAAGAAATTAGTTTGGTAATGCTTCACTTCAAATACAGCTGTGCCTAGACTGGAGGATATTTCAATGGGTAAAACTCCAGTAATTAAGTCTGTAGGTGTCTTTAGGTAGAACAAGAAGAATAAAGAAGTGGTTTTCAAATTGTATCATACTCAGTATTTGTTCAAAAATATTTGAATTATGTTGCAGTGTTTCTGCAGTACTACTACATAAAGAGTATTTTATCCAGGAATCTGCAAAGAGAGTATAATTGGCATCCAGGCTTTTAGACTATAAATACTAAAAGTAAATAGCAACAGATGTTTGCTACATGCTCTCATTAAAAAAATTTTGACAACATACTGTATAAATTAATTTTTTAGAAAAATGTAACACTGTCCAGGACATATCAAATAACAGATTATGATGTGGAGAGACACTTCTCAAACTTTTTTGGCTAAATTTGAAACTCAAAAATGCTCTCTTTCCACCCACTTTCTTTTCCATGTACAACTGAATGATTATTTTCAAAAATCAGAAAAAAGAAGGAGTCTTGAAGGTTACCTGGTTCCTTTCCTCACTCACAGAAGCACTAACATAGATCACGCTGCTCTAGACAGATTGCATGAGCTTGGAAGAGACTTCCTGAGATTATCCTCATTATTATCCTCATTCACATAGGGTCAGCTAGAGCCAGTTCTCCATGACTGTGGCCAATTGGGTTTTGAATACTTCCAAGCATGGAGATTCTGTAACTTCTTCTGAACTTTCAATATCTCACCATGTTCATTATGAAAATTAATTAATTTACATTTTTCCTGTTGCAAACCATGTCCATTGCCTGTTGTCCGGTTGCTTACGCATGTCCAAGAATAGTCTGGCTAAGATCTCTACACTCTCCCATTATGTATAAATAAAGACAGCCACAAGAACTCTCCTTACACCCACTTAACTTCACCTTGTATGCCATGTTTTCCAGTTCACAGCTGGAAGACAACAAAAAAACCGCATACTTCAAACAATATGCAAATGAAATTGGGCTTGGAAGGAGCAAGTAAGTTAGCCTGTCTTCTACTTTCTTATGCTTAGCTCACTGTCTGATAAAGGTAGCAAGCTAAGTTTTTATTCATGTTACTTTGTCACTTTTTATCTTTGCTACCCATTTGTCATCTGCTAAAGAAACAGCTAGTGGCTGATGAGGAATGAATAGGATGCTATACCTTACTGGAAGGACCACCGGTTTAATCTTTCTATAAACAACAGGTCATGCCCATCCTCCTCTTTCTTCACAGATAAACAGAAAAGAGAGGCCTCAAATTATGAGATTACATGATGAAAAGCTTGTGAATCAGAAATCTGTTTTCAAGTATTTTGACATTAGAAAATAAAATTATTTTCAAATAAAAATTGAGTTTAAAACAAAACTAATGTGTAGAAAATTACAAGCTTACTCATATTTGAAATTACAGGTTCAGACTTCAAAATCCAGTGAAGACTCAGGTATGGACGGCAAACATGAATAAGTGGAAACAAACAAATACTTTCATGCATATATATGTACGTACGTGTGTGCAAGTATAAATACATCGAGCATCTATATGAATATGCAGGTTCACAAAACTTTATGTAGCCACCCCTACAAGGTTGCTCTAGTTAGATACAAGCTACACTCTACAAGTTAGATTTCTCTCATTTGCATTGCAGATTTATTTACTGATTTTTTTATTTAAATTTGTATTACTAAATCCAAGCTTAAGACATAAATTAACATCAACTTAATTGACATTTTTTCAAGCCACAAAAGCCTCAAACCAGCTCAGAAGAAAATTTCATGTGATTTACTGTTCTTAGTTGTTTCATTAGGTATGTGAAGAATGACACAGAGGTAACTGTCATAGTGCAGAATTAGTCTGTTTTAATCTGCTTAATGAAAATATGAAAACAGGATGTCTTGGGAATGGATAAGAGATTAAACTTTAAAATTCATATTCAATCTGTGTTGACTGAAGAGAAAAACAACGACCCCTTATTAATACAACTGATCACCATCAAAAGCAACTGGTGAAATGCAAAAAGAATTAAACATCCACAAAGCATTGTTTTTATATATTTCAGAAACGAATCATTTTTGCATATATTTTGCTTTAATCAATAATTGAAAAGCATGAGCAGCTTACACATGTAACAGTAATACTTTTTTCTGTTTTAGCAGTTTAACCAAGTTTTGCACATGATTTCATTTGACTTCACAAACACATGCACATATTTGTGAAGTTTGTGGATCTATACTTTAGAAATAGGGTAATATTTATGAAGTTTAGAAATAATATGGTAACTTTGGTTAGACTGTTTAGTTACTTTTAGTAAAAATACTGAAAAGAGAGAACAGAGCTGCTTTCTCAGAAGAGATTAAGATATGATCTATGTTCTCCTGTAAGAGAGAGTCTGCTTGGTATGTGTTGTTACTTTATTGAGAGGTTAGTTCATTTCTGCTTACACTGCTGTGTCTGTCTTTAAATCTCTAAATAAGAAAGTTTTGAATGCCTCTAAAGACTCATACTCAAGAGCCAGGCCTTTTAAATTAGCAGCAGTTTAGACAGGTCTGTGTGTATTAAATAGAAGACAGTAAAAGTTACTGTTTGGGAGTTTTAGAACAGCCTGTTCTGATATATGTTCATTTTAGTTAAATGGATGTCCTTGGAAACCCCCACTTAATCTAACAGTTAAGGAGGTAACTTCAAGGAGTTCTGTACAAGATGGTCAGGTAGCCAGAGGACCACAGGGAAAAACAGAAAGCATGAGGAAAACGGGAATGAGTGAGATAGAGGGAGGAAACAAAATTGAAAAAGAGTAGGTCATAAACCTGTTTTGAACACACATTATACAGGAAGAAAGGGGTTGTCTCGCGATCAGGTGTTTGCTTTGAAGCTGAATTCACCTATGATCAGTTTATTTTCAACTCCTTTATAACATCTGAGAGAGGGTAAACTGGCAAAGGGGTCATAATTACAGAACAGATTTAAAAGGAGGAGTGTGGTTATTAATAAAGAAATACATGGTTCTGGCCCAAAGTTGACAAGGCTGTATTCAAAATAATAAGCTCCACTACAAAGAAAAAAAATATTTTATTAAATATGTCAATCAAACAGTAAGGTCCAATAAAAATAACAGTAGGAGAAGCTGAAAAAGCAGAAGGTGGCCCACTGTGAAAGAAACATTAAACTGGGAAGCTGTGATTCCCATGGGGTGCTCCCTGAAGAACTGTGCATACCATCTATTTGAGTCTTGGCATAGCACTCTGCTCTTTTGAAAATAAAGGGAAAACACATACCGAAACTCTCTCCTTCCATTCCAATGGGGCCAGGCTGAGGAGTCTCTCCATTCTTTAAGCAGTTGTGAATGTATGCTGCCTTCCACCTGGCATACTTCCTGTGCTGGGCGTTCTGGGAAGGGAAAAGGACAATCGTTTCAACCACTCACTTCTGCAAATTAATGCATTGAAAACAGAAACATGAACATGTTTTCCACCTTGAGAGGAGATTATAAAACTAAACTGCTTTATCTTCTGTCATTTGACACCTCTTTAAAGATAAGCAATGCGTGAAATTAATGGGTGAATTAAAAAAAAAAAGTAACAGCTCTAACAGGATCTCAGCATGAAAGGAAAATGTGGAGAACCTTCTATTAGTGCAGTATACCAGGAAAAGGAAATAAATTGAAACGAGTATGAAGTATGAAAGGCACTGTGCAGTAATTACTGATGCAAAATGATGATGAAACCTTCCTATCTCCATAAACTAAGATGACTACTTAAGATTTAAATACCTGAACCTTAAAATGCTACTGTTGCTGATCACTAATATATTTTCTAACTAAATTTTTTTAAATTTTTAAAAATTATTTAAAAGCATGAATACAGAAAGGTTGATGCACATTAATGTGATTTGTTTGGAATATTCTAGGACATACAATATTTTTGATCTAGTATCTTCACAACACAGCTAAAATTCAGACGAAGGACCTTTTTCTGCAAATTTAAATTAACAGCTAATGGCAAGTTTAATAGTTCAATTTTTGGAAAAAATATTGCATCTCTAAAAATGATTATTATATTGACAATCAATATATTTTTTTTGCCAACTCTCCTCTTCTGAAATGGTGTCAGTGTGAAGTAATAGGAGTGAGAAGTGAAGTGGCTGCTCGCCTTTCTGATTCTGTTTCTATGGTAACAGTGTGAAACTGAAAAAAACGGACATGATTTTTCACTACTTTCAGTTTGGGGGAAAAAGAAATTGAGGAAAAGCATTTCACCTGGGTTTTCACAAATTATTCTTTTCAGGACATGAGTGATTGAATAAGTGTCAGAATTTTAACTATTTTGAGATTTTCCATTTCATTTTTTAAAATATACTTTACTGTTCCTGGTACAACCTTTAACATGTCAAAACATAAAATGAAGATTGGCCACGTTATGTGTCCTGCGACTGTTACAACAGTGTTTATTTAATCCAGGAAAAGTTCCTGATTGTTGCAATAAATCTTAAACTGATCATGCAAATCAATTACTTTGTCAAAAGTTGTATGAGAAATGACCGGTTCTGACAGTTATGAGGTAACATATATCAACAAACAAGGCTGATCATAAACAGAGATGAGAAATGTAGAAGGACGAGTGTAATAACCAAATGAACAATTCAAGTTGCGATAGCCTGCTCCACATCAACATCATGACCTGCAAGATACTGGTGAACTCAAATTCCACACTAACAAACACAGGTAAAGTGTTTTGAAAACGGAGGTAGACAGAGTGATCTCTCATCAAAAGTCCTGGTTGAAATTAAATCCAAAGTTTCTGAGAACTGATAAAATGACAATCAATACTGTACTTCACAAAGCCTATTATAGTGTCATCTAAAACAGGGTAGAAAGAGACAATACAAAAGGTGTCTCCAGCAAGCTCCCTTGCTCATATCTAATATGCTGTATCCACCAGGATGCTAATGAAGTGCTTGAGATACAGTCTTCATTTTTGCAAACAAGATGTTCTCCAGAAAAAGCCTGTTCTCATGACAGATTTATTAAAATGCATTCACTATACCTCAGAAACAAAAAGTGCAACTAGAATACCTGTCTTTCTGTTAAATACTTTCTTTCAGTAGTCATTTCTCATGAGTCAATGTTAGAAATTAAATTCCTTTATTACTAAGAAACATACTAGAAGCCCTAAAATGAAGAAATACACATTCAGAGGACAGTACTTAAAAAAATATTATTATGCAAAATTTAACAGGCTATACATCTCCCCTTTGTTCTAATATCGCAATTATTTACTGATAAAATGTGAAGATGGTGTTTCATCAGGTGTCCATGCCCAGGTTCTGGCAACATGGCGGGGCAGTGGTGGTGTCAGTGAAGAGAGGCCAGGGCTGTCCTATGTTGGATAAAACCAGTTCCACAGACCCACTATGGGACACAGCTGAGACCCTCGGCCAGGCTGGTGTTGCCCCAGGAAGAGAGTATTTAAGAATGGGTCAAGCACTCTCCAACCCCCTGGCCCAAAATGCTGAATGGAGAGAGGAGGAGGGAATAAAATGTCACTTTTGTCATGCATCCCAACTGCAAAGCTTAGCATTCCAGATCTGAGAAGCAAAATTCTGTTGCTTTTAGTTTGTTTTTAATATGCACTGCTGTTGCTTTTTGGAAGGCTGCCCTACTGAATGAATGTTGCTACTGCGGTCAATGAAAAGAATGACACGCAGCTTCCTACTGAACTAAGCTGTGTCTTGTAAAACACATCTTCCAGAACAACAGCTTCTGCAAAAGTCTAAGACAGTCATGCCATACTTATCCTATCATTCCTTCATGTAAAACTGGACAAGGAAACTGTTGAAATGTAATGATGCTACAGAGAAGTACAAACCTTTCACTGTTATTTCTGGTACACTCTCTTTATTGTCTTCACTGATTAAATAAAATGAGAGAATTCTCCTTTCCAGTTACAAAGCATTTCTGTCCTTTCAGCATCAACAACAAAAAAACCTGACACACAGCAGTCAGCATACTATTACTAGCGTTCCACACAAACATTAATAAAAAGTTCTTCCATCTGCAAGGCAGGATTGCTTTAGGACCTCTGACGAGTCACTGAATTAGTCCACTGTCCTATGTACTAGATTCCTACAGCCTAAGATGACTGTTTTTTCAGTCCAGTTCAATGTGCATTCACTATCTGGCTCTAGGAAATACTATTTGATATAGTTACTGTATTTCGTATAGTAAAGGATGTCAAGGTGCAGAGCAGCCAGTTCTAAGAAAACACATGAAAAGAGCAAACTTACTTGTGCCTCCTGATAAATGAAAATTTTACATTGGTATAGTCTCAGGCTATGGAAGATGGGAGAATCTTGCAAGGACTCTTGGTCAAGAGTTTTTCTTGGGTCAGACCTATCTTTAATATCTACACTTACACCCCATGGTATACAGGAAGTGCACCACTGTTAAGACCATTCCTTTACCCTCCTTTCAATATTTACAAATGAAAGTAGCCACAACTACATTTTAAACAGAGCAAGTACCACTGCACAGTAGGGACACATCAGATTGGGGATTTAATTGAAGGATGTGGAGTCTGTGAATTCCAATCAAGGCATCCAAAAACAGGAAGGTGGAAAAAGTCAGGAACTTTTATTTTTCAACAATCATTTTTCTCTATAAGCATTCCCACTAGCTCAATGTAATGCTATGTGTCTCAGAGTAATAATCAAACTTCGAATTTCTGATACTTGTCATGAAGCATCTTCTAACAGATAATAGTTGCCTAATATTTCACATATGATTTATTTGAAATACTCAGGACAATTGTTTATGACTTACTAACAAATATCTGACTACACAATTAGAACGCATGCTCTCTGAAAATGATATTCACAAATTATAAAAGCAACATCTGTGCCAGGAAAAATAAGCATATAATATACTCAAATGCCTAACACTTACCTCTTCAGAGAGCTCCCCAAATACCGTTAGAACATCCATCAGGAGACTTGCAGTATAAAAGGACTTTATCATGTTTCTGTAAAAATGAAACTATTTCAGTAATTTGGTAATGTCAGTCTCTCAGAATTGCATTTTAAAAGTTGTCATTTTAGATCATACTGGTTTGTTTCAAGTCAAATATCAGGTTTTTTTTTTCTTTTAATCTGATGTTACAGATTCTGCTTCACAAGGTTTAATTATAGCAATATTGATTAGTCTCTTGACTACTATGCAGAAAGTGTGCAGTATTTTCTAAAACTGGTCGTGTTGTGCACTTAGATTCTAGTTTGGAATGTTTCACATAAGACATAGGAAATCTGGTATTAGCCTAAAAAAATAAATCAACATGCTGTAACAATTGCTGTAAACCAAACCACATAATGGATCAGCACAACTATTTTACTACCATG
The DNA here is from genome assembly GCA_013399695.1 of Formicarius rufipectus. Lineage (NCBI taxonomy): Eukaryota > Metazoa > Chordata > Aves > Passeriformes > Formicariidae > Formicarius > Formicarius rufipectus. The sequence continues at coordinate 720,722 of VXAU01000433.1, read as the reverse complement.
GGTCAGTAGAAACTACAACATGCTTGATGTAAATAAAGCACAGTATTAGCCTGCGGTTTTAGAAGGCTTGCCAGCAGGTGAGCAACCTCTAAAGGAATATAAGGACAATACCAGCCAATGAGTGAAGTCAGAGACATACAAGTAGTACCAAATTAAGTTTTCTAAAAGAGAAAAGAATGCTTTAAAGCCCAATTCTTGTTTCTAATCAAATTAAAAAGAGTTTGGATATTCACATTCTCTGACCAGTACCTTAACTCAGATAAGAAATCCAAAGATTTTCACCTACTTATGAAATTGCCCAGCTCTGTCTTCATTGTCTGCATATAAAAACATTTTCAAAGCATAATTCTCCACATGAGCAGAACCAACAATTTCCTGAGTAATTGCTTCATTATCACCAAATTGCTTTTTCATCTGAAAAATGTTGGAAAAATACATTAATTACTTTATTTGACCCCAGCAATTCTGCAAACACAAAATGAACTTGCAGACCTAACGCCAAGTACAACTTAAAAAGAAATAACATACACTTCGTTTTACAAATTTCCAGCTTCTAACATAACAAATATCAAAAACAGCATGCAAAAGAGAAAGCACAATCTTTTGAAGAGAAACATTATAAGTAGCTCTGAATCTTCAATCACAAAATAATTATAAAAACCACCAAAACTGCCCCAAAATTAAACTCAACTACAATATTGTGAAGGAATAGCTACAGATGTTTTTCCCCTTTGCATCCAAAGACTGGGCACTCTGAAGCCTGTGTCAGGATTCAACACAGTTCAATTGATAAATTAAGGCATGCTTTATAAAGGTGTTGTAAATCAGAACCATCACTTATCCTCCCTCTTGTAAAAGTTATTTCACTGCAGTTCATTACATCTTTCAAAGTGTCTCAGCCCTACCTTGACTGGTCTAGTGACCTATGGATTTACTGGAATTTTCAGTGTAAGCAGCGTATTTAAATTCAAGATCTCTTTTCAAAGATGTTAGAGTACAAAAATCCTCAGGTTTCCTAATAAAAATCAGTAAAGCAAACAACCCTCTAACAGTTACAACAGGTGGATTTACAGCTTCTGAATAGGCTTACTGTTTGCACATAAGGAAATCTCAGGTTATCCTCAGAGAACAAAAACAGGAACACTGCATGATACTAGCCTGCACCCTTTATTTTGCCAAAAGATTTCAAAACAATCTCTGAATGGTAGCTATTTTTCACTGTGCGTGTGAAGAAAATTTAATCATGCAGGCTGCATTTCCATATTTTTTAGATTGCTGCCAACTTTTTAAGACATAGAATGTTGCCAGAAAACTTACTTTATTTCCGTAGTGAAACATCAGCTTTCCAAACAGAATTTTAAATTTACAGACTTTTGTCAAACTAATCTATGTAGTTTTCAAAAAGTGTTTGTTTTACAAAGTATAGTTTTCTTGTAAGAGTATCACAATTTGTAAATTGAAAGATATGTAACTGAAACAAAACACTGAAGCTAACTCAGGAAGAAAGCTGTTTGTATATGTATGTATTTCCCCAGCCTACCTATAAACATTACACTCAAAAAAATAACATATCACAATACTTTATTTGATGTTCAAGGGAGATTATTTTAAACACACAACTGACACTGCAACATATACTTGTAAAAAGACTAAAGTCAACCAAGTTATTTACTTTTGAAATTACCCTTCACACCATCTGTGATTCAATAAAGCAGTAGTGGTATTTTAAATGTTGATTCAAAATTTGAACCTAAAAATCCAGCCATTTACGTTTAATTTTACAAATAAACCCCAAACATTTACATGAAACATTTATTGAAAGAGAAAACGAACACAATCTTACTTAAAAATATTTGAGGGAAACATGCATTTTGGATGAAAAATCGCTGTGCTTAATTCACATATTTGGAATGACATTTCTTGCAAAGAACTCATCTTGTAATTTCCAGCTGTATCTACGCTGTTTTATTCTTTGCTATTATGAAGCTCAGGATTGTACGCAAGCTTCTGTCTTAACCTTTAAAAGATCCAGTTGTGGCAACACATGAAAGGACAGATCTGCAGTGACCCTCTGTGCCCCCTGGTGGTTAAGGGAAACTAAAACCAGCTGCTAATAAATTACTGCAGAGGTCTAACTTTTCACAAACCCAAGCTTCTCATGCAACGAAACAGCTGTACATGATTAGCTTAAGGGTGCTCTCCTTCCACGACTTGCATATGTAGAAGAACCTTGAATACCTGTGCATCAGTTGTCACACAGACAATCTCACCAGCAACTGAAAGAAGAAGCCATGGATTCTTGCTGCTTTTCTAGTCTTTCCAACTTTGAAACAGAAGGGGTAACTGAACACTGCAGACAGATTAACTGCTGCAGTACCACAAGGGATTCAACAAATTTCAACAACCCTTAGGAAATGAAGAGTAAAATCTTCCGGAGTTCTAATCTCACTTCTCCTGCCACCTCTCCCTCTCTCTGAAAACCTATTAAAGGTGTCAAAATCTGATGAAATACGAAGAAGTCACTGTACACTGAATTTTCCATTACTAAAAATCCGTGATAAAACATAGCAAGAAGCAAAGTATGACCAAAAAAGACAAATAGTTCATTCCCTCCTCCACCGGC
>VXAU01000433.1:704760-717508 GCA_013399695.1 Formicarius rufipectus | reverse complement strand
GAGAGAGAGAGAGAGCTTTATTCAGGAAGTAGGGACTTTTTATAGTCCCTTGGAGGGGGTTCAGGTTCTCCAATGGGGGGAAAAGGTATTGTGTGGCTTTGGGCCAACAGGGATTAGGGGATTAACATATAGGCGGGGAAAGGTTTCAGGGAGAAAGGTGGGTCACGCCCCTCGGTTCCCTGGGGGGTGGTCTTGGAATGCCGAAGGGGCTCTCTGGGAAGGGCACATGGTATCTAGGAAGTGGTACAAAGGGATTCTGGGAAGGGGAAGGCATGGATTCCAGAGGGGGACATACATGGCAAAGGTAAACATACATTTTACACAATATTAAAGCATCAGTTCAAGGTCTTATCAGTTACATTCTGCATCATTTCCAGGTGTTATCAGTTACATTCTTAATCATTTCAAGGTATTATCAGTTATATTCTTAATCCATTCCCACAACTTTCTGCTGCCAAATGAGCACTTAACCCTTAAAATCCACACACTTCTTCCTTTGAGAATATTGAAAACTACGAGGCATTAACACAAACATCTCCTTGAACTTTTGTACAATAACTTTACCTTTCTTTGTCTAAATCTGTTCTGGTTAAGGCATTTTAATAGTATCATGTTCATTCAAAATAGCATGGGACAGCCTCACTCACTGTGCTTACAAAAATTGATTGTATAAAATCACCAATCTCTAACAGAGGATATAATCAGAAGTACCTTTATCTCTTAGAGTATATTTTAAAAACTTCCTGGGTACAACAGCTTAGGTCAAAAATTTCAAAAGCATCCAAGGACTAGGCTAGCAAGTCCTACAGTCCTACAGCAAAAATAACTCTCACAAACTTTAAGGAATCAAAGACAAATCCATTAAAAAAGACTTCTAGAACACCTCCTATTTATTTCATAATTAATTATGATTTGTTATGAAAATACATTTGAATAAAATATCATAATTCATGCTGACTACACAAAACCTTATAGCAAAATTTCAGCTATGTTCATGCATGCATGCATACACACACAGAGAGCTTTATCTCCTTCCAATCCTTCTGCCAATTTCTTACATACAACTTAAATTCATACAATGTGCCTTCATACAGAATAGTTGCAACAGTGACAGATGACAGAAGAAATCACATTTGCAGAAGATTAAATAAAAATTAAAGTTAAATTAAATTAAATCTTTTTAGATAGGAGCGATAATTTCTACTTACAGCTTCCAACTGATCCATAAGTTTGGATAAAAATTTACGGCACTCTGGGGTTTTACTATCAATCTTCATCCCTGTTTGCATGGCATACAAACGACCTTGAAATGGTACAAAACACAGAAAAAACACCCATAGTGATTTTCTGAGGCAAACCCCATTAGCAAACAACACAATGCCCCCCACATGCCTGAAAGACAAACTCGTGACTTCACAATGTCCTGACATCAGTACTAATGTGCAATGACAGCAAAATCTGGATATGTTTGGTCTTGCAGAGATACTAGGAGACATTTTTGAGAGATTTATGCTTTATTTTCCCCAATCATTATCACTGTTCATTTAAAATTGATGTTTGTATCACTATTATGATGTATCTAGCAATTTTGTAAATTATCATCACCCTTGCTTGCAACTCTCTCAAACAGAAATGTCAAGTAGATTTGAGAGAATGTATGGATATGTATGGAATATATCTCAAAAATGGAACTTCATGTAGCAGGAACTAGTTAGCTTTAAAATACTATTTTAACAAATGGAATTAAGCATCTATTATCTCCATGTACATAGCATCGAAAGACTCAAGACACAAACCTCATCTTTAAAGCAGACAAGATGACTTTATCAAATTTTACCTGCAAGTTGCCAGTTTTTAATATGATCTTGAAAATGAATGATTAACATCTTCTGATTAAAAATTATCTTTTTACTACTGAAAAACTGTGAATTTTAGATTTACACATGGCAGAACTTCACAGGTTTCATGAAATGGGGGCAAACCCAAACAACTATTATTTACTAGGATTAACATGCACAGAAAAGCGAAAATAGACAGAAATATTCAGTAATCAAATGCAGAACATTTTCCACAGAGAAATCATTCCACTCTCACTCCTGACCTTCAAGGGAGTCTTACAAGACACTTTCTAAGCTATGTAGGTTTCATCAAGTGACAACATTAATATTAAGGTAGTGACTGATACTCTTAAGCCTACCTTATTTAAGGTTCAGTATGCTGACATGTTAATATTAAACATTTTGAAACCAGCATATATAAAGTTAAAATTAGATTTCAAAGAAATTCAAACACAGAAAGATACAGAGATTTGTAGCTAAGGGACTAAAATTAATTTAAGTCTACCATCAATTAAAGTATCATCATCACATGACAAGGAGTTAAACCTCAGTCTTCAATTAAATGGCTTTTTAAGTAAATACTTGACTATAAGCTCCCCTAGACATATTTCATCATATAATTTAATAATATAAAAATTAAGAATTAATATAAGGGTTGCTAACCTATGAGCCATCTAGATCAGTTGACGGATGGAAATATCAACTTTTTTCAGAGGCAAATTAATTTTAGACTGATATGCACTAGGGTGACAAATTCAGAATACCCCTGGCCATTACTGGATATAGATTTATCTTTCTTACTGAAGTACGCATCTTCAGATATCTTCCAGAAATCATTTGCATAAAAAGAACTCTGTTTCCATATAAAAGGAACTTGCAAATGTCTTTAGTCATGAAGATGTTTAATAATTAAAAGATCTAGTAACTTTTAACTGTTTCTCTTGTGTTACCTTTTTGTGGCAGGGTTTTTTTACATTCATTCAAAAATATCCCTTTAAATAGTTGAAAGCAAGATAGTTTCTTTTGCTTACTAATATCCAAAGGGGTATATTTACAGGACTGTGACATCTGTACGCTTAGTAGGCAGCCCTGAGAAGCCAGCCCTTTCCCCTCTTAGGATTTCAGAGGCTGAGAAAAACTTCAATAGACTCCTTTAGGCAACTCCAATGAACAAATGCAAAACAAGTCTTGAACAAACAGAAAACACAGGTCACAGAACGATAGTAACAGTTAAGAAGCATGTTTTTCCTGTCCATGTATAACTTTTCACTGTGGGTGACATCAAGCAACACTCCATACCAACACTGCTTTCCTTTCAACAAAAGACTCTGGGACCAAGGTGCCCGAAAATACTTAGGGCATTCAATATTAAATATTATCCGAAGCACAGACTGTCAAGAAAATATGAAGGTGCTCCAGCATCAGCTTTACAGATACTAAGAAAAGAGATATCCTATAGACATACTATTAATGCCACCTGAGATAAGATTAGATGCGTTCCACCTGTCACAGCAATTACATCTCTGTACCAGCCAGTCGACCATATAAGACAGTTCCCACATTTAGCCATTAAATCCCAATTTGTATCAATACCTATATAAACTGTAAAGATTTCCTAAAAGATCTTATTAACTGGTAAAAGGTGAAAGCACACTTAAGTTATTGTAACAAAAGAGTCTACTGCGATCTTTAAGAACTTTTGAAGTCCAAAATTTTTTCATACTCCCTTCTTCACATACAGTATATGTTTGAAAGGAAGATTACTGCGTAACAAACCTGTCTAAATAGGTCTCTAATGAGGCAGTAATTGAGATAAAGGCAAAAGCTATCCCTTCTTTCTCAAGTAAATGGTGATCAAGAGCAAAATGTCTGTGAAAATTACTACTGACAGAGCACCACTGCCTAGTAGCGTTCTGTACCAAAAGCTAGTCTTGACTCAGATACCATTGATAAAACACCCCAATTGCAATGAAGGATGAGGCAACCTGCACGCCAGAAAATGCAAACCATACCCTACCAGTCAAAATCTCCACAAACATCAGTTTCAGCTGATGAACTGAAGATACAGAAGAAAAAGTACACTCTCCACAGTCTGAATCTCACCACTGCCAAACAAAACGTTAAGTATGTTTAGACACACTTATTGCTTTACTCAGCACTGCTCTAGTCAAAAGCAGGGCTCTGGGATTGAAAACCTCTGTCAATGATCACTAAACTTATCAACAAACAGCATGTGAAATAGTTGACAAACCGAAAACCCGACAGATTTCTAGGGACAGAGACAAAATAGGAGGAGGAGGAACTAACTTGGTATTTACTTTTAAAGACACTACAGAAATAAAAATAATATTCTTTTAATCTTTCAAAATTTTACTTTTCAAATAATCTCTATGGAGAGCAATATGTGAATAATCTGAAAGCAGTAAGCAATGCCTCGCCTTATTACCGACAACAGGAAAAAGTGTCTGCTAGTTCCACTCTTTCCATTTTTGAGTATTATTATATCGTATTTTTAAGGCAAAGAATCATAATTTATTTCCAAATGCAACTTTTCCATGTCTTGAGAGTTTTGCCATCCTCTTTGGTCTCTCCCAATTTTGAAACGTCCCAGGTATTCCACATGAAGGCTCTCTGTAAGGTTGTGTTGGTTTTGATACTACTACCTTTGCCAATTAAGGTGTTACAAGTCCCTAGCACATCTTTTATTTTAGTGTGTACTTCATCACACAAGTATTACTTACAGTAAATATATGTGATAGTAACTGAAAATTATGTTTGCATAGTGAAGAAAAACCTCTTAATGGCCTTTTCCTGCCTAACTTGCAGCTAATGGGCAAACTCACTTTATTACAAAATTTGCAGCAGCAATGAACAAAACGTAACTTTCCAGTGTTTAATACCATCAGTCGAACTTTAAACTGGCAACTAATGGTCAAAGAACTGTCCTCCATGTTTATGTTGACAGGTAGTCTCAGTAGCAAGTAACTCATAAGCAAGAGACTAAACGTTTACTGCCCCCAACATCTCTTCTGAGACAGTCAAAAGTGGTAGTTGTTCAGTTGCCCCCTTTCCCCTCTATCTGAAAGAAAACAGTGTACTTATTTACAGTCCTTTAAATACAGCTGTTTTGGTTTCTGTAATACTGCAAAAGCAGTGGAATGTATTTGTACTGTGCTTGCTAAGTCACAAAACTGTGGCTTTAATGGAAGTGGTTCAACTTATAATAAGTGGAAGTTAAGCTCCTGAACAGCATGGACACCATGGAAAGAAATCCTTTTAGTGTTCTGTACTACAAATGCATTATTTTAACTTATAAAATACCACACTTGAGATGCCATTTTATATAAAAATTGATTTTTCTCTTGTCATGGGTTTCTGTAGCTGAATTTTAGCAGAAAGTAGAAGTACTTTAGTAGAAGCAGAATTCAGTAGAAGCTGCTAGAAGTTTCTCCTGTCCTGTCGAGCTAATTAAAAGTATAGTTATGCCTCTGTGATACATATTCAAGAACTGGAGTGTTTGTGTAGTTGAAAATTCCAGCATTGAGATAACAACACAGACAGAGAGAGACCAAGGTCAGAAGAGCAGGAGGAGGCGAAGGAAGAAGCCTACGCTGGAGCAGGGTTGCGGGGGNGGAACAGGTTTCTTCCCCGGCAGAAGTGTTGGCCAGGGGGTGGACTCATGATGGAGAAGTTTGAGGACTGTCTCCCATGGGAGGGACCCCATAGGAGCAGGGGAAAGATTAAGAGCTGATTAAGGTCCCCCTGCAGACTGTGGTGGAGCACGTTGTCCCAACTGCAGACCACGGAAACCATCGGGGTGCAGAGACCCAACTGCACCCCATGGAGTGACCCACAGGACGAGACCAATGCCAGCAGCACGACCACCACCTGCGAAACTCTCATTCCCTGCTCTCTTGAACTGCTGGAGGGAGGAAGGGGAGTGGGAGGAGTGTTCTTAAGACTGATTTATTTCTTACTTTTTAGTTTTAGTGCTTCTAGTTTTAATTCTTATCTTGTTAGTAATAAATTTAAGTATTTAGCTACTCTGAGTTCGTTTTGCCATTATCTCTCAGCTGGTTTTTTTTTCTTCTTTTTTTCCCTTTCCCTCTGGGAAGGGGCGGGGGGCGGAGCCTGGAGGTTTGGGTGGACACTGGGTGAAAACCACCACATCTCTTCAGAATTTCTCATACATAGAAAAAAAAATCTGAAGTGCATGTCCCTAATTACCACATTAATATACTGCAAAACTAAACAATTAGACTTGCAGGAGCCATTTGCTTAGTAACTTTTGATAAAAAAATTCCTCTGTGAAAAACCAAGCTTATAGAAGTGCTGATGTAAAAAGACAACTCATACATGGTAGCTGCAAGTTTTCAAGTTTTTACAGACTAAATGGAGTATATGAAGAAAGTAGACAATCTTGGAATTAAGTGACCTGTAACTCTCATCTCTCGTCACTGTTTCTGATGAAGCCCTGGAATACACAGAAACAGATGACTGACATTATTCATTTTTATGCCCTTTATGTGGTAAACAACAGGAGTATATGTATAAACACTAAAGAGCTAAAAGAGGCTACACAGAGCTAATGTCTAAATATTAATGAATATTATAAGTAGAGCTACAGTCACTTGTGATTTTATACACAAAGACAGAACTGTTTTGCCAATTATTAACTAAAAGAGAGTTTACTCTCAATTTGCAGACAGGACATTTATCTTCAAATTCATAAAGACCTGGCAAGTAATCATTCTCACGAAAATGTTTTGCCAAGACAACTACAAAATACACATCTTGATTTGCTGCCCATAATCTTTGTTCAGTAAATACTAAGTGTAGGTGTGCTGGATGGAATTATATAGTGAACTTTATAGAAACTTTTCTGCCTTCATTTATGTCACGTAATACCATGTTATTTTTCCTTTGCTAATACACAGTCCAATTTCAGAGCAAGTATTTTGTCTTTCATATGTGCCAGGCATTCATTCCTCATACACATTAAGCTACTTCAGATTTATGTTTGGATAACAACGGAAACTCCCCTCACTCCTATTTTAAACTAACTCTGTGCCAAGTAAAAAACAGTGGAGAATACAAGTTCCAGCCAGCAAGCATGCACAATACATTGATTCTATCTTCCAAATGCTGCCCTCCTATCCATCTTTCTTTTTCCTGTTCTAACAGGATTGAAAGATTATATTTCTTTTTCCCGGTGCATATTTAATTCCCTATCATACAAAAAAAATTATTAGCAACTGTAATATTTCGGACATGTGATAGTAACAAACCGACAAAAACCGATAACAACATAACAATAAACTTTAGCTGTATTTTGATTCTGATCAAGGAATGAAAGTTTCTTCAGGCCATAATTTATCACTGATCTATTCTACATCTTCCTCTTCCCTTTGTCAAATTACTGACAGAAAAATGTTTGTTAATTGCTTGATACAGAAAGCCAACAGCTGGAATACATACGTGGGAAGCAAGGGACACAAAGACATTAAATCAGATTCTACTGAAATCCAAAACTACTGGACATGTATTTTCATATAAAAATGAATTATTCTTGTGTTCATGAACATTAATGTATTTCAATTATGCAATTTCTGTGTGCAGATCATAAATATACGATATTTTTACATGGCTAAGTCTAAGTTGTCTGAATCCAAAGACTTTTAAAAACAGATTAACAGTAATGACATACAAAATTTGAAGGGCCTTATACCACCTCTTAGTTATATGATGTTGAAGGAAACTGGCAAAAGACATGATATTAGGCTGGTAGCATCAATTCAAAATCTAAAACATTCCAGAAAAAACATTACTTTTAAATACTCATTTTCAAGTAAATTTAGTTTAAGGTGAAAAGTTAAAAAAAAAATCTTATGGAAAAGTGCTGGGAATGAAGACTACAAAGTTTAATTAAGAAACTCATAACAAAAAAAGGAAAGTATCATGACCCCTTTGTCCCCTCAGATTCATTTACAGTATTCTAAATCTTACCAAGGAAAACAGACTAATAACAGTATAATTCAGGGTTATGTTACATGCTGGACAAATTTTGTCACGTCAAAATGATCTCAAGTAAAATATCTCTTAAAATTCATGGCAGTTACAATAAGTTATATTACAATTCCTTTTTATTTGAATAATATGAACTTGTAAACCAGCTAAACAGGTGAAAGCTATTAAGGTTAGATGACAAATGTTCTAGCAATATCTATTATGAAACCTAGGGAATTAATCTGTACCATACTTCAGTCTGGCTTTAAGGACTAATTTTGGTCTTGTAAAATCTGAGTAAGAGATCTGTATGTGGAATTCATAGGCTTCTAAGCTTTTGTACAGTATTTAAACTACTACTATTTTTAAAAGCTTGTCTCTATAGTCTAATAAAGAAAAGGAAATATATCTAATTAAAAGAGAAAAACTACATTATATGTAGGATTTACAGCAACTGACATCTCTAGAAGGTGAAAGGAGGAGAAAGCAACTACTCTGGATTAGTTATGGCCAAGTCACGAGGATAAAACAGCTTGTAGTGATTATAGCACAAATCTGAAGCACTCCTGTGGAATATCCTCCAGTTTAGCTTAAACTGGAAAAAGCCTATTTCATGCCCTGTAAATCTTTTGGTTCAAGAGGTTGTCAACCAGTTGTGGGGAAAAAAGTCTCTTTTGCTTTTTCTCATCTGCTTGATCTCACAAAACCAGAAACATTAATACAATAGTAAAATCCTTCAAAAGCACTTCTGTGGAGCTTTTCCACCCCAAGAATCTAAAAATTGAAGATTTTTTTTCACACCTTTTTTAAACAGAGGAAATCTACTGATCTCACATGAATGTTTTCTAATGTTTAGTACACCGTAAAGCAAAAATTATCAGTTCTGCTTTCTGGAAGTTACTAGAATCGTAATTTCCCATGTTGCATTCACTGGATATCCAAACACTGTTGTGTGTTTGTGTGTTACATATCGTGCAACAGTAGTCCTTTTCTGGCAACTCAAAGGCATTCTTTAAATATTTTTGCATCAGAACATCAATGTCCAGTAAGTACAGAACTCTAAACTAAACTACTAGTCATCTTTGCAAAGATCTTAGCAACTCTACCGAAAGGTTGAAACAACAGCCATTAAAGAAAATCTTGCTTTAAACTGAACTAGAAGCTTCTGGAAGACACAGATACCTCTCAAGCCTTGCAATTGTTAAAAAAAACCAACCAACCAACAACAAAAAACAAAACAAACAAAAAAGCCCCAAAACAAAAATGACAACAAAAAAAACAACTACTGAGTCAAAACATCTATGCCAGAGAGATATAACTTCTTCAGTTATTACAGGCCAGAGATTTTTTTTGATCAGAGGTTGTCTCCTTGTGTCTCTAGCATAACATCTCAAAGTAGTCAAGCAGTCAGACTGACTGAAGTTTTTAATCTCAAAAGTTATTTCATTGACTACCAATTACTAATTTGCCCTTTGAGAGGCAACAAATATAGCATAATTCCCTTATATCTGCTGAATCAGATGACTTTTACTGAACCTGAAATAGCTATATACTGACAATGAGTAACAAAATAATAGGGGAAGGAGAAAAAGTATATGGGGAGGTAAAGATTTTAAAACATGGGAGATTACCACAGTGCTGATCTCTATTAACAGAGAATTATTTTGTGACATCAAGTCCTTCACAACTTAATTTTTTTTTATTGCTTTACAATCTATGTTCTGAGCAGAACACACTTAACAACAAAGTAAATTTACAATACATACCGTCAGGAAGCAAACATTTTTATTGTTTCAATCCATTATGTTCATCTACTAACAGCAGACAGATCTAAAATAGTAGCAGTTTAGACACAACATATAAAGCTACTGATTATATGCTCCTTTGAACCTGAATACCTAACAAAGCGGTTAAGCTTGAAGGTTTTGTAATACACAAGATTACCAGTAATAAACCCATTTTTTAATTTTTTGCATTGTTTCCAGAAAGCACCACAACAAAAAGTATCTGTGATGTGTTACAGCATACAAGAACATCAAGGTTGCTCTTCCACATTTTATTCCTCATGTGGAAAATCATGTGGCAGTTGAAAAATACAAATAATCCCTGGTGTAGTTATTCATACTGTGTAAAACAGATTAATGATCATTAAATTACAGTTGAAATCAACATATGCCAGCAATATCAAAAAAGAAGGAGTCCTGTCTTTGCCCCAAGCCACTGTGTCCTCTTCTCTGTTTTTGTGTGACAGTACAGCTGTTTAAGCAGTAGTGAATTGGACTGGCTAAAAAATAGCTTATTATTGGCTTTCATCATACAGTTACATCAATATTTACTTCTGAAGTACACTAGGGTTGGGAATGAGAGGCCAGAGAAGGACTACTGTATCTTCTTTAGGTGGCATTACTGATTTATGCTAGGTTAATGATTAAAATGCATTATACCCAAAAAAGTAAGAGAAAAAAAATTTAAATGGTGTATGCAAATAAAATGCGTAACTACCATTTAAATTCACCTCTAGCACCCATTGATGCTGATGAGAGACAAAAATATTAACAAGGTAGTAAATAGTTACTCTTGACAATTTTATTGCTAAGCTATAGAATGTAATGTTTTATGTTGCAAAAACATCTGGCCAAAGTTTTGCTTCTGATGCTCAAATTAATTCATGTCACAGCTCTTATTATCAGAAATACACAAGTCAAATTTAACTAAAATGAACACAAATCAAAACCTAGCAAACCTATATCCATACTGACAACTACTGTGCTATGGAAACATTAATAGTATGAGGACTGAATCTTTTTTCTAGGTATGAGCCACTTACAGCACTATTCCAAAGCTATAAACATGTCACTCTTCATAATGATAGTTACATCCATCAGATGCCCAAAACTCAGGTGTTCTGCCACAGAGTGACTGTGCAAGCAGCCTTGTGATGGAACAAGCAGCACTGTCTCATCCCATGACCTTTCTCTGCAGGGTTCCCTCAGCTGCCTGCTGGGCCACTTCAGCCTCCTGGTGCCAGGACATGCACAGTGCTAAGGCATGCACCTGTGGATGAGGCTGCTGAAGAAGCACCAGCACAGAGAACACCACATGTTCCAGCACACACAGAGATTTCCTCACACTATTCCCTCCACACAATACATTAATGTATAAAGCTCCTTTGAAACACACCTCAAAGGTTCAACAAAGAGATGTTCACTTTTTTTTTCAGTGAAGCGTCTTAATGAGAAACATTGCTTTAACTCTACATAAATCTGCACTGCTTTCAAATTTTATCTGAAAAGCACCCTGAATTTCTTTTTGTATGCCTAGACCTACACTTTAAAAAACTTATCTTTCCAGTAAAGCTTTTATTATTCACTGAATGCTAGCAATATATACAGTGCAATTTTTTTGACAGTAGCAATATTAATAATTCTTTGGGATTCAACATAATTGCTCTAAACTCACAATGTTAAAAACTAATGGTTCATAAATCTTACTTTTGCTTCAAAGCCAGAACTAAATGAAGGAAAAAAAATTACTATGAAACAGAAGCTCTACATTTTAGTCAATCCAGACAAACTCATCCACCATGGGAGGAATTAATTGTGATCAGTGCCACACTGGTGAAAATTAGTTCTCCTCCTTTGTGTATTTAAAAGAACACAGGATCTCAGCAAGACCTAACTTGAAAAAGAGGTGTCACTGATTTTTACTTTATGTAATACTGTAATTAGAACATAGTTTTCACTGTACTCAGTAATGAACCACATGTGTTACAGTACTCAAATGAAAAAAATAAAATTTTCAGACTACTTAGTACAGACAAGGCAAATGACTTCACAGAAAATGGTAATTATCCAACACAGGCTTTTCTCTCTACACTGAAACTTACATTAAGTTTCAGAACACAAAAGACAAAGAAACGTCAGACACTAAATAATTTCTATTTTAAAATAAAAATAGACTTATATCATGCCATCTACACTAAATGCTAGTCTTTTTCTTGTCTAGATAGATAGGGTGTTACACCTGATAGAAAAACCCAAAGAAACAAGGAAACAAAAAAACCCAACCAAACAAAAAAAAACAACAAAAAAATCCAGTGCAACTTGACCTAGCTGGTGATTCCATCCACATAACATGTGGCTTTTTCCAATGTTTTTTGCCATTATATAGAGAGTAAGTACTACTGAGATCATCTAGTATTCTAGTATGTGGCCATCTCACTTCTCTAGTTGCAATTTTCCACATTACCACAGTATTCCTGCGTACCACATAAAACTTTATATTATTCTTCTGTCACTGAGCTGACAAATTTTTCAGAGCTTTTTGAAGCTCCAATTTCATTAAATCATCCTTACAGTCTACATTTGTTTAACACTTTTTGAAAACAAGCCAAGTAAACCGCTCAGATGACCCTGCACCTCAAGAAAAAGAAAACAACAAACAACAATGTGATGATTTACCTTCCTTCCCCTTAAGGGTGGGCTGTCCTAAACTTAAAAACACATTTCTGGTGATCTGAGGCATTTTCCTAGTGTGGTTAAACCGTAACAGGAATTTAACAGGAGGCTTGTATTTCTTAGTTCGCTATGGGAAGTCTTTTAGAAAGGCTCACAGCCCACCCTGACGACCATTAGCTTAGAAGCCATGTCAGCTTAAAAAATTTACCTATTAATCTGAACAATCTACAGTAATGTTTTGTTGTGTTCATTTCAGTGAAACAAAGAAAAAAGAGCCACCCACTTGCCTTCTTTGAGAACCCCGAGAAGGTGACAAAGCCCCACAGAAAATGAACACTACTGGCAGAACCAAAGACTCTGAAACCCAAAACGCTCACTCAGACACACAGGACAGAAAGGAGGTCTTTTCTGGGGAAGAAAAACCCAGAAAAGGCTCTGGAATATTAT
>VXAU01000433.1:595096-704736 GCA_013399695.1 Formicarius rufipectus | reverse complement strand
TTTTTTTTTTTTTTTTTATGCAGTACTTATTAGGGCCATCCCAACACTGACGGAACACTCCACTTCGCACACGCGCGTTCCAGCACGCATTCGGGCCGCTGCAACACCCGCCGCGCCTGCGAAGAGGCTTCAACTCCGCCAAAGCAGAGCCCACGCAAGGCGGGGCAGGGCCGCGACCCCACGCACCGCCCCGAGCTGGGGCCAGGCCCCGGCCTCACACATCCCGCGGGCACCCTAGGCAGGGCAAGGCAAGGGCGCTCCGCCCGGAGCAGCGACAGGCGGCGGGGACAGGGGACGGGTAGCGGTGGCCGGGCAGGCCGGGCCGGGCCTGGCCGGGCNCTCGTCCTCACTCACAGTAATACGCCACCACAGGCTCGCGCTTGTCGAGCTCCTGCGCGGTCCGCAGATGGTGCTGGATGCTCTTGAGCTGCGGCGGCAGCGGGGGCAGGGCCGGGGCCGCCATGGCACCAGCGGGAGGCTCTCGCTCCCGGGGCTGGCGCGCGCCGCTTCCGCTTCCGGCTCCGGGCGCCGTGGGCGGGAAGAGCGCCCCCTGCTGGCCGGGAGGGGGCGGGCGGCACAGCAGGCGCTGGGTTGTTACTCCGTCCGTCTGTCCGTGGGCGCCCACAGTCACAAGAGCCACCTGCGTGGCCCCTTCGTGCTTGAAACACGTACCACATCAGCCGTGAGAAAGGGCCTGGAGAGGTCGGGGCTTCTCTTGTCCCAGCGGTGGAATGGCAGCCTGGCCCAGCGGCTGTGCCTTCCCTGACGCCCTCCTGCACTGCTGTCTGCCTTCCTTTGGCCCGTCAGCCCCATGAGCTGTGCAGACCTTCCCTATGGAGGTACACCTGCAAGTCAAATCGCTTCTCAGACTGGAAAAGCTTGGCCCTGGGCTGTCCCAATGCTCACCAGAGGCCCGCGAGGGCTGAACTGCACCCTCCTGGACCACTGCCCTTCATCCCGCTGGAGAAGCCTTGTGCTACCATGGCCTGGCTAATAGAGCTGGGCTGCTTCCCGGCAGCTGTCAGCAAGTCTGCCAGCCCTGGAACATCTCGTAGGATCACCACTTCCCAGATAACTTTCTCTCGGAGGACCCTCCAGGTGTTGCTGAGAGAGGATAAGAACAGCAAAAAAACTGTTGAAGCAAAACGCTTTCAAATGCATCTCACAAATTATTGCAATATAAGTTATTTTAGTGTCTATCATCATCTCATGTTGACAGCATAATTACTTTTAAATTTCTTTTAGCCCTGTTGCCAAACATCTTCCTAGTCTCAAAACGACTATCTTCAAGGCAAGAGAATGTCAATGCTGCAGGGCATAAAGAAAGATTCGCTTCAGAGGGAGTCAGGGGGTAGGAGAGGTGACTGTAGTGTCTCATTGCTGGCATGGGAGAGTGCTGAGAACAGAAAGGAAATTATGTCTGAACAGAAGAAAGGATGCCAAGAATAGGTCTGGCATGTTATGGTGGGATACTAGAAGCTGTCTGGCCCAGATCAGCTATACCTTTGATGTAAATGCAATCACGTCACCATTACAGCTCTTTGAGAAATAAAATGGTCATGATGGCTCACTGGAGACAAAACTGACTGCAAACACATGAGCTGGGGATTGCTTTGAGAGCTGTCGGTGAAAATGAGGTGGCTGGAGTATGGTGAAAAACAAAGAAAAAGTCAAAGAAGCACTTATAGTGTGAACCTGATGTAAGCAACAAAAATGCTTCCTCAGTGTTCTGGGAGACAGGGATTCATGTTCCCTGTGTAAAATGTTCACTGTGTAAAAAACTTGAATCAAAGAATCCCCAAGTGTATTATATAATTCCTTTCATAATGGCAAAAAAAACCCCAAACCTTCAGATCATCTCAAATATATGCTAAGCGTTTGAGTTAAAATCAGTACAACACAGAGAAACACATGTAGACATATCAGTCTCAGAGGGAGCAAGGGTGGAGGGAAGCTGATAGAAAAAAATGTAAATGAGGATTAAAGTGGTGGGAGACTAAGCGAAAGAGAAGCTTAGAGACACTTGAGAATAATGAATGCAAGGAAAACAAATGGCAAATATAGGAAAGAGAAGTGTTGACAACCACAGGGAAATGATTTCTTTACATGAACGTAATACCTCCATCAACAAGTTCCACAAACTAATGACAAAATCAGGCACAGAAAAACATTTGCGCTAAAAGGCAATAATGCATATTTTGTTTCTAAATGAAAAACTGAGGAATTTGACAATTTTAATTTCAGAGGAAATGCAGAAAAAAAATCAGCATTTTATCTCATTTGGAAGAAGAAAACTTCTTAATATGTTCCAGATTTTGACCACCGAGGTAAAGGACATGGTGGCGGGTAATCCAGCTCCAAAGCCCCACCTGGGGGTCCTCGGGCAGTCCCGTGTTAGTCTGTTTTCTTCAAGGCTTTTGGTGGTTAACAAGGATGTCCGCTGAGGGCTTGGGGGTTTTGGCACTCCTCTGACCTTTCTGAGGTGTTAGGAAATCTACAGTACAGAAGAACAGCAAGGAATGGAAATATTAAGCACCAGGGAAAATACCAACAAGGCTGTGATTAAGTTATTTTATATACTATACAAATCTGATTGTGATTTGTGTACCATTGGTCACAACTGTATGTGGCACATGAAAGTAAATTCGTCCTTTTAGTAGTTCTATATATTATTTTCTTTTTAAATATTTTTTTTACCTGAGATTAAAAGTTTCAATTGCAAAAAATAATTTCAGTTGAATGCTGACATAAACAGTGAAAAATTAAACATGTATCAACCAAAGCACATGGCACAGTATACAAACAAGAAGTTAGCACAGTGATTTTTATTTCTCTTGCAATGCTTGCAAATATCAAATAAATTACAAGTAAGTTTAATATTGCACAAATCTAATGGAGTTGACCGAACATTTAAGACAACATATAACTTACTTCCACATGGAAAAAAATAACATTTATGCTTTAATAAAGTGAATGTATTGAAATCTATCATCTTGGTTTTCATCAGCATATTAAAAAAAATCATACATCTAGTTGTGACCCATTTGTTTTAAATGGCCCAAGTTCAATCAAATCCAAGACACCTAAAGCATGCAATTTCATTTATGTAACAAGGACTAGTTTTGTGGGTGAGGATTACAAGGTGAGGATTACAACCTTGTTTGGGACTGCTTAACTGACAGATGGTGCTAAAACATTTATTAATAATTTTTCCAGAATTTCCCAATATTCCTGAAAGGACCCAAATGCTGTCATTGGGATCTCAATTTTTATGTTTGAAAAACAAACAGAAAAGAGCTAATTGTTATGATTACTATTTTTACATATTTTATACAGAAAACTAGAACCTCCTTTCTTTCCTATTCTGAAAATTTGTTTTATTTCCATTATCTCACTTCAGCACAAGGAAATCACTTGCAAATTTAATATGTGTATTAGTCCTTAAGAAGAAACTGTTGCACACAAAAACATCTGATACCTATATAAAGTTTGAGACCTAACCTAACAAAATACACTTACTGCATAGAATAATTTCAATATGCAGACTTCTTTTTTAACTGCTATTCTAGCAACTTTAGTCAGAGCAAGAAGTTAGATGTGAAACATAAAGCAAAAAATTCTGTGGGCCCAATTCTGCAATCACACACAAGCAAACCTCTCACTGAAATCAAGTTATGATTGGGCCTAGAAAAGGCTTATCACTGAGGTTTTGACACTTTTAAGCCTCTTATACAAAATTAAGGCAGAAAGCCCTTTTACTCCTTCAAAATGGGATCATATTAAATTGGTAAAAATCTTCCACATCTTAAGCCAAAACATAATGAGGTTAAGGCATTCCGGTCAGCACAAAGAATACCATTCCACTTTCTCACTTTGAAAAGGAGATTCCCAGCCATCAGGTGACACTAGCTGGACCACTACAAAGCAAGCTGTTATTGATGGATATGTTGTCCCCACAGTCTAACCAGGATTCTCTGCCCCAGGGTGCTGAGATGCCAGTTTCAACAGTGGCACTGCTTGGGAAGATGCTTGCATGCTTTCTGGTAGTCAGAGACTATCCACCATTACTGCTTAATTCTCAAGCCATAAAAACATGTAGAGAAATTTGAAATAGTTTTTCTTGGAAGGTCAATAACCTTATTAGCCCCAATTGCATGCATTCAGAAAAGCTGTGAATAAAAGTATGTTTATGAATAACCTCCTCCTCACATACAGACAACTTCTCTGGAGACAAAACTATTGTATGTGGCAGGTCATAAAAAGTATGTTACTCAAGTGAATCTTACTGCCCTTGGTCTTGACATGGAAATAAAGATTATTCACAAAATGTGTTAGTTTTTACATAAGGAGTAAATGTCAGATGACTATTTTGCAGCAGTAATTGTTAGTGTGGTTCTCTTCTGCAATGCTGCATAAAGGACAGGAGATTTTTTTTGTTATGGCTTGAAATAATTTTTATAAAACCATAGGTGGACAGCTTGGTAAATGAGTAGGAGTGGTTGACATCACTGAGTTTTTAAGAGACCTAGCCTTCTGCATGAGATCTCAAAAATTTCAGCAACACACAAGATCACTGTAATCACAGTAAATGTATACATTGCAATAAGAAAAATTGTCTTTTCAAAGTGCTCTGGCACCATGCACCGGGTAATGTTAAACTTTTTTTCAAGTGTTCCCACATCACACATGTAGATTGCATTCACCTTGAAACCAAAGAGCTGAATCTGAAGCCAAAAAGCGGCAACTTCAAGGACAATCCTTAAGAAAACAGAGAAGATATAAAAACCCGTGTAGGATGACTTTTGGAGAATATCTTCCTGTTTGATGCTCTTACACGCAGCATAAAGGTGAAAAAAGGCTCCAGGTACCAGTACAATCACCAGCTGTAATGCCCAGAATACCTGAAATGTAGCAGAAATGCAACTGTCAGATCATTTATAACTGCACAGGGACAGCTAAAATGCACACATATTGGAAAATTTTGCAGGTCTGTTTATAATATGTATCAGATGTATTAACACTTAGATGACAATAAAGGTAAAAATGACTGTTATGTTTTGATTTAAAAAGTTAGTTGGTTTCTGAAATATGAAGGTCGTTGTTATTAAGGACAGAAAGCACAACTTCATATTTAGTCAGATAAAGGGTTATTAAAAGGAAAATATTAATGAAAAAAAAAAAAGCTAGGGATAATTAGCCCAGTCAGTTGCTACTTCTTATATGGAACAAACCTATTTAATTTTTGTGGTTTATTTTCTTAACATTTGATTTTTACAATTAAAAAAAAAAAAAAGGAACAAAGATAATTACCTGAGGAGTTATAGGCCTAAACTGGTTGTAACAGAAAAGATTAACCTCTCTCTTGTCTGGGTCACAGCTGAAATGCAAGGCCTCATTTCCATAAACAGCAAAGCCCAAAACGCCAAGGAAAAACATTCGAATTGAGCCAAAAAAAAGAGTGTGGAATTGACCAATTACCGTTGGTGGCCGGAGCTGCAAATCACAGGGTTATTCACCATAAAAACAAAAATGAACAGTGTTATTGTTGGAGGTCTACTTATTCTTTTTCATTATCCAAAATATTTATTTTATTCTACTTGTTTTAAAAGGAGTTTGCCTATGAAGACTGCAGTAGCTTTCTAGCAATGTAATAGCTTACAACACTTTATTGTTCCTACTAATTTTATATAAACGTTCTTTTGTTTAGCACTTGTCAGTTCATTTGTTTCACTGCCTTTATCTGTATTCCGCTGCTGCAGAACGCGCCAGACAGAGCTGAGCGCTTCGACCCAAAGTCTGTTCGTTTTGTTACTGCATTGATTCATTCACATGATGTCAGGTGATGGCAAAGCACGGACCGCCGTGCCACCATCAAACCTAGCCATACTTATGACCATGCTTATCCCTGCGTATTAAATTTCAGCTTCCCCTAACGGACATTTCCAGTCCCCCTCGAGCCGCCTTCAGCGTGCGCCACGTCCCGCCCGTGCGGCACTGCCGCCCCGTGCCCCCCGGCTCCGGTCAGGGAGAGGAGCAGCCGTCCTCGCGTACTCACACATCCCTCCGAGAAGCTCCGGATGTAGTTGGGGGACATGTCTGGGGAAGGTGCCCTGCGTGGGCGGCAGCGGCCGGAGCCCTCCCCGGTCCCGGCCCCGGCTCGCCCCGCCCTTAGTCCCCGGACGGGCCCCCACCGTCGGGCCGGCAGCGGGCGCAGCAAAAGCGGGGCCGGCTGGCGCCGGGCGATAATCCCCGGCCAGCACCGTCAGCAGCGCTGGCCAGCACCGCCGCCCCCCTGCCCTCCGCTCACCTGCCCCTGTCCCGCTGCTCACGCTGGCCCTTCACCCCCTCCTCGGCGGTGCCCGTGGTACCCACCACCACCCCGGTCCCGCGTAAGGACCCGGCGCAGCGCTCTCGGGGCAGCCGCCGTCGGGAGGAGCCGGGACCCGGCGAGCCGGAGCATCTGGAGTTTAATAGCTTTTTTAAAACAAAATCCAAGAAAAAAGAAAGGATGCAACAGGATTTGGAAGCTGTAGGTCCACGATTCCGAATTCAAAGAACAAGCAATTGAATTAAAACACATAATATTGAGCACTCTTAACATTGCTACAGATAAATTAGTGGCAATAATTGCTATTAATAATTTGCCAGTTTACATGGTATGTGCAATTGAAAGAGCTTCAGAAGAGCAACGCATGGAGCCCATGTGTGTGCCAGACACTCCTGCTGGTTAATAGCTGCAAGGATGTTCCTCAACTCAGTACTTTGAATCCACTGTGAGTTTTACAAGAACATACAGAGACGAGGGAGGAGATGGGAAACCAGTAATGGGAAAATGCTAACTTGTCAGTCACAGGTACGCAGTAGTTTATTTGGCATTCTAGGTGTACAAGAAAGAGAAATCCAGTCACCAGATCCAGAGAGGGGCATTTACTCTTTTGCCTCTCAACTCCTGAGAGGGCCTCCCTTGTAACTGGTTGCAGCATGACTTCAAGCTGATGTTGCAAAAGACGTTGTTCCCTCTATAATGTATGTTCGTAGGTATGGAAGCCTTGGCAGAAGGATGGAAGAGGTGGGAGTCATCATTCATTTTACGTATGGGTTTAACTGTTGGGTCTCTGAAATATACCTCAATGTGACTGAATTAAGGACAATGAAATAACTATTGTAAGACATCAGAACACCCTTTTATAAGGGGAATCTGCCCTGTGTCTGCTGAAGTAGCTCAATTACAAAGGTAAAAGGTGAAGGTGAAAAATGCTTCAATAAATGCATGTTATTTACTATAGTTCATAGTTCGGGCATTTAATTAATGTCTGTTTATCTCATGGAGTACTGTAAAAGGTGCTGTATCAGTAGCACTGAGACTGGGTTTCCCAACTTTTTTTTTATGTAATCTGCTCTGCTGCATAGAGAGAATGCTGAGGGTTGCATATATCAAATGAACTAAAGGCAATAATGCCTTATTCTGGTATGTAATCTGCAATAAAGTACTGTGGTTTTCAGACTGTGAGTCTAGTCTTCACCAAAATGCAGCAACTGTGATTACAGTGAGTCGTTTTTCAATACATAATACATATGCAGCTTAATTATCATCCAAAAGCAATTTTAAAGTTCTCACAATACTATGAAATGACTAAATTATCTTAGCATATTGGGCAGATATTTAATATCATTAATATTTCAATCATTTGATTATTTAGAATGTGAATTGCTATTGAAAACCTGCAGTTGAACGACCTTCAAAAATACTTGTATTAGTATTTATTATGACCTCATCAAGCAGAAGTGTTTAAAAACACCATAACAGAAAAACTGAAAACCTCCTAGTTTCTAAATGGAGATAGATCTTTAAATGCTTTTCATTATGCTTGGCAGAGTAGTAATTATTTGCTCATTGACTGATGAACATGAACCCACAACAGTCATGCAGTTTGATCATCATTTGTTTCCACTATAGATAGAAACATGCCCCAGCTTGTGTTGCAGGCGTGGCTGCAGTGCCACGTTTGTGTCATTCGGTGGCTGAGAGGATAAGGCGAGGTCTTCGCCTGGTGCTCTGACCCACGTGGGCTCCCAGGATTGCTCAACAACATGACATTATTGCTTTTCTGTTTGTTGTTTTTTTTCCTTAATGTTAATCTGAGATGTTACACTTGAGAGGCGGCGGGCGTTGGCCGAGTGGCGTAGGCCCCCACCTGTGGAGCCGGCTCCTCCTCTGAGGACGCTGGTTCGAATCCTGGAGGAACTCGCTGTCGCCGTCCGAAAGGGCGCGGCCATGGCAAGATGAACCTCAGGAGTAAAGAGGGTGGGGCCAGTTCTGTGCACACTGTGCCTCACCTAAAAAATCCATTGCGCAGGCTTATCCCAAGATCTTCATTCGCGAAGTCCAGCCAACAACAACAAGATAGAAACAGTATTTAAGAGCACATTTTGCATAAAAAACTGTACTATATAAATGCCGCTTTGTAGCTTTGTAGCTTTGTAGCTTGTTATTTTGAGGTGGCAATCACGTAGTTACATACTTGACTGGATCATCTGATCTAAGACAATCAAATCATTCTCTGTACAACTTGAGAAACAGCACTATGGAAACTTGAATTTCTGTCCTGTGATAAAGATAGAAAAAGAAGAGTTAGTGGAAGGTGCTGTGATTTGTTTCTGGGATCATATAAGGAATACAGCTGTATTGAAATAAAAAGATGATTTCTGTAGAGGTTATCAAATAAACCTGATACAAACCCCACGTGTGTCTTCACTGAAACCCCACTGAATGTGATGAATGGGCCCACAATAAAATTGTCACTTTCTTTGAAGTGGCTCTATACCTGCCATGTGAGCTCAAGCACAGGAATCCCATTATCTTTGCACTAGGAGGAACTAATAGCAATATTTTTCTTTTGTCATGTGTGTTCAGTAATGTGCTTCATAAAACCACATTAGGAGGATAACTTGAGATGGGAGTAAGCTGGCATTGTGAAGTCCTTTTGAATGCGATCTGCTAAGGGGACTCAAAGCATTCCTTAGGACTTTGTTGACATAAAATTGTTCTTTGTTTTGAATCTATAGGAGCAACTGTCTATTAATTGTCCATCACAAACAAATGGGATGGAATATGCTGATATCACAGTTGTTTCTAAGTGAGTCTTAATCCTGGCTTTCAAGTCAAGTTTGCAGCTCAGTGGTGTGCTCTTTAACCTCTTAATGAGCTGAAGCTCTACTGAATACTCACAGCAAAACAAATAGAATCTAAATGCACACATTAAGCTGTAGTTGTATTTAGAGGGATGAGCTGCACATTAAACACCCAATTCATCGCTTTTTTAATGTAGTTAAAGGTAGTGGCACCTATTACCCTTGTGCCATGAAAGAAACAGCGGCCTGAAAATGACACAAAAAATTTAACTAGTATCAATAAGTTTTTGTCTGCCAAAAGAGAGCTCACATGCCTAAACACTGGAGAACAGCCACTTCTGCCAGCTTTCCAGCTTTGTCTAATGCTGGGAGGACCTGAATTTACATTTTGGTTTGTAGAGTTCTCTGTATCAACGCTTAGATCCAGTGAAGGCCTCTACCAGACTGGTGCCTGCACTGCGATTTGGACCTGAGATGGAGTTTTCCTCACCTTCAGCTAGGGCAAGAGGCTTAGGAGTCAAATTACTTTCTCAGATTCTCTTGACTGTTGGTTTATATTTGTTGCAAAGAATAGCAGGCAGGTTGCAAAGTCTGAGAGCTGAGGAGGGTGGACTACTGTCTAAGTTTATTGCACAGGGATATGGCCTCAGCTGCAGCACTCATTCTGGGGAGATGTGTCATAAATACAGCTTCTCCCTCACATTTCTTTTTTTAATTAATTCAAAGTCTGTTTAATCTAAAAAATTCTTTATTTTGAAAAATTGAGAAATACACAGATGAATCACTAGCATTCTTTTCTACACTCACTTTGTCCAGCATGAAGACTTAACAAGGAAAAATCTCCGTATTGGTGTTTGTTAGAGCTTTCCAGGAGTGGGAGGCCACAAACTGCTTGTAGCCCAGTCTTCCAAGGAAATAGTACCACTGGTGAACAAAGCTCAGGTCTAACCACAGATTTTAGGTATTTTTTCTGTTCTCTGGAGTCCTGAAGGAGAAAGGATTGCATGGCACACATCAGGCATCTTTTTTGTTGGTTAGTTGCTGCTTAGAGCTTATCCCTGAGCAGCCATAGTTGAACTCAGTGTTTCTCTTTTGAGCATATTTAGTTTGCTAGCTTATGTCATTTGTGACTTTCTCCACACAAATCCACAGCAATTCTTATCTTTAGAATAATTATTTTCATATCAGCTTCTCCCAGGGAATGCAGTGGCATTACCTGTGAGATGTTTAACTTCCAGTGGTATTTTACTAGTGAAATAGTTCTCAAGGTTTGATGTTTGGATGTCTAACCTTAGAGTTTGAGGTCTGGCCTTAGAGATGTGATCTTGGAAGATGAAAACTTGTCCTCCTTGGCTCCAAAACATGAAATGTTTCATACTCTGATAGAGAACCCTTGTGTGCTTCTTTCTCCAACTCTGCCTACTCTTTCCAGCTGTTTCTTGGACCCACATCTAGCTACCCATTTAGGAGTTGCAAACCCTGTCATCTATTCTGAAACCTGGGGAAGTGATCTGTCTCTGTATCCTCTTGTCCCTTAAATAGATCCTGCAGCTTAAGAAGCTGCAATGAAAATTTCTCCCAAAGAAACCCTCCATCAAAATAAGAAAGCCTCTACTGAAGTAAGAAGAAAGAAAACACGAGTCACTTATGATTCTTGTACATTTAACTGTCTGGAAGAAGTCACTCTGCTACAACACATGTCCACTTTTTCAGCTGTATCTGCTGGTCTAAGGTGTGATACTACAAGATTTGTTGAAGGCTTGGTTCCTAATTGGTAGCATTTAAAATACTATTTGTTCCTTGGTTGTTGCCATGTGGTTTTTGTTTGTTTGTTTGTTTGTTTGTTTTATGTGTAATTGATCATCAGGCCTTCAAACATGATCACTTCCAGGGCTGCATTTGAACCTGTTTTCATTTATTGTGCAAGCACACATAATTAAAGGCTGCTTACTTCACGTAGTTTTGGCGACAGATATACTTGGGTCTTCATAGGACTACACAAAGCTTGTTGTGATGTGCAAATCTGGGATTAGCCCTGGATTTATCAAGTGCCTTGAGCTGCACAAATGTGTGAAAGAAGTGTTTTTCTCTGTTAGAACCACTTCGCGGTAGAGGGCGTTTGTGAGGTGTGTGGAGTTCCTCATTCCTATGCAAAATATGAAGCCTTACGTTTGGGAATTACTGATGAAGTGGATTTGCCTCTCACGTTTCTGAGTTGTTTTGGTTTCTGCCCTATGGTGTTGTACTTCCAGATACACTCCATCAGTACTAGTTGATTGTGCCTGTGCAGTTTCTTTTCCGCTAAGGATACTTACCTGGGGCACTTTCCCTCGTTCTTGTGCCAAGTACTGTGTCTCAGCTGCATCACAAGATTGACCCTAGGCTATAATCTGAAAAAATATCCAAAGACATGGGTAGACTATTTTGTTTGAAAAGAGAATGATGAAGAATTTGTATGTGGAGATCTGAATTCCTACTGGTTTATGTCAGGTCTGTGGATCTTTCCCACCACACCTTTTCACCTCTGCAGGAAATTATATTCATACTGTTTGAGTGTACTCCCTTGTCTTTACACAGACATCTGCTGAACAACATTAGAAGCATAATCTAACTTTTTTCTTTTTTTTCTTTTTTTTTTTTTTTTTCTGAGCTAGAGACACTCTCTCCAAAGCTTATTTCCTTGCTGTTCAGTGTTCTGAAAAACATAGAGTAGATAAAAGTACCGATAAAAATCAAGAACATAATTTCACCCTGAAAATGTTTCTAATTTCACAGCCTTAGGAATCCCTGTAGACTAAAGGACAGATAAAATTTATAAGACAGAAGAAATTCTCCAGGAAGGCACTAGTAGGAGTGGCGATGTTGTGCAACAAAATGCAAAGGGTCTCACTTCTCTCCAAGCAAACTGAAACAAGTTTATGCCAATAGAAGCTTTTAAAGTGTTCTTTTTTTGATATTCATGCAAAAAGACTCAACTTCCTCCTATCCCAGATAAATCAATATTAAATATATGTTGAATTTAATCTATTGTCCCAGTGGGAATCATATTGATTGTTCATATATAAACCCATTTTCAAATAAATTAGCAGAAGGACCATACTCTCAGTGTTAGTTTAGCTCACAGTGTTAAATATATGTATTGAATCCAGCCAGTGGGAGCCAAAAAAACTGATTTGGAGTGTTAGCAGAAACCTGAATATTGTTGATCTTAGAAAATTTCATGTATTCTCAGCAAAGTAAAGGGTTACAGCAATTTAGGTAAATAAGCCATCAGTAAGGCTATCTCAGAGAGAATGTACATGAATTTAACACGTAACATGTGTGGAAGAAACTTGATCAGTAATAGGAATCACTTCCAGAGGAGTTGTGTGACAATTCCAACGAGCTGCCTAAAAGATGGTAAAGCTGGTAAAGGTGAAGTCTCTCTCCTATTTCTTTCTGAGGCCTAGCACTGATTGGATCTCTAACAAATTATTCAGCATTATGTGAATCAGTAATTTCTGCAATTTTGACACATTTAAATATTCAGGGATGTGAGACAGTTACAATGATCAATCAATCAAGAGGCACTTTTAAGAAACATTATTGCATTTTGTTTGATAATCTTATTAAAAATTTAAGAAAAATCTCTAATTTAATTCCTACACTAGACAGCATGCCACAGACAGGCTTTTTATCACTGCACACATGACATGCTTTGCTTCTCATATTTCAGTGGACAGACTCTCCATACACCTGTCATAAATCCACAGAGTTTCAAGGGAACTCTTCTAATAATATGAACAAGCAAGTTTGCTACAAGCTTATACATGCTCCCTTTTGAGAAAAAGAAATTAAGGAATCAGTCTACAGAGCATGTTACTGGCTAATGCTGTTATTCCTTTGCATTAGCACTTTGTCTTGAAAACTTCAGTCCTGTACATCTGCCTGTCTTTCAGCCTATGTACACAGCTACCTACATTCATGGCTTCTGCTGGAAACAGATGGAGACGTCTGGAAAGCCTATACATTAGGAAGTAAAAGACATGACCTCACTGAAAAGCAAGAAACACTAGGGACAAAAGTTACTCTTCAAAGAGGCAAACAACATTCATTCTCTACTGTGTTATACCATTTGCATAGTAAGTCATGGATAAAACACATCACCTGTTCCCCTTTCCATAGTTGGGACGGCTATGAAATGCAACTTCACGGATCAACCCCAAAAACTTTAATCGCGGCAGATGTCTTTGAGTAGGATCTATGCGGAAACCACAGCTGGATGTCAGGAATAAAGTCTCTTCTTTTCCAAGCCCCTCGCTCTCCGTCACCCTGCGTTTCAAAGCACCATGGTTTCCCCTGGGTAAGATGCTGGAAGACGGTTTTCCAGAGGCAATCCTGCTGTCTGCCCGACGTGGTGGTCAACCCTCCAGTTTGCCGGAGACCGCCTCTCGGGGGCTGCTTCCAGAGCGAAGCGACGAGGAGAGAGGCTCCCCTCGCTCCTCCCGCTCGCCCGGGCGTCCCCATCGCTCTCAGGGGCTGGGACCCCGCGGGACCGCGTCGGCTCCGGGATCCGCCTCTCCATCCCGCGCAAGATCCACCTCGGCGGCTCGGGGCTGGGGCGAGGGCACAAGCGCTTGCAGGAGGAGAGGCGGGGCGGCCCCGCCCGGTACCTGGTATAAACCGGGGCTGCCGCGTAAGGAGGGGGCTTGCTCGCCTCCGCCTCCGGCGCCACTGCCCGCAGCCGCGGGTCGAGCAGCACCGGCGCCGCTGGACAGCGCTGGCGGCCCCGGCGGACCGAGTCTCCTCCGCAGCGGCAGCGGAGCCCCGAGGGCGCTCCTGGCGGCGCTGACCTGACGGCGTTCCCTGCCCGCAAGGCTCAGGATCTCCTACCCACCTGCCCATCGGGAAAGGCTTGTCCGAATAGCTGAGGGGCAGAGCATGGGAATTTTTATTTCTCTCCCCCGCCGGCAGACATTCCTCTGCATTTCCGAAGGGAGAAAACTCGGCAAAGAAAGGGGAGGAGGAAAGGCAGTAGTGAAGGGGGGGAAAGTTGATTGACTTGCAGAGGGGGAAAGCTTTCCAGTGGCTCTGACTGCACTTTGCATTAGAGACCTTCAGTCTGCCCGAAGCTGGAGGATGGAGTCTGAGCTCTCGTCTGAGCTCACAACATTGCCCCTCGGGGAGAATGAGAGTGCCTACCTGGTGCCCGACAGAGCCCTGCTGCCCCCGGAGAGGGGCACGGCCATGTTCATTATCCGCTGTGTGATCCCTTCGCTTTATCTGCTCATCATCGCTGTCGGCTTGCTTGGTAACATCACGCTCATGAAGATCTTCATTTCCAACAGTGCCATGAGAAGTGTGCCCAACATCTTCATCTCCAGCCTCGCTGCTGGTGATCTGCTGCTGCTCGTGACCTGTGTCCCTGTGGATGCCTCCCGGTATTTCTCTGAAGAGTGGCTATTTGGGGAGCTGGGCTGCAAGCTCATCCCTGTCATCCAGCTTACCTCTGTTGGTGTCTCTGTCTTCACCCTTACCGCTCTCAGTGCTGACAGGTAGGAAAGCTAGGCTGCCAGTTCTCAGCTCTCTGCAGCTTGGGCTGAAGCTAGCTGGAGCTAAAGTGAAAGGTAAAGTGCCTCTCTGGATAAGGTGTCTCTGGTTTGCAGTTCCCTCATTCCAGCTTGTGAGGTGCCCATGCTTCTCCTTCCCTTACTGATGATGGCAAGTCTGGTATTAACTGAAGTTAGGAAATATCTGGAAAAGGGTACACCTGAGCCTCCAGCTTCCAGGGCATCAGCTGCTAGGAACGGGTTTAGCCCTGTGTTCTGAACTTCTAGGATGGTCCTGTAACAGCCCATGTATGGAACTCTTATTCATTAGAGGAAGGTTTTAGATGCTAGATATGGCCTTGCTGAGTCTCAGTGTTAAGTTAACAGGCAGTGAGCAACTTAAACCAAGTCAAGCACAGATGTATTTTCAGTCAANCTGAGAAAGTGTATGTGTGTATATGTGTCTGTGCCTTAGTAGAACAGCAGGTTTCCAGAGGTGACTGGCAGAACTTGCTTAGCTTCTGGAAGTTCAGAGGCACCAAACTGTTCTGTTGTAGTTGTCATCCTTAAACTTTTGTTCAAACTAGTCTTTTAGTCTTCTGAACATTTAGAAGACGGAAAAGAAAAATAAAACACCCCAAAACAATTAGAAAGGGACACTTCTATCTCTAGTGCTTGTCAAATTAGGAAGAAACAAAGATCTGGATCCCAAATTTTTCCTCCCAATTATTGTGAATGGGTACTTAAGGAATTTATAGCAACTGAGTGGCAGTTGGACTGTGCTTCAGGCTCTGAAAGACAAAATCTTGCAGTGTAATTGCAACTTTAAATTAAATGAAGTTATCTTTATTCTCTTATCTAAGCAGATTTTTTTTTTTTTAGCCAGAAATGAAATTGTTTAATTCCTTTTCCATAGAAATTATCCCATTTTATTTTGTTGGGTTTTAAACTGCATTATATTAGTGCATGATGTAAAGGCTTGAGTTTAATGATATATCTTCACAAATATAGTAACATTTCTTTGAAACTTTTGATCCTTTTTTTGATAGAGTATTACTGGTTTATTGTGTTTTTTTCTATATTTTTAGTTAATTCAGTAAACTATTTGATTACACCTGAGGATAGTTTCCATCAGGCATCAGTTTCAGTAGTGTTTGAATCAGTACCTAACATACTTCTATATGAAGACTTTATAACTTATGAAAATGGTTTATATTTTTTATGAAGAGCTTGCAAAACATACCTTAAAGTGAACATCTGTAGCTCTCTGATTAACTCAGGTAAAGAATATGTCAAAATCTGCCAAGGAAATCCTACATTTCTGTCTCCTCAATTTCCACTGCTTAAAATTATGATTGTGGTATCTTATTTGAAAAGGGAAACAGTTACTTGTAGCAGAGAATTTCTCAGTGAAATGCCATTTGATGGAATGCTGGTGATTTAAGGATTCATTAATTTGCATTTTTTTGGCTTTGGAGCACTCATTGTTTGATTTTCGTTATAATTTTATATCTTTCCTTTAATATCAGTAAGAGTTAAAGAAGTAATAATGCTGAATCTGTTTACACTGAATGCATTTAGAATTTAGCATTCCAGAAAACAGCTTCACTTTTTGTGCTGAGACTGTACAAGCTCATAATAAACACATTCCTCCAGCATTTTGGAGTCCACAGTATACACCACTGTCAGAAATGGTTATACTAGGAATTTAACAACTCTTTAACCTCTGCAGTTTTATTTTTGGTTACTGAGAAGAAAAAGCATTTATTTTCCATTCAGAAGATCAGCAATGACTTCAGAGACCAGTCTCCTAGGGGTCCAAGACATTGCTGAGTGAAGCCGACTGAACTCTCAGTAGAGTTTGTGTTGGAATCTACTGTTTTAGTACAACACTTGTGTTGAACTCCACGGGTGTGGAGGGTTTTCTGTCACATTAATTTGTAGCCAGATCATGACTAGGTCAGTTATGGGTAATTAATGCTGGCAGAACATGAGTGGTGGCAGCATCTTGCACCCAAGAGGTGCTGAGTAGGTGAGGCCTGGCTGGGAGCAGTGTTTTCTCCGGATAGGTGAACCTGGCACAGAAGAGTTAGCAGTTTGTAAACAGTGATGTCACTAAGAGGGCCCCATTATAATGCAGTACATACTTGGTCTGGTACACAATGTCTTTGCAGTGGCACTTTCACAGATTATGCTCAAAGTACATTTTAATGTATGGCAATTAAAGCCTTTCCTGCTTTTTACTCTGTTACCACGGGACTGTATTGAATGCCAGTCATTGATTACACTCAGGAACAGATTTAGGAATATGTAGAATTCTTTGCTGTGTGCCTGTGTGAATTAGAATGAGGGAGGTTGTCTTGTTTTCCCGAGTGTAATGAGCACTTATGCTTATGTGGAAATTCTGCATGACTTTTTACATGTATGTTGATACATTTAACAAAAGCAGCTGCTGAAGCAATAAACTCTGAAAGATTGTTGCCCACAAACTGAAGCTTTAAAGAAGAAAAAGTAGTACTAATTGCATATATATATTTTCTAAAGTTTCTTTATTTTGTATGGATTTTTGTCACAAAAGTCCCTCTCAGCATCAGTAATGCTTTCCATGTGACAAACATGCACTTTTTATCTGGAAGATTCATTATTTTCTACTGAGATAATTTGATTTTTTTTTGTGTATGTGTGTGTATAAATATGATATATAATTTTAAACAATGCTTTCCAGACTTCCCCAGAGAACCCTTGCAGATTGAAATAAGCAGCATACAGCTTATCTGCCCAAGCTTGCCCATCCCCATTACAGAAGAAGCAGCTGATTCTTCCCACCCCTGGCTTCTGGGGGTCTGGCTGCCAGGGGTGGGGAGTAGTACCCTGTTGCAGTCCCACACATGTTGGGGTAGAGAGATGTGGGAGGTCAGTAGTAGTGGTGGGGATGGTGGCAACAGAGATGATGCAGTGGTGGCACTGGGGGTGCAGGGTATTGGGGTCAGAGCAGATTGCAGTCTCCCTCTCTTATGGGGTGGGGAAGACAGTGTAGGAGCTGTGCTGCTGAGCCAGCCATCCTTTCTCACTGCCACACAGGATATGTGTAGGGAGAGCATCCCCACCCCTCTTGGCCACTGATTTTACTCTGTTTTGGAGAAACCAGACCACCTCTGGAAACCTTAACATTTCTCTGGTTTATAGAACCAAGGAAAAAGGAGAGGGTGGATTACAGAAAGAGAAGACCTAATAATTGCAGTGGATGACAAATGAAAAAGGGGAAGGGGGCCAAAGGAAAAAAATGTACAAAACAAACAACAAAAGAAAGGAACTAAGTGGGTTATAGGGAAGAACAACCCCAATAGCACTCAGAACACCCTGAAAGTGCCCACAGGGCTGGTGTGCGATGGCCAGGGATGCACTTCCTAAAGATGTGGTGGGACAAGGAGTAAAAAATGGGGCCTCTGATGAGCTTGTTTCTCCAGGGTCCATGGACTGCAGTTTTGACTAGGGCTAAAGGATGTTGCTGAGAAAGTCCCAGAATGTGATGTCGTCTTTGATAAGGAGGATAAAAATAAAGAGATGAGAGGTGTTGCCAGAGGGACTGCAGTATGACAGACATGAGGCAAATGCGTGCCTGCATCTCCTCATTGCAAAAAGGGCAGAGGCTAGGGATGAACCTTACTTGAACCATTCCATGAACTTGTTCACTGCTCCAAGGAGTGCTTTTCCAATTTATGTCCATGGTGGATGGACCATGCATTTAGCTCAGAATGCAAACTGGACCCATGGGGCTCTTCACCCTCTTCTCAGGGTGAGAGATCTTGATGCTTGGTTCCTGGGAAGGAATCTAGATAGGGTAAGTACATGGACAGCAAGTACAGAAAGGTGTTTCCAAGATGCTTTTCAGAGCTATCAGTCTGAATGATATATAAACCTTGGTGTGGAGAGGTGGCTGAAAAAGCTCAGGAGGCAGTAGACTAAGTCTGAATGCTACCTCTGGCCATTGCTGTCTGGTACCCACAAAATGCCAAGACCCTGGAGTAAACAAACTTTGAAGGAATAAATGTCAGACTCTTCAAACAGCTTTAGATTTTCCCCACATAGTATATTCTTTTCTCTTTGGCTGTGGTTTATGGCTCATTTTTTATGCAGGCTGTAAGAATAGGATTAAATTTAATTCTGCTACTTTTCCTACCTTGAATTTTCTTTCTAATGAAGGATTTAAACGTGTTAGCTCAAATGCAGTCCTGCTGCACTCTAAAGGAGAGAGCAAAGCTGAACTCACCCTACTGCAGTTAAAATAGCATGCTCTTTGCTTTCTTCCTAAAAAATTGTGACATAAGAACACCTTTGATGAGACAAATACTTGATTAACAAGGTAAGAGTCTGAAAATTTAAATTCATACTTAAATAACTAAATACAGTGCCTCACTAAGATGTCTAAAATGTATTCTATAGATTCGCATAGCTAAACCTTTTGATCCTTCTCTTGATTGTTTTGTTTATTTATTTGCTTTAAATGTGGAAGATTTCAATCTGTATTTTTAAAACTGTAAAAAGACTCCAAAATGGTTTTTTTTTTGCAGGTTTATTATCTATGTGCTGACTTCTGATGACAGCTCATAACAAAATCCATTTTGGCTCATTTTCCATATCTATTGACTCCCATTTTGGGGGGAACTAAGGAAGTGCTTTGAAGACATTCAGAAGAGTGAAAAGCTGCACCAGGAACTCCTTTAGGTTTTCAATTAGCAATATCACCTTAAAAATTTCTTTTTACTCTTCTCAGAATTTACTTACACGTTCTTCTTTTACTATGGCAGATACTGATCCAAGCTAAAATACAGGGATTGGAGAAATATAAAATCCTCATCCCTTTTCATGCATTGGAGCAGGTGAAGCGGGAAAATGGACATGATTTCCTTTTGAGCTCTAATAGTTGATATTCAGGGACTAAAGAGCCTTTACAAGGAAAGTAGTATTAAATGACATCTTCAAAATTACTTATAATTAACTAAGAATAAAGAAAAAAATAATCAAAAGTGAAATGAAAGATTATCTTGTAACAGAAAAGCAATGCCCTGACTGTATATAGTAGATGGAAAAACAAAATTATGTGGACCAGGTAGAACTATGAAATCTGTAAGTATATATTTTAGAAAACCTAACACTTGAGGTAAATGTATTGAATTAATGAATCACTTTAGTACATTAAAATAAATGATGGTCCAGATGTTTCTCTCACTGTAGGCTGTAGCAGTTTGGTTATAATTACTCAATAACAGGCAAAGCAAAAGAAATTAAAGACTGGTTTGGCAAGCTTTGCAGTCACATTTTTTCAGCTTGCCTTTTAGTTTATATATATGCAAACTTGATTGACAAAAATAAAGCTTGCTAAAATGCCTATATCAAGTTAAACAGTGAAGCCTGTCCTCACCTGTCTCCACCCTAAAATGTTCAAATTAATTTATATCCATTTTATACAGATAAAAAGAATATGAAGGAAAATATTCCAGGGGGGAAAAAAAAATGGAAACCTCCCACAGAACACTGCAGAAAGAATTTTATGTCTGGAATAGGTTAAGTGGTTAAGTATCTTGGGTAATATTTCCAAACCAGGCAAGTCAAATCAACTGTTGAAGTTCCACTTGTGACCATCTTTACACAGCTGAAAATGTTTTCTCAGCAAATGACATCTTCCTCCCAAGTTAGGCAACTGTTTCTCAAACTGCATACAGACACATGGATCTGTTAGACTCCTGCCTTTGTGCTGTGTCCTGTGTGTGCACTTCAACTGATACAGGAGCAGCTTAGATTGCAGACGGCAGAGTGAGAAATGGCCGTGATGTTTATCCTCGTCAGTGATCAATGCAGTGGCTGTGCGGTGCTGGCAACAGCCAGCTTTGCTTTGACTAATGCAAATGCCAGTGTCCGATAGCCTTTCATAGGCTGCAACCTAAACCCTGAGAAACAGTTTCAAAACCATCTTTCCTGTTTCCTGCTTCTTTGATCGATTCAGTAGAAGTCTGCACCTGTGACAGACAAAAGAGCTGCTAAACAGCAGATCCAGCCTAATTTTTACCAAACATGTAAATACCCGTTCATTTATTTTATCTGTTTGCTTCTTGCCATAACAGTGTACACAATTCTCTTGTCTATTACAGTGCAATGGCTTAATACAAATTGAATTGCTGGAATTCTCAAGTCTACATTTAGCAGGTCATCAGAAATTATGTTAAATATAAAGTATACTCTACCAAGGCTTTCTCTAGAGAAAAGATGTCACATGTTCATTGTGTTGATAAATTTGTTAAAGAAGAAAAAATAGATATCTTTTATGCATGTACAGTGATGGAACTCTCAAATATCCTCCTGAAAAGGGATAATTTAATTGAATCCTCATTTAAAATAGTTTACTTACAGAAGAACTTGTGTATTTATCATACAAGTTTTGCTGCAGAAATGTTCTTTGAGACTCTATATTCCCAGTGCTGAATTATTTTTATGTTTTTATATTTACAATGAAACAAAGTACATGAAGTCACTATCCCTAGGTCTAAACATGTACCTCCACTGGGAACTTCTAAATCCATGCTGCGATTCAGCCCAATTTGATAATGTAATTACAAATAGCAAGTAAGTTCTTACTAGCTCATGAAATTTGTTAAAGGTATGAGGAAACCTACCTCAGTCTTCATTAAAGAGAAGTGTGTTTTGCCATTAACTTGACACAGCTTGTCAGATATCAGAGAAAATGACTGAGACAAACAATCCACTTGAAGCTTGGCATAATTACATCTGATGCATGTAGGTTTGTATATTTCCAGCTTTGTATGAGCATATATTCAAGTAAAATTGTGATGTGTGTACAAACATGAGAGAAATAGGTTAATCTGATATGTTATCATTATATCTCATATGATTTTGTTTCTTCCTTCACATGACCATCCCAAATATTGTTTCATTTTTTCCCAACGGCTTTTCACAGGTTTTTTGGTTTTGTTTTTATTTTTTTAATAACATCATGTTTGTGTTTTGGCTCCAAGTTTGTTTGATTGTTTGTATTTTAAGGGTTGCCAAATTGACTTTTTCCTCTGTGATTTTCTAATGTTCGTTTTTTTACCATGGTGTGTACTTGTTTTTTCCATCTATGCTGATTTCAGGGTAGACTAAGAACAAAAGTTTCAAATGAAACTGAACTGGAAACTTGTTTAGAAGTGACAGTGGAGCCTTCTGGATGATAATGATGGTGCAAGTAAATTAAGTTACTACTTTTTAAATTTAGAAATTAGAGATTTGAGGTCTAAATTCTCAAATAGTAAAATCTAAGTCTGTTCTAGATACCTTAGTAGAGGTTTGGTTGTTTGATTTTTCCTGGCTTGTAACATTTCTAAAAATCATCTGACTTTATTGTTCTCCACAGTAGTATGTTATCTGCCACACTGACTGTAACTGAATTCCTCAAGGAAATGGGAGGGAATGATTTGTAACAACAAAACTTTTGTAAAGGTAAACTGGCACTGAGCATATTTTACACTCGGGATTTCTGCTTCCAGGTACTTTAGTTTCTGTAACTGATATATTATTGACCTTCTGCTCCAGCAGTGATTTTGTGAGGTCTTGTTCATTCAAATATGTGTAGATATTGTTGCTGGAAGACATATAGTAAGCATACAGTGAATATGAAGGTAAGCGTCCATCTCGGTCTTATCAATCTAAAGGTAGAGGTATCAACTGGATTTGGATCAAGTCTATTTGGTGAAATGGGTTTCTCTTTTCTCAAAGTCCTTTGATCCTTCAGGATTCAGAATATAAACCCTGAAAGAATAAAACAAGGTTAGTTGTGGTTTCCTAAGATTTTTTCAAATGGAGAGCAGAGAACTAGGGAACAAAGTCAAACAATATGTAAGCTTATCCAAGCTCCATATTGCAATGCCTAATGTCTAGCCTAGGTGCTCTACCCCTCTGAGCAGAATTCAAAATCTAGAATCCCAACTTAGTGTTAAAATGAGGTAAATGGTCCACAAAGGCAATGAAAGCCAAGAGAACACACCTGCTAAACTGCCTTGTACTTCACAGTGGGAAATGGCATACCCAGGGGTTTGTGTGATGCAACCTGCTAAGAATAAGGTTTACTCCCTACAGGTGAACAGTTAATTTTGAGTTACTGTCTAGCAGGCCTGAGCAATGACTCCCAGACACCCTGGCTGAATGAATGGCTCAATTTTGTTCTTGGAGAGGCAGGTGCCAGAGCTGCCTTTGCCTTGACAGCTTTGTGAAGAGTAATGACTTTAGTGTGCTCCAGCCATCATTTCAACACAACTTTGAGATCAGGCTCCTCAGCTTTTCTGTGCTTGGATTTAGGATTCTAATGAAGCTTAGATGCAAAACAAGTAGGTCCTGTCAGAGGAGTTCCTGGCATGCACAGTAAGGGAAATACAATTGCTAGCTTATTTTAAAAGGCAAGAAATTATGGGTACAGTGTGTTGGCATGGGCCAGCCCTTCTGCCAGGTTTCTGCATGATGTTCTTGGGAGCAGGCACCTGAAAGTGTGTTGGTTTTTTTGCCATGTCTATGAATGTTTATATATGTGTATAAATATGCACTCACAAAACCATATTTAGTACCAAAGCATAGGCCTGAGCGCTGGAAGTCAGCCACTTGTTAAGCTGTCGATAGAGCAGTCCATGGTGTAGTTTTCGTCTGGGTTAATCAATATTCTCATAAACAATTTCTAGGCATGATTCAGTATTAAACAGAAGCCATGGGGCCTTTACCAACAGAAGTGTAAACAGCCTAATTTGTTTGGAAGTGGTGGTCTCATATTGAGATATTAAAGAGTTTAACTAGTCATGGGTGTCTAGCCAATGCCACTTGGCCTCCAGACCTAAGAATAGACTCTGGCACTATTTAGTTTGCTCATATATAAGTAACATGAGTCTTTATTAGATTTGAATCCTAGTTGCTCTACTTGTCTCATTTCTTCTTTCTTGTCTCATCTCTCTACAAATTTAGGGAAACAGCAACTCTAGTGAAAACCTATTTGTCTGTCTCAGGATATGTAAACGTGTTCATTGGAATTATCAAACTTAAATATAAATTTACTGGGAATACTGATATATATGAACTTTTCTGAATAATAGCCAATGAAACAATTTAGTAATATTGGTTTCAGGAGGAGAATTGAACAAATTGCTGATGATACTTTTAACTAATACAGTTATAAATAAATGGCTTTATAGAAGTAGAACTAATCATCCAGAATGCAGGCAATGAGCTAGCATTACAGATTTGTATGAGCTTGTAAGAAGCATAGTTAGCTAATGTGAGGTGGACAGCGAGAAGATGAAGTGGCAAGAGAAGAAAAAATGAGAAAGAGAGAATTTCTCCTCTGAAACACTGGGTGGACAAGACAGGTAATAAATTTCATGCAGAAAAAACCCCTTCCACCATCCTGGGAAACTCATTTTGATTCTTTTCAGAGTGGAGAAATCATCAACTAAAAGAATAAATCAGACTTTTTTATTGAAGCATTATTGATATGACTTAACAGAGGATTTTTCTATAGAGTGGAAGACTTTTTCCACTTAGGATTTTCCCCTAGAGGAACACAGAACATGTCATTGACATTCATTTTAAGTGTGTTTACACATGGTCTGCTAGTCTTCATTTCAACTACTTTTCTTATATTCACTATCAGACCTCAGAGATGCTCATTCTTGGGTGAATGCAATTCTCTCCTCTTAAGAGATAAGCATGGAATAAAAATATTAAGACTACCCGTGGAAAAAAAATTAGAAACGCAGTTTACTTTGCAAGAATTTGTAATAATAAAAAGAGAATAAATTCAAATTTCAGACAGTTTGTTTGTTGTGAAAGGAGTTCCTGTAAGAGTGGATATCAAATGATTCCATATTATTTTCAGCTAGATAAATTGTTGTCCTCTTAACGATTCAACTGGAGTTGAGTCAATTGAACTGCCATATAAGGAAAAAGGCTTTGGTCATTTCCAGAGTTTTGTTCTATTGTAGTGGAGTGGACACAATATTTGTATTTTTAGCAAATACTGGCCATACAGCTATGTTTCCTATTCAGATATATTTATAGCCTTTCATGCTGTTAGGCTTTTTGAGTTTGAAATCGTGATGCAGTGGCACAATAAAGGACTAATATATGAATGGTTTTGATAAATGACTCTTGTTTTCAAGAAATGCAGAACTATGGTACTTAAAGAAGCTTATTTATAATAAGGTAAATTATATCAACCCCTCCAACTTCAGGATTTAAATTAAAGCAAAGTAATATGGATTTGCCTTGCCTGAGTTTGTCTTTGCTTGGCTTATGACACTGAATTATTATATTTATTTTCTTTGTGATGCCATGTAGAAAACTAGATGATAAATTAGGGTCCCATTTGGTTAGGTGCTTTATAAACAAGAACAAGAAGAAAGTCCTTGACCTGAAGACCTTTTAAGAAAGGACAGCAGACAATGCAGAATCAAAAGGGCAAGGAAATATTGAGGCAGTTCTGGTTAGAATTGCAGGCTGTTATCTTAGTCCAGTGGCTGCCTAAGTGTTGTCTAGTTGTTTTGGGTTTTCTTTTTAATTAGTTTTTAAGGTCATCACAACAAAGTACTCTATAAAAACAGGTAAAAGTGCAATGGAAAGGCAGCTTAAGTCTAATCATGGAGTAGCTTCTTTTGAAGTCAAATGTGTGGAAGGGAAATACCATGTGGAAGCAACAGAGACAGGAACAGAGCTTTCTATTCTAGTTTGGACCTGAGAAGTACCTTTACTAAGGTCTTTGAAAACAGAGTTTAGGAGAAATAGATAAGATAGATTGGAGTTTATAAGGTAGCAACATGTTATAATGGTCAAGGAAGGGATTTTCTTTCCATCATTTTTTTTGATTGTGTAGAAGGTTGCTGTATAATGAAAATGCACTATACAAACAAAACCAATCTGCAGAATGAGAATGGGCAAGTTTGTGCTTGTGTCTGCTGGCTGAAACCACTGCTACAATGAAGGAAAGTGTTTCCTGAGTTGGGGTCCCTTTGTCAGTAGAGATAATGGTAGAGGATATAGGAAGATAGAATTTACATGAAGGTTTCTAATTAAAATCAAATGCATATTTATGATTATTTTCTGAACTTCATGTAAATCTATAATTTTTTGCTTTTTTGACATCAGTGAAGCAAAGGAAAAGATGGATTTACTTACTAATTTGACTAATTTGCACCATCACTCTAATTTACTGGTGGGGTTTTTATTGATAGAAAACACACTGTTTTTAATTTGAATGGTTGGTGATATGTTTTAGCCTTACATTGTTTTTAAACAAAGGAAGAGATTGTGTGTTCACTTTGGGAACACTTCTCATATCACTCAGTTTGCATTTGATTTTATCTGTAACCTGTCTCTTTTTACTCTATATCTTTGCAAAGATATAAACAACATGACAGATTTTGTAAAGCACTTAGTGCCTTTTTCTTCTCGTTGACACTGAGTACTGTGAAGGGCTGAGTCCTAGAAGAAAAGTGCCACTGTGTAGTCAGTAAAGTAGCAAGTAAAAGAAAAGAAGTTTTTTAGTGCTAAACTCAGCTGTTTTGTGAAAAAGGGAGCTCTGCTCCAATGCCTTCTAGCTTGGAGTCATAGTTCAAGCAACAGCATGCTATTTGCCGAAATGGCAATATATGCCATAGTACAAATACATGCCACATCTTCTGCTGATGTGTAGGTTTCTGAAAAGATCTTCCATTTAGAGGTTAGCTAGCCCAAATGCTGCTAAAACAATTATTTGTGACATGGTCATTGTCATGGATCATGGGGTTGTGCTCAAAATAGTCTGAAGCAATGCAATGGGAAAGAAGAGCTAAAAATAATCTATAGTATACAACATTATTTTTATCCAATGACCTCCCCATGTCCCAAAGACCACAAATCAGCTCTTCTCAAAGAATGTAAAGTTTTTTAAAAAATGAGCAGATGTAAGGACTTGACGTCACCTCAGTTGAATGAAAAGAAACAGAGGATCTGTCATTGTGTAATGAAATCAAGGCAGACAGCAATAGGAAGCAATTATTGAATAATAAGGTCACAGTTTGTGCTGGGTAGTACTCATGCTTTATGCAGAAGCTTATATCCTTCCTATAGTAGAATAAAGGATTTCTTTACACCTTGGTGTCCAGGGAGTTTCTCATTGTGTGTTAGCAGAAATGGGGAAGATAAATTAACAAAGACAGTTTATTGAGTTTTATTTTTTACTTTATGATAGAGGTGAAGACACAATAAAAATATCCCTTAATTTAGAGAAGATATCTACATAAATAGCCATTTATTTTTTTACTGTTTAGCGATAAAATATTAATCACAATCCTGAGAAAGAGGACCCCAAGGCACAGTTTGACTTAAATATTCTCTGAAGAAAAGGTTTTCTAGGGTACGAAGATGGTACTTTGCTCCAGATATTTTCATGAAACAGCCAGCTGCACTGGTGATCGCCAGCAAGCTCAAAGTTGCTGCGCGGAGGTACAGCTTTAATCCATAGTTCATGAAATATCTGTTAATGGTGTTGAGAAACTACAAACTACCTGTCATGACCTGCAAATAAAGGATATTTGGGATCAGAACTTCATTTCTCAGAAGTTCCTTCAGCAACTATGTTTTATTTGGGTATAAACTAAGCCTTGGTATGTATTTAGACACTTGCTCACACCTTACATATTTATATGTCTATATGCATGTATATGTATCTACATGCTTGGATAGGGAGTTCTATCACAAAGTAATGAACATCTAAGTCACAGTTCTTCTCAATCTCTTCTTACTGTATAGCTAACAGAGAAAAATAAATGCCTCAGAGGGTGACTTAATATACCTAAAATCTGAATCACTCTTTGAAAGTACGTGTCCACTGACTAGAAAGACTTGAAGATTAATAAAATTATGTACCTGAAGTATGATGCTCTCCTGACTACTTTCTTCCTGTTAAACCTTTCTTTAGATATTAAAAGAAGAATATTTTTCCATTTCTCAATATTTCTGCTGTTCCAGGCAAAACCCCAGCTGTCTCAAATCAATTGAAACTAGAAACTAAAGAACTGAGGAATCTAAAAAACCCTCATGAAATAAAGCAACCTTCCAAATTACCACACCTTAGGCAAAGTGTTCTGTTTAAGGTTTAGCTTTTAATAAAAACATGAAAAATTTACTTAAATTTAAAAAAAAAAATTAAAATACATTAATGTTTTGCTTAGACTTTTAATGTATCCTTGAAATATATTTTTTTCAAAGTATACTTGTCCTTTTAGCACATACATTTTCTTGTGGAAAATTTCAATTTGTCACCTCCTGCACGGCTTTTTTAACAAAAGAATTCCTGACCAGAGTACTTCTATTCATTTACTTTACTTTGCTGTAGCACGGTATTTCCATTCTCTGCAATTCTTCATGTTTTCATTGTGAGGGCTATGAAATTGTCAGTGCACAAAGGTTTATATGTAATCATATATTATGAGACAGTTTTCCAAAATGCAGTACAGAGCAGCAGCTTCCAACTCCTGATGTGGAAATGTTTATTTTATGCAGGAGTTTAATACTTTCTCTGCAGGCCGCTGGGAGTAGTTTCTGCCTGACTTTATGAAGATGTGTATATTCCTCAGAGGAGGACTGGAGCTGTCCTAGAGTAAGAAAGTCGTGGTGACAAACAGGAGAGTGCCCTGGGCTTCAGGAGCTGAGGAAGGAAGGGAACACTAAGTGTGGATGTGCTGGTACAGGAGCGAGCTGAGAGCACAGATGTAGGATGTGCATGTGGGGATTTGCTGGGGGCATTTGGAGGAAGAAAGAGCAGAGTCATGGCTGATTCTGAGCTTTCACCACACTAGCTCAGAATGGGAACCTATAGCCACAGGTTGTATCCAGGGCTCCTTTTGCCACCTCTGAGGAGTATATATATAAATAAAGGTAGAGATTTAGAGAATGAAAAAGAAAGATTACAAGCCCCTTGACATTTCAAAATG
Source organism: Formicarius rufipectus (assembly GCA_013399695.1). Classification (NCBI taxonomy): domain Eukaryota; kingdom Metazoa; phylum Chordata; class Aves; order Passeriformes; family Formicariidae; genus Formicarius; species Formicarius rufipectus. Next base: position 676,073 of record VXAU01000433.1, on the reverse strand, counting down.
ACATTTTAAAAACATGATCTTATTTTAATCAAAGCTATGAAGTGAACTTGTGCATTCCATGTTGAATTTGAATACCTCTTAATGTGCATCTGCGTTTTCATGAATTTCAGGTACAAAGCAATTGTAAATCCCATGGACATCCAGACGTCCAGTGCAGTGCTATGGACCTGTGTTAAAGCCACTGCCATCTGGGTCATCTCCATGCTCCTAGCAGTTCCTGAAGCAGTGTTCTCTGAACTGGCTCACATCAATGACACAGATAATGCCACTTTCACAGCGTGCATACCATACCCCATGACAGATGACGTGCACCCAAAGATCCATTCTGTGCTGCTTTTCCTTGTGTATTTCCTGGTTCCTCTTGTGATTATTAGTATCTACTACTATCATATTGCAAAGAGTTTAATAAAAAGTGCTCACAACATACCTGGAGAATACAGTGAGCATTCCAAAAGACAGGTAAGCAATTTGCTTTTTACATTCTGTTGAAAGATTTGTGTGTCTTATACACTTATAAATGAAAATAAAGGAATTGTAATGCCAAAATTGTCAGATTTTACAAAGGATTAGTTCAGTTTCCACATGAACTAAGCCAGGGATTATCTGAAAAATCGCTTTGTTTTCACAATTACTCAATATTAAGCCCAGTATATAAATTTATATGAGCAAGGACAAATATAAATTCAATGCTATCAATGCACATTCCTAACAGTAAATGACATTGATATATATGTGCTGTTAATGTAACCATTACTTGTGTTCTTACTAAAGAATGTTTTTTAATAAAGATGTTTTTGTAGTTAGTTAGTGTCTTCACCTGTGTCTGTAGGCAGTCATTTTGGGAAAGAAATCTTACATGAATGTTTTGAGAATTGTCCCTCTTTTATTTGTACTTGGAAATGAGAAGACTGATGTAGGCAGGGAAAATTTTACTTAGGGGATCTAAGGTTCTTTTCAAGCCAAGGAGTACTGAAAAGATGAACATAGCATTAACTGACTCATTTTTGACTTTTTCAGTAGATCTTCCTTGGATATAATCCTGAACTCACACTTTTCTAATATTCTTTCTGTTATAGATGCTATAAAACTCTTGGTATAGATTCTGTATACCTTTGAGACAAAGCTTTTAAAAATGCTGGACAAAGGCAACTTCCCTGTAAGGCACAGGAAGCAATAATACAACAACATTAACAGGAACACTTACAAGTATAAACAACAACTTTTGCCCGTGAAAGTGCATTGACCACTTTGCAAAAACACTAGTAGTGATAGAAAAAAATACTTACATCCATTAAAACAGTTTTAAGTTATTTTCTCTGCCAGTATTTTAGAAAACTACTTTCATACTAACTGAAATCTCCTTGCATATATAGTATGTACATAATTCTTTTATAAAGAAAGACTACATTCCCACATGTCCTTTCTAAGCAGCATTTCATTTCTAGTCTGGTCTGTTTCTTGTCAAAAGTGCATGCATATTAGCACTTCAGGTATTGTTTTATTTTCGTGTGAAATAGAGAGAGCCTTTTGGCTGAACTCTCTAGATGGAAAAAATATTTAATTTATATCACACTTCTGAACTCACATATATTTTCAAAGTAAGAACATATTTTTTTGTCCTACTTAGTTTTTTTGTTAGTCTGTGAGGCTCAGAAGAATAGAAAATTCTGGTGTACTTACATACCTCCCAGCAAGAGGAAATAAATTCAGACTGTTGCTATCAAATCATGTTTCTTTAGGCCAAGTGTAATATTCACACTATAAGTCTGCATTTTTTATTCTGCTCTTGCAATCTGAGTGCAAATGCTACCAAACTCAAATGTTAGAGTTCTCCCATCTTTTGGGAATTCCCCACTGTTTTTTGTTTAGATAGAGCCAAGAAAAATGCTTAAGGATTAATTTCACAAATTTTGAAACCCTCTTAGAACAAATCTACTTGATTTATTTTCTTTTACAGAAAATTGAGCAGAGCTAGAAAACTTTCCTGCTTTTGCAAAACTGTCATACCTGATATGCATAATAAATCTTTTAGGAGGAATATGAAGAAACTTTCTGCCTCTCTTTGGTCCCTTCTACATGATCAGTTTCTTTTCTCTCACTCACTTTGGATCCACTGTGTAGGTTCATATCTTGCCAACGTTTCAGCCACTCTCAGTAGAGACACTGTAATCCATTATACCTTAGAACTGAAATTAAGGTATATTTTATGTCATTACTGAAGATTTAATGGAACCTTTCTCCTTACCCTGGAATTAAGGTGCTTCAGACTGCGTGATGCAGTTTTGGTGGTTTCTTTGGGAGAGGGGTGCAAGCTGAGGTACTTCAGGAAAAACCAATGGGATATAAATCTATGTGTGTGTGTATATATATATATATATACACATACATGCATATATATACATGTATGTATATATATATACACACACACATATATATACACATACATACATATACATATTTATAGTTAACACCCTAGTAATGTCTCCGCATTTCATTCACAATGTCACTAGATTTCGAAGTTAACAGTTTCTAAAGAGCTTTCTAACTAAAACTTAAGTTTCAAGCTAAGCACACTGAGATCTCATCAGAAAAGGTTATATTTCATGACATCCTTTGGTACTTGCTTTCAAGCTAAAAGTCAGTGTTTCCTTGGGTCATGAATCAGTCTTGCTGAATATATTGTATAGAAAGAACAACCTTCTGTGACTGCAAACAGCTAAGATCTTTCACTGAAAGTTAACTGAATGTGGGAAAGGAAAGTAAATGAGACATAACAAGTAATTCAGACCCTGAAGGAAGAGTTTTTAACTGGTCTTACTTATGACAGTTGTTGAAGCTAATATAAAGCAAAATGCTACCTGTTTTAATTAAGTCTGTTATGTGGAGTAGTTCATTGTTGTTCACTTTGATTCTCTTAATCTTTTTAGATGGAAACTCGGAAACGTCTGGCAAAAATTGTTCTAGTTTTTGTTGGCTGCTTTGCTATCTGCTGGTTTCCTAACCATGTGCTATACATGTACCGATCTTTTCATTACAATAAGATTGATCCATCGACAGTACATATGGTTGTTACCTTAGTGGCCCGAGTGCTAAGCTTCTGCAACTCTTGTGTCAACCCTTTTGCACTGTATTTTCTAAGTGAGAGTTTTAGAAGACATTTCAACAACCAGCTTCGCTGCAGGAAGAAAGCTCAGCAAGAGAGATCTGCCAGCTACTTGCGCAACTCTTCTGCCGTTCAAATGACTTCCCTGAAAAGCAATACCAGGAACACAGTAACTACTATGACACAACTGAATGGGCACAACTTGAAACAAGAAATGTCACTATGATTTAATAGATGTGATTTTTGACTGTGAAACAGATTTGAACATTTTATTTGCAGTTTGTAACTCACTTTTGGCACTTCTGCTTTGACAGTCTGAGTTCTCAGAGAAGAGGATCTGTTAAAGTCTAACCAATCTGAGTTTATCTCACACCTAGTCTGATTCTTAGATAGAGGTGAAGACCACATTTGATGGGGCAACAAAACTGACTGGTGTTATATTGTTTAAGGAAGATGCTAATATGTGTTCAGCATAAAGGAAAGCAGTGTACCTGGTATAACATTGCTTTAAAAATAATAGATTTTCTCATCTGAAAAATATGTATTTTTGACTGAATATTGATCCAGGCTTATGTTTTCATCTAATAGATTTTGCATTATTTTAGCTGTGTGGTATGTACAAACATTGTTCATTAAGATTGTTAGGCATTTTGGGCTCAATTAAAGGGCCATTGCAACACATAGATTCTAGTTTCAGACAAAAAAATTACTCAACTATTGAGTGCCAGATCTTTACCTCATTTAACTCCACCTTGTTTTTTCACTTTGGTAGACACACCTGATGAGGTTTTAGTCTTTGAACAGTCTCTTTGCTCTTGAGGTCAGAAGTTTATCTGCTAAAATTTCATTCTTTTCATAGTTGACCTATCAAAAGAAAAATGTGTGCAACATGCAAGTTTTCTAGAACTCGCCTTAAAGCTCATTACTCTGACTATTAAGGCTGTGGCATCATTGGTTTAGAGCTTCTACATGTGTTATATTTGATGCTAACTGATGTTGCTGATATCAAGAAGGATACTAAGTGTACTGGGATGGCTGAACATTCAAAAAGGTAAAATTCTGAGTGGCTCCTTCACAGAGGGTCTGTGTCAAGTCTTCATGCATCTCAGAGTGCAGAACCTAGACTAATACCAAACTAAACCAAACTGAAGAATGCCCTGCAGGAACCCACACAACATACTCTGATCACTAATCATCGTCCAGACCATGGGACCAGATGAGTTCTAGTGTGAAGCAACCTCCAGCTAATGAGTTGAATTGGTTGCTCAGTGCCAGCTGTTTGCTGTTTGTGTTTAGAGCACATGTCTTGTGAGGAGCAGCTGAGTGAGCTGAGGGTGTTTAGTCTGGAGAAAAGGAGGCTCAGGGAGGACCTTATCACTCTGTACAGCTCCCTGAAAAGAGGTTGAAGCCAGGTGGGTATTGATCTTTTCTTCCAAGTAATAAGTGACAGGCTTGGAGGAAATGTCTTCAAGTTGTGTTGTGGGAGGTTTAGATTAGATATTGGGAAAAATTTCTTCACCAAAGGGGTGTTCAGGCATATTAGAACAGGCTACCTAGGTAGATGGTGGAATCATCATCTCTGGAAATGTTCAAAAAGTGTGTGTATATGTCACTTGGGGATATGGTTTAGTGGTGAATGGTGGTACTAGTCTGATGGTTGGATGTGATGATCTTAGAGGTCTTTTCCAATCATAACAATTTTGTTATGTAATTTTGTTTTCTGTGCATCTAGATCTACTCCTCTTGCACATGCTGTTTACCGGTCTAAATAAAGCTCCAGTACTGTTGAAAATCTTTGTTCTAAAAGGCACCCTTTCTTTTTCTGAAGGTCCATATGCATACATACTCAATGCATTTCTGAAAGTCCTATGTGAGCTGCCTAAAAGAAGGATTTTCAATTTTTTTTTTTTTTTTTTTTTGTGAGCACACAGGTCTTTTTCATTATTCCTAGAAGGACATTTTCAAGGTACATGGTCAGTGCAGACCTGGGATTAAAACAACTAGGAATGATGGGTGAGGCTGTAGTTACCAATTGCCATCATGTCCTGAACAAATTTGCTAGGAGGGTTTACTGCTCTTGTTTTTAAGTCAGTTTTTTGGTTTTTTTTTCCAGACCTCTGCTAGGGATAACCTATCCGAAACTTGCAAAGCTGACTTTCAGGACACGAGAAAGCAAGAAATTCAGCTCTCAAATAATATATATATTTTTTTGTCAGTTCACATGCTAATGCAGATAGTCAAATAGACACAGAGACTGAAGCTTATTGTTGCTACTCACGCAAGACTGTTCATATGAAAGTTTCTGGGCGAGGCATTGGAGCTGATTCCCCCCTCACAAAGCCTCACATTATCAGATGAATAATTATTCCCGAGCCAGGTGAGAGGTTAGCTGGGACAGGGTTTATTTTGTGTCTGAGCTTCACAGACAAATTGTTTGCAGAGTCCTTGTTAGGGGAAGGGGCAGTAAGGGCAGGCAAAGACACCTTGTCCACGTATTTTTTTATGGGTAGCTCATGAGCCCAATGCAATTTTAAATACTTTTTTTTTTTTTCTTTTTTTTTTTTTTAAATTTGGTGGACATGCTCTAGCACAGATCTCACTATATCCTGTACTTCTGCAGTGACTTGTCTAAGGTGAATGCTAGAAAGTACACTAGAAATTTAGACTGGATTTTAGAATTAGTTGCTAGTCTTATAATTTCAAAAGCTGAAGTACTAATTCAGTGTATCAACTCACTGTTGCTTTTGTCCTTATTAATGCACTTGCACTTATTTATTTCTGTTTGTAACTGTCAAACCACCATCTGAAGTTTAAAAATTCTTTCTCAAGTCCCCTGTCTTCAAGACTAGTTATACCCCTACCACAGTTTTAAAGCAGTGAGAAGTTGTATTGATGTAATCTGTAAATGGTTTATCTTATCATCTGAGAAAATATCCCCAGTTGTTACCACTCAATAGGAAAAGTAACAGATTGAAGTTCCGAATGTCAACCAGCATGGTCATGTTGGTGAGACCTATAGGATGATATAATGTTATTAAAGTTGTGCACAGCATTCAAATAAGAAAACTTATGAAGCTCGGTGTATATCACCTCCATACTATCTGCGCTAGCTCATTGCAGTTGCCCTGTGGCTTTAGTGGCTCCTTGGAGGGCTTTACACAAAGGAGTCAACTGATTCAAACTTGTAAATCTGTGTGTAATTTTTTAGGAAATTGTCATCCTGTTGGGGTTTAGGAATGGTATTCCCCAGTCTAGTGTTCCCAGAGTTCTGGATTTCACGTTTCTGATCAGTATTAAATCCTTTTTACTCACAAATATTTTACACTTGCAAAACTCAAAAGCTTAGTCTTCCTGTGTCAATTCTCAATGCTGATCATTGAATGCAATCAAGTGTCCCATTTTTTTAATTTTTTTTTTTTTTCTGGTTCCCTGCTCCTCATTTTGCTTGGTAATCATTTTACATTGTGTAGCATTTAACAGGACTTCTAAATGCATTGTATTTTTTATTTCCTAAATGTATTTGTCTGATGTGGACATTACCAGAAGTTACAGGTGCCCTACTTAAAAATTAATAATCTCATTTGTAGTAGATTTGATGCTTGTGTTTGATTCATACTCTTCACTCAGTGTCTTAAATTGCTGTGTGTATTATGGACAGCATGAGCTTCAAGCTACATTATGTTCCTTTCTGTTGAGAGAGGAAGGTGTTCTGAGGCAAACTATAACTCCTTCTCATCAGTAAATCAGCACAATCTTGGTTCATTATTTTGCAGGCCTAAACAGACTCTCAAAGTATAGTTTTAGTAGGTAACCTAAACTGTAGATAGCTCCTCTCAGATTCTTGTAGCATGGTGTGGGAGAATGACTTAATCTGTCTGGAGCTTTATTAGGTGTAAATATGTACATTTTGGAGGTGTCTGTTACTGTGCTTCTGTACATTTGTATACAAGTACAGATGTATGTATAGAGCTATTTTCAGACAACACTGCTTGCTAACAATTAAAATGATTGTAGAATGCATTTGATGAAGTATTTTCTTCTAACTGTAGTCAAAGGAAATCTATGAATGAGATCATGTCACCTTTTCACATCATCATCATCATGGCTAGACTTCGCGAACGAAGATTTGGGAGGGTTTTACCCACGCTTGCTGCAAACGCGCTGATGGCTGATAAGGCCAATGTGAGATAGGCAAGTCTGGTTGCAAAAGGCACAGCAGAAAGTCTCCGTAGGTGGCACTGTCAAGGCACGGTTCTTTCTGCGTTGTCTTTTCTCCTTCAGGCTGATTCTGCGTGCGGTTTCAAAGGAGACAGCAGCGTTATAGATTGTGTGTCTCCACGACTCCCGATTGGAGGCCAGAGTGGACCACTGATGGTGGTCAATATGGCCAAGGCTGAGGTGTTGTTTCGGTGAGTCCATGTATCTCTTCTTCAGGGCTTCTCTCTTGTGGCAGCTGGTGGCAAGTTAAAATGCCACCTGATTAATTTTTTCTGTTATGAAAATTTTCTTATTTCAGAAACATCAGTTCTTTTCTATTTTCCTCTTCTGAGTTTTGGGATGATTTCCTTCAAACATATTTTTTCAATAATTGAGAAAAATGCCATCCCTTCTCTGTCATTGAAAAATGAGACAATACAGGTAATTACTGTTTCCTCAGTGTAAGACTTTTATTTTACTCTAGATTAGAGCTAATACAAAATAAGTCTGATAATATCTTGTCACTCCACCCTGTCAGTTATAAAAACATTACTTAAACTTCTGAATTCTGAAATGTCAGTATGGTTAAATTTCGACTGACCTGAGATACCTCATTTGGCATTACAATGTGATGTGATAATTGTCTTCAACAAAACCACTTCAGTTACAATGCGGAACAAATCTTTGCAACACACCTCCTTCATAGATCTTTCTCTTAACTCAGTCAAACTAGTTCACAGAAATTACGGCCCAGGAGTTAGCAGGGCTGATTGAGAGGTCTGAAACTAGGCTTGAAGGGAGAAGGGGATGAGACCAGGCTCACTAGAGATGAGCCTAGGGTTGGCATACCTGGGATGGAGGCAAAACCCTCAGCCTGGATGAAGTGCATCTACATCAATGCATGCAGTATGGCCAGCAAGCAGGAGGAGCTGGAAGCCATTGTACAGCAGGAAAGTTATGATATGGTTGCTATCATGGAAACATGGTGGAATGACTTTCACACCAGGCAGGCTACAATGGATGGCTATAAGCTCTTTAGAAGAGACAGACAAAGCAAAAGAGGTGGTGGGGTAGCAGTGTATGTTAGGGAGTGTTTTGATTGCATTGAAATTGATGATGATGAAGATGACAAGGTTGGGAGCCTATGGGTAAAGTTTAGGGGGAAGGTCAGCAAGGCAGACATTCTGGTGGGAGTCTGTTATAGAGTACTCAATTAGGATGGTCAAGCAGATGAGTAATTCCAGAAACTGTTGGCAAAAGTTCCATGGTAGCTGACCCCTTGTACTTGTGGGAAACTTGCCAGATGTATGCTGGAAATACAGTACAGCAGAGAGGAAGTAGTCTAGTAGGTTTCTGGAGTATGTGGAGGCCAACTTCCTATCACAATTGGTAAATGAGACTCCCAAGGTAAGTGCCCTGGTGACCTGTTTTTTGTTGACATTGAAGGACTGGTGGCTGATGTGGTGGCTGATGGCTGTCTTGGGCATAGTGACCAGGAATTGTTAGTGTTTTCTATCCTTGGTGAAGTAATGAAGAGCATCAGCTGAACTTCTGCCTTGGACCTCCAACAAGCAGACTTTGGCCTGTTTAGGACATTAACAAAATTCCTTAGGAGTCAATGCTGAAGGACAAAGGAACCCAGGAGTGCTGGATGAGCTTTAAAAAGGAGTTGTTAAACATTCAGGAACAGGTTGTCCTCATGTGTAGGAAGACAAGTCATGAGGGAAAAAGGCTGGCCTGGTTAAACAGAGAACTTAAGCTGGAACTTAGGTAAAAACTAGAATCTATCATCTTTGCAAGGAGAGTCAAGTAACCTGTGAGGGCTATAAGGATGTCAAAATGTCATGTAGGGAGAAGATTAGAAGGGACAAAGCCCAACTAAAACTTGATTTTGCTGCTACAGTTAAAGACAGCAAAAGAAGTTTCTATAAATATATCATCAGCAAAAGTAGGATTAAGGAATGTCTCCATCATTTTTTGAATGCAGAGGGTTGTGTAGTGTCAGGAAATGAGGAAGTCAGAGGTACTTAATGCCTTCTTTCTTCTGTCTTCAATATCAATACCAGTTGTCCTCAGGACACCCAACTCCCAGAGATGGAAATTGATGATGGGGAGAATGAGGCCCTCATAATCCAAAACGAAAGGGTTAGTGACCTGCTATATCAATTAGACACTCACAAGTCTATGGGCTCTGATGGAATCCACCCCTGAGTAATGAGGGAACTGGTGAAAGAACTTGCCAAACCACTCTCTGACTGGAAATGAGCAAAGCTAATGCTCATCTACAAGAAGACTTGGAAGGATGATCCAGGGAACTGCAGGCCTGTCAGCCTAACCTCAGTTCTGGGAAAGATTATGGAAGAGTCCATCCTGAGTGCCATTATGCAGAACATGCAGGACAATCAGGATCAAGACCAGCCAACATGGACTTATGAAAGACATGTCCTGTTTGACCAACCTCATCTCCTTCTATGGCAAAGTGAGCCACTTAGTAGGTGAAGAAAAGGCTGTGGATGTCATTTATCTAGACTTCAGTAAAGTGTTTGACACCATCTCCCACAGCATCCTCCTGAAAAAACTGGCTGCTTATGGCTTGGATGTTAAAAAACTAGCTGGATGGCTGGGCCCAGAGAGATGTGGTTGAATGGAGCTAAATCTAGTTGGCAGCTGATTGCTAGTGGTGCTCCCCAAGGCTCAGTTTTATGGCTGGGCCTGTTTAATATTTTTACTGATGATATGGACAAGGGGATTGAGTGCACCCTCAGTAAGTTTGCAGATGACACTAACTTGGGTGGGAGTGTTGATCTGCTTGATGGTAAGAAGGCTCTACAGAGAGACCTAGGCAGACTCGTTCAATGGGCTTAGACCAATTGCATGAGGCCTAATAAGGTGAAGTGCTGGGTCCTGCACTTGGATCGCAGCAACACCATGCAGCGCCATACACACTGGAGAAGAAGTGACTTGAGACCTGATTGACAGAAAGGGATCTGGGAATGCTGGTTGATAGCTGACTGAACATGAGCCAGAATTGGACCCAGGTGGCCAAAAAGGCCAAGGAGCAGGAAAGAAAGATGCTTTCTCATAATTTAAGTGGGTTCATATTAAGTTGAAAATTTGCAATACAATTCTTTCTTCATTTATTTCTAAAATAAGAGTCCATTGTACAATAGTCAGTCCTTCAGTGACATCACAACTCGACCTCACAAAGTGATGGATGCTTTTGAAAATCTACCTGCTTGTTTGTAGTGCTTGTAAAAATCACAGAATGCTCAGTGTTACCTGCTACAGGCTTCTTCCCTCTGTTGGGTACCATGATGAGTCTTCTCATCCCTTGCCTGCTAGAGGGGTCCCATTTGCTGTGCCAGAAATTATTATGGGAGAAGGAAGAATGAGAAACAGGATAGACTAAAAAGGTATGTCTACAAATGGTCTTGGCTGACTCAAAGATTTCCAACAAGACTGTGTTTTGTCAAATACAGTCTGAAATCATAACACTTTTAAGAGGATAGGGATCCCTTGAGATCTACAAAACATCTGAAACATGTGCATGCTATAGCTCAAGAACTGTAGCTTCCCAAAGAGATGAAATGTTTTATATTTCAAGTTATGCAAATAAAAAAGAAACATAGAACTAAGTACAATTCATGAGTGCATTCAGACACTTCTGGGATTGGTCCTGGTCCAGTGGAGTGAAGGAGAAAGTTTGATGGAAGAACTTTACTCCATGCTTTACACTAAAGCCCATTCTGCAGCTGCTAAACTGGCAGGTTGGCAGAAAAAAATAAAAAAAAAAGTGTATTGCTCAGATAGATCTACTTTTGATTTCTGGTTTGATTTAGACAAGTCTAATTCACTTTTGACAAGTAGCTTTTACTTCTAGTTGTTTCTGACTTATTTCTGATTCCCCATCCTACTCTATCTTGGTAGCTAACAAGAAGGCAAAAGAATTCTGTTTCCTTTCAGTGAATATACATGAATTTAAATTACTTTCATGGCCTATGTCAGTAACAAAATGGCAATATACTGAAGACAAAAATAATGTAATTGCTCCTCCCTCCCTTCCTCCCTCCCTTCCTCCCTCCCTTCCTCTCTCTCTCTTCCTCTTTTTCTCTCCCCTTCATCCCTTTCCTTATTTTTTTCTTTCTTGATTCTATATACCTTTTAGGTATAGTTCAGGAGGTTCAGTGCATGAGGTAAATTAAAGAAGCTTATATTTTGTATGACATCATGATACACACAGAAAATTTCAACAGCATTGATTTTGAACAGGAAAGAAAAAATACATAGCCATACTTAACTAATTTGGTGAACTGCTTTTATACTGTCAAGATGTGGATTTTGTTACTTCATTCTTTACATAAAGAGAGTAATTTGTGAGTCAGAAGCTTTGCGTCATTACTGGCTCAGTGCTCTATTGATTCACCTTGTAGTGGATATTTGACTCAGAAAAGACACTTCTATTGAGTGAACACAAGAAGATATTAATTCTGTCTCTCTCTTAAGGGGAGGATGGTGCCACAGCTTAGCTGGTTTTAACGCTTCGTGGTTCTCAGGTGCTACATGAACCGTTCTGTATTACTTCTGCCCAGTGCCTATAAACTTCCTTTCTCATGCATTTCAGCTGACCCACTATGTGGAGGGAGGGTGCAACTTTCTGCCTTAGTTTCTTTAAAGCTGGAGGTTTCCATCTGCATAGAATCTAAGACCAGATGTCCTTGCTGACATTAACAATATTGCAAGACCTTGCTCTACAGCAGACAGCCCCTCCCACATTTGTGCCATGTAGTACTTACCTGCCTATAACATAAGGTCCTTGTAATTTCAGTCCTCTGAAATTCTTCTCACTGCATGACCAAAGCATGCAGCAACCTCACAGTAGCTGGAAACTGGAAAAGCAGAGCAGGAAAAGGATGAAAAGATGTTTCAGCTATATCCTATTCCTGCTTATCGTGTTCCTATATGCATAACAGGAAAAGAGCTCCACCGGAGGTGAGCACCTTTGGAAAGGTATGTGTTCTTGATGTAGCTGACTGAGCTCCATCTGAACTACCAACAAAAATGTCAGACATATTTGAGGTGTAAAAGACAAGGATAGAGCCCTTTGTGTCTTCTCTCCATGCATTGTGACTGACATTCTCACTACAAACCCCAGGCATACATGAAACCTTTAAGCACATCCTGAGATTTGTTTCCTGTTGCTAAAACTCTTTCCAGCACTTGGCCTGGACAACTTGTTGTTTGCCTGTGTGCCATGGCTGTTGTTGTTGTTGGAGCACCACTATTCCCAGTAAGATGTGCTGTCTGTTGGCCTTTTTGTGTGCAGAGCTGTGTGCAGTTATTTTTTCCCAGACTGAGCTGAGATTTGCATTCCACTCATTCCACAAAATTATGCATAGCTTTGAATAATTTTTATTTTAAGAGATGTGAAAGTTTGGACTTATACTTAGAACTAAAAGTTCTAAGACAGTCAAATAGAATCGATATGATACAATACCAATGCCAGTTCTAAAATTACAATTAAGCATCCCAATGTCTGAAACTAAATGTTGCCAAGCCCCAATCAGCCTTGCCTGTTTGAGAGCAGAGTTAACTAATATCTGTAACAGTGCACACATTTCCGATCAGAAAAAGGCAGCATAGCTTTGGGTGGTCTTGTGAGTCTTCAGTAGCATTTGCAGACTGGTTCTGTGACTGTGAAGAATGAAGTTGTCAGCTGCAGGGGAAGTATATATCTACTGGGGAGAATGCCAGCAATGGCCAATATTATAGCTACTGTTGTGCACCAGCCTCACTGAAGTGCTTCTCCCATGTCTAGACACTGTTTGCTTTCATTTCCTCTGTAGGCAAAAGCAGATGTATTTGAGATGTTTCATTATTATCACTTTCCTATAGATTTGTCAAAGAAACCCAAGGACTGCAGCAGATTTCCACTCTGTGAAGGAATGACAGTGTTCCGAACTGCCTTTGTGCCCCAAGGAGCTGTATGAGCTCCTGTGCCTCAGTTTAACATTATAACTTCTTGAACCAGCTAATAGAAAGCCCTACCAGAGGGGATGTGGTACTGGGTCTGTTGGTCACCAGTGCAAATTAGCGAATTGGGGACAGTAAGATTGGAGGCAGACTGGGCTGCATTGCAGTCCTAAGGGATATGGGTGAGGTACGGAGTAAGGTTAGACCCCTGAAATTTAGGAAAGCAGACTTTAAGCTCTTCAGAGAGATAATCAGTTGTTGGGAACTGCATCTTGGAAAGTCAGAGAATTGTAAACGACCTGCAGGTGTTGAGAGAGCTGCAGGGAAGCTGCGCAGCTGAAGGAGGTTAGGATTATGGTCAATTAGGGATTGTATAAGTACCAATGGTGTGGTGGAGGCTGAAGAAGCTAGAGAGGTTAGGGAGAGTGGGCTGGAATGCACTATGGGGCATGTATGCTGTAAGGAAGGAAGGAAGGAAGGAAAGCAAGCAAGCTAGCTAGCTAGCTAGCAAGCAAGCAAGCAAGCAAGCTGTATGATGAATGAAGGTATTTATCTTTTTCCTTTGCATCTGTGTTCTGTATTTGGAATTGTATGAGTTAATAGATAGATCAATTTGCTCAAGAGAAGAGGTTTCTGTGGAGTTTATTTATGGACTTTATGCCTTCTGTTATCTTGCTGCATGTCTGAGCTGACTGTGGCAGTCAGTGGGATCCCCTGTTATACTGCGTTCAGGGTCAAGGGGGTGGTACACAGCTGGCAGATTTTTAAGGAAGTCTTCCACAGAGTGCAGTAGTTAGTAATCTCCAGGATCAAGAAATTGGACAAGGAAAGGCAAGAGATCAAAATGGCTGAGTAGGGAACTTCTGGTCAAACTAAAGGAAAAGAAGGATACACACAGGCAGTGGAAACAAGGACAGGTAACCTGAGAAGAGTATAGAAATGAAGTCAAATTATGTAGGGATAGGATGAGGAAGGCAAGGCAAAGCTGAAACTTTACCTGGAAAGGTGCACAAGGAATAGCAGGAACGGCTTCTGTAAGTATGTTAACCAGAAAAGGAAGGTCAAGGGAAGTACATCCCTGCTAATGAACAATGCTGGAAAAACTGATAACAATGGCTGAGAAAGCTGATCTACTCGACAACATTCTGACTCGGTCTTCAATGACAACCTCCCTGCCCACACATTTTGAGTGTATAGACAGCAGGATGGGGACTGGGGAAGGAAAGTCCTTCCCACCATAAGTAAAGATCAGGTTCATGACCACTGAGGAACCTGCAAGCACGTAAGTCTATGGGACCTGATGAAATGCATCCCAGAGCCCTCATGGAATTGGATGATGCTGTTGCCAAGCCACTTTCCATGGTATAGGAAAAATCATGTCAGTCAGTTGGAGTCCCAGGTGACTGGAAAAAGAAGGTCTATAAGGAAGATGGAGAGAGACTATTTACAAGAGCATGTAGTGACCAGACAAGGAGGAATGGCTTCAAACTGATAGACGGTAGGTTTAGTTTGGATATTAGAAAGAAATTCTTTATTGTGAGAGGGTTGGACACTGGAACAGGGTGCCCAGAGAGGTTGTGGATGTACCATTTTTGGATGTGTTCAAGACCAGGTTGGATGTATTTTTGAGAAAGCTGGTCTAGTGAAAGGAGCCCCATGCCTGTGGCAGGACAATTGGAACTAGATGATCTTTAAGGTCCCTACCATGATCCTGTGATCTATGGTTTTTCTGGTAGCCTGGCTCAGCTGCTGGACCAGAGTGACAAAGAAGAAAAAGCTAAAATCACTGGTGCTTCTCTCTTTCCTTTTGAGTGAGATATCATCAATATCATCCCTTTTAGAACCACAAACTCTTCCACTCCCATAGAACTTCTCTTTATGCATTACACAGGGAAGGAACTAAAGTTAGCAAGGATCACTGTAAATCCAGTATTTCCCAGTTCCTTAGATTTGTTTAGTTTCATCACTTAAAAAATTACCTTTTACTATGGTTTTCTTGAATGTTCTTTGTGATGTTTACAGGTGAGAGTGGTTTTGTAGGTTTAGCCTTTATAGAAACAAAGTGTCTGCATCACACTGACAGCTTGTATCTCAAGAACTCTGACTGTATTTTCCAGCATACTGATCAATACTAACAACAGACTCAAGAACACATTTCAATTAAACATCAAAGCTTCAAATCAACTTATACCTGGACAGGATTTAGCAGTGCCTGACCAGAAAAGCAGGTAATAAAGATGTATTTCTGAATAATATTATTAAAACCTGATCAGATGCAAATTCCCAGTTTGGCTCTTTTGCACACAAGCGCAATAGAGAACAGAGACTACGTGCAGAGGGGAGGAAATAGTCCTTTATATAGTATGTGCAGGAGGGCCAGTGTGCTGCTGATCACACCCTTCCAGATTCCCAAATGGGCAAGTACGTGCTAGGAAGTTAACCAACTTCTTGACTCCTTTTGAAAGATGAAAGGATGTTTTATGATTATTTTATAATTCCATAGCAGATTGAATTTGGTTAAAAAGGGATCACATTGCTAAGGACTTTCCACTTTTCAACAGTGTGTAATCAAGCATTGAATAGAATAAAGACACTGAGGTGCTGGAGCATGTCCAAAGAAGGTCAAAGGGACTGGTAAAGGGTCTGGAGCACAAGTCTTATGAGGAGTGGCTGAGGGAGCTGGGGTCATATAGCCTGGAGAAAAGGAGGCTGTCAGGGGAGACCTCATGAAAGGAGATTGTAGTGAGGTGGGGATCAGTCTTTTCCCAGGCAACTAGTGACAGGACAAGAGAAAGTTGTCTCAGATATTATCAGAGGAAGTTTAGATTGGATATGAGGAAAAATTTTTTCACAGAAAGCCTTGTAGAGTTCTGGAACAGGGTACCCAGGGAAGTAGTGGAGTCCCCATCCCTGGAAGTATTTAAAAGACATGTAGATGTGGTGTTTAGGGGACATGGTTTAGTGGCTGACTTGGCAGTGCTGGCTAAATGATTGGAATCTATGATTCTGTGATTGTATGAACACTGCAGATCAATGATTGTTTACATGGGAGATCACAGAGTCCTTTCTCCTCTTTGGGAACACTCATCAGCTTTCTGTGGCAGTGCTTGGATTGTGGGTGCAAGTATGATCTGAGAAGTTACGTGGTGATGTACAGTATCAGGATTCAGTGACATTCAGTTGCCAACAAGCAGAGCTGTTGGCAATTCCTGTGGCATTTCAGATCTGCAATCAAACTCTATAACTGGAGAAAATAGATACAATAAATATATTTTTAAACCTCATATATCAGAGGATAAGTAAGAGGAACTTTATATTACATAAAAAGGAAGTTATTAGGTCTTAACAAAACATATACTTAGTACTTGGCATCTTACTGCCATTTAGGTAATCTGCCAAACCTGATCATGCTGATCGTCCAGAAAACTGTTTTTTAAAATGTAGGCTTCTATTTTACAGAAACCATTTTGAAAACACAAAACATTCTTTTAAGAAAATAGCTTGAGCCTAGCAAGCTAACCTAAGTCCACATCAAATTGTCTAATTGGAAATACTAATCAGGTAAGTAATTATCATATTGACATTGAAGATATTTTTGACTTGAAATTTGAACAAAAATTAGTAGACCATGAGTCAAGAAGGGCCATTTCTTCAGACCAGCTCTTTCTTTACTGTTTTTAACCTTGCTGAACTCCACTGCCTTGTACTTTATGTTGTGCCCTACATAGAGAGAGCATGAAGATTCTTTCTAATCTAAGTTCTGGTCATTTAACTAACTAAGTAGTAATCTCAGATACAGGCCCTTAAAAGTATCAGGAGTTCTCTGAAAGAAAAATGATGGGGATAAGAAAATACTCTGGATCTCTGGGGTGTTTGTTCTTTAAAAGAAAACTTTTATCTTAATGGCTTGACATATAGCTTAGAGATATTTGATAAAACATCATTTGAAGTCTGGAATAACTAGAAATCATGAGTTCAGAAACGTTATTTTGGGCTCACATTGGTGGGAGCACAAAACAGGAAACCTTACGCTGTATTTTCTAGGAAGGATTTTCTGTATATAGGAATTAGGTGACACTGATGTTTTGGAGAGATTCTCTTACTTTCCTCTTTATGTTTTCAACAGAAACTCTCAGGCCATGAAATATAACATGCATATAACATAAACATGTATACCTGTGGAACAGCCATACAATTCTTATTTATTGCATATAAAAACAGAGAGGACAGTAGTTCTTCAAAGTGCTTGTGGATTATAAATCAGACCATATGGGACTTAGTGTCCATTGCACTACCTCAGCAGTTACCTCATTTTCAGTATAATTGGGTTCTAATTAAATTTTACTTTTGGAGAAAGGCTGCTAAAAATTAAATCTTAAGAGCTTTGTGTTTCAAGCTGAGAACATGTTGGCAAGTGTTCATTGTAATAAGCCTGTTAAAAATCCATTTATTCATCACATTTAGCCTCTGTAATTCCCACAGAAGCACAAAACCAACAAAGAACAACTGAAAACCAAACTCAAGTGTCCTGTGTGATGGTTTCTGCTAGGATTGTCTGAAAAACAGAAACTCTTCCCAAGAAAAGAAATTATACAAAACATCTCAAAAAGTTCTCCTTGAAAATGTGACATTTTATGTGAAAAAAGAGAAATTTTAAATATCTTAAGAAAAATAGCAGTACTACTTGAATCTAAGAAAAACCCAGAGGAAAATCAGACTTTTTACTTCATGACAGAAATTTTCTGAGGAGAAGAAAGCAAACTGCCCAATTCAAACTCTCTGGCTTAAGTCTCAAATCTAGGGAACTGTTTGACAGTCCCCATGCAGAAATGATATGTGCAAAAGGTCAAGTTTTAAAGGATCTGTCCTACATACTGAGAATTTTTACTAGAGAATCATCTTTATATTAACTATAATACATTTGGCTTTTATTTATTGTGAAAGGTATTGATACGAACAAGCACAACACGGATGGAAAGGCAGAAATTAAAAATGGTTATTCCACCAGTCTGTCAGCTGAAAATGAAGACATTTTCTCACATAGCTTAATATCAGACACTGAGAGAAGACATGGTGCATCAGAACACTTCAGTGTTTTTCCAGAGCTTGCACAGTGGCAGAACCAAAAGAAACTTTTAGTGCAAAAGCAGTTTCTCTTCTTACTGAAAGAGGAATATGTCCTGCAGACAGAGCTGTTGGGTACACCCTTCAGACATGTCAAATAGATTAAAACGTTGCTTTTTTTGTAGCTGTCTTTCACAAAATCCTGTTGGATCAATGGCTGTGTGCAGTACTCAAAAGAAAAAGAGAAAATATCAGGTCTGTGTGTTTTTAGTTCTCCCGTTTTCTACACTGTGGCAAATATGTGTGACAAGAGAGGAGAAAACACTCTGGGTGGTGTAATCAGTGGAAGAATGCTGATTTTGCAGTGCATCTTTTTTCACTTTCTTTGCTAAGAGACAAATAGGTTTAGAAAGATACAAAACCCTCACAAGCCATAAATTTGTAGCAGGGAACCAGAATAAATCACATCCGTGACACTGCTGAGTAGACACTCCCATAGGCCTGCTGAGGGCTTCCATACCCTTTGGAGGGTGTGCTGCCTTATGGCATTGGTCAGAAGTGGGAATAGCTAACTGTTCATCAGGAAACTCCTCAGGAAAATTGCATTGACAAAACCCCACAAAACCAGATCACTATCCGTTTTTTAATAAAGCAATTAAGATATTAAATGTTAATTATGTTAATGTTAATAAGGTTAAGGTAAAACTTAAGTGTGCTTCACCTGGCTGTAATTATTCATTCAAATATAGGCTAGACATCCCTTCCAGAATTGGTGTGCATTTTATTTGGAACCAACTCCACCTAGCACAGATGTGTCATTCACCTTCTACAGAGTGTACTTCTCTGTGTATGTCTGTGCCCTCATCCAGAGTCATGCACAGCCTGGATGCATGGATGTTTATACAGTCCTGCAACTAAAAGCAAGATTTTTGCTTGGCAGTCATAAATGAGCCCACTCTGTTTACTGTAGACAGTCCTTTCTCATTGTAATCCTCAGAACAGTAGCAAAAGGGATGGTGAAAATTCTTCCTGCTTTTCAAGACTCATTAACAAAAGAACCCTGTAATCTGCAAATAGTGGTGTTTACCAGAAGAGAAAGGCATAACCTCTGTAAGACAAGTACTGAAAGCAAAAGTTGTTGAGTATCTCAGAGAACACTGTACCACTGCCATAGTGCACACTTCACTGACTGCCCTAAAAAAATGCTTCCCTTCCATGTGTGGAAAAGACAGCTTGATCAGTCCTGCAGACTTTCTTGTGCAACTTGATAGCTGCTCAGCATGCCCAACAAGTTGGGTATTACATGTGCTCTTGTGAGGGTGCTACAGTGGCATGCTCACTGAGAAGGAGAAATTCCTGTGGCATGGGATAAAGAAATAGTGAGAGAAGACAATAGGAAGGTATCAGAGGAGAAGCTCCTAAGGTTTCCCAGAACAGGAGATGTTACTCTGAAAACCTGACCTGGTTTCATGCTGGAACTGATGGACCGGGGGAAACATAATTCAGGGATTTCACAGTATTTTCTTAGGGTGTGGGGGACTAAGTCAATGTCATATATGTATCTGTGTATCTTACTGTTAGGGGAGCCCTTTCTATAGGAAGATGCATGAGCAACGTGTGACATGAAGAAAAAGGAAGAATCTGGTAATACATCCCTCATCAGGGATTTTGGACAGAGATAGAGCGTCTTTTGCTTCCTTTCAGCAGGCAATTCTAAGTGAGTATTGCAATGTAATGCATGCACAAGGATTTTCCATTCTGTCAGACATTCTGATTGTTCACACCATGAGAAACATCTGGACAATTTCATATGCTGCTGTTTGTGCTATAGCAGTTAAGAGAGCTATTTTTTTCTCTTCCTATTTTAATTTGGTGAGTTTTTCAGCTCCACAAGGGAAAGAAAACCCCCCAAAGCTGGGAATTAATCTTTTATACAGTAATATCATGATAGAAATGCCTTAAAAGAAAAAGGGAGAAATATGTTATTCTCAGTCTGTTTTTACACCCCCAGGCTATGGTGATAAATAACAGTTTGCTTTTCCTCTCCTTCCCCATTCCTGTGGCAGTTACTGTTGTTCTTTCTGGAAAAACTCCACAATGCAAATCACAAGACAAAACCACTTTTTCTATGGTGGAAGTTGAAGACAGAACATTAACTTGAAAAATCAGTGGTCCTCATAAGATTATAGTTTTATGGACAGGAAAGAAGACATCTGAGACCAGACTTTAAGTCTTAAGAGGTAATATATGAGACTTCACAGACTATGCAGAACTAAGTTTACCTACAGGAAGTTTATGGTACTTAGGAAGGAAAATTACTTAAGCTGTCTGCAGACTACAGTCTGTGATGTGCTGGAGGATGTAGCTGGTTTCAGAGCCTTGTGCTGATATGAAGCTGGATAGAGGTGGGACATTCACTCAGACATAAAAGTTGGAAAATGCCTAAAAATACAGACATGTTCTTACAGCACCAGTATGCCTTTCCGGAAGAAAGAATACAATAACATTAAGGTTCGTCTCTAAAATTTACCACATATTTGAAGCTTTAGTAAAAGGGAAACTTCTCTTTTTAGTGAAGAAGAATGGTACGTTCAGAAAGGAACCTGTCATAGGTTTCTGTAGCTGAATTTAAGTAGAAGGGGGGGCTTCCAGGATGGTTTCTGTTAGAAGCTGCTAGAAGCTTCTTCAGTCCTGTGGAGCCAGTGACAGTCAGGTCCAGGAGGGACTTCCTGTTTGATGGCCGAAGCTGAGCCAATTACAAATCACAGTCACACTTCTGTGATAACATATTTAAGAATTTAGGAGTATTGTGCAGTTGGAAATTTCAGCCATGAGATAACACAGAGTGAGAGAGACCAAGGTCAGAGCTGGAGGAGGATAAGGAGGGACACCATGCTGCAGCAGCGGGGGAAGGACTCAAAGCTATGGCCCCCCTGCAGCCTGTGGAAAAGCATTGGGGTGTGGAGACCCCCTTGCAGCCCACGAAGGAGCAGGTGGATGCTTGAAGGAGCTGTTACCCTGTGGGAGGCCAAGATAGAGCAAGATCCTGGAAGAGACTTGTGGCTGTGACAAGTGGAGGAGACCCACTCTGGAGCAGGTTTTTCCCCTGGTAGAAGTGTTGTCGTGAGGGTGGACTCACATTGGAGAAGTCTGTCGATGACTGTCCTCTGTGGGAGGGACCCCACAAGAGCAGAGAAAGGACTCAGAGCTGTGGTCCCCCTGTAGACCGTGGTGAAGACCGTGGTGGAGCAGGTTGTCCCCCTGCAGCCCACGGAGACCATCGGGGTGCAGAGACCCGACTGCACCCCATGGAGTGACCCACAGGACAAGAGCAATGGCAGCAACAACAACTGACTGCAAACCCCCCATTCCCTGCTCCCTCAAACTGCTGGAAAGAGGGAGGAGTGGGAGGAGAAAGGTGTTTTTAAGACTGATTTATTTATTACTTTTTAGTTTTAGTTCTTATCTTGTTAGTAATAAATTTAAGTATTTTAGCCACTCTGAGTTTCTGTTCCCGTTATCTCTCAGCTGTTTTTTGCCTTTTCTCCTTTTCTTTTCCTTCTGGGAAAGGGAAAGGCCTGGAGGTTTGGGTGGACACCAGGTGAAAACTGCCACAGACCCTTAATATGATTTGGAGGAGCACTTTAATAGAGGCATGACAGGGAGAGAGGAAAGTAGGGGAGAAGGTAAGTAACAGGATCATAAAACACTATTATTTACTTTTAAAATAAATCCCGGCATCCTGTATTGACAGAAAAAGGCTTATATCTGTTTTAAAAGCCTTACTGAAATAGTACACAGCTACTTCACCCCAAGCAGATATTGGAAATTTTAAGGGCAAATCATCACTGGAAAAATCCTCAAACTATTTTGGAGAGCAAAAGCTATCTCAATATCTTCTCTCCATTTTCACATTCAAAACCTGCCTGGTACTGAGAAACATCAAACTCCTAGTGCACGAATGTGCCTTTTGTCCTGAGCTATCCTGACCTTTCTTGAGAAAAACAGCCTTAGGAGCATTGGTAACCACAGTTCATTCCCACCATGGACACCAGCCGATCAGTCCAGCATGAGGACAGCTTGTACCCAGGGCACTCAGGCATGAAAGACATGAAAGCAGGAATGTGCTGGTGCTCTGGTCCCTCCTGGGGCTGTGTGGGCAGGGTAAGTAGACCTTACATTCCCTAAAAACCTCATCTGTAACTTCTCTTATGTACAGATTGGAAAGTGCTGATGAGTATGCTACACCTCCATTAAATTCCTTTTACATACACCTGACAGTTGCAGGCTAAATCTCTGGGTACATTACAGGAAAACAGAATCATGCCCCCTTAAGAAGAGTCCAAACACTCCCTCAACACACACACACACACACAAGTACTGATAAGAATTAATATTCAATGAACTGTTCCAGTGAAAATGCTGATCAGCAGCAAATTAATCAGAACAGTTAATTTAAAATATTTGTATGTTGGCTCTGTGTGCTGTAATTGCATGGCCTAATCATGTCATACAGTCTTGGGCAGGTTTAGGTGTCTTATAATGCATTTTGCTGCTAAGATGTTTCACTGCTCCAGAATGATGATCATGGATGTGATAATTACATAGACTCATAGAATGGTTTGGGTTGGAAGGAACTTTAAACAGTATCTAGTTCCAACCCCTGCCATGGGCAGGGATCATCTCACTGGACTAGGTTTCTCTGGCTTATCTATTTGTCCTGTAAATGTGTGTAGATGCAGTATCTTTGAAAGTTCCCACTCCTTGTTGGTATATTAAGCATTAGCAGAATGAAACCAATGCTAATAAAAATAACACCACATTATGAAGTCTGTTTATGAAGTCTGAGTGTAATGTTAGGCAAATATTTTCATTACATCCTACTCAAATTATCTGTTTTATAACTCATATTCTTTTCTGTAAATGCTAATGCATAAATCGTTCGCTTTTTGTATATGACCCTTAGTGATTTACAGCTCAGGAAATAACACTGTGAGGATTGAAAGCCTCAATATTGCCTGTATTATGGTTTATTTCTGTACAAACACTTTATAAACTTAGACTTACTGTCTCCTATACTGAGCTGACAAGTAGATGTATCATTAAGTTACATAAACTTTTTTTAATGAAAGATTTTCCTTTTTTTTTTCTTTCCCTTTATTAGCATGATGAATACAATCTTACTTAGAACAAAAAATTGTTGTTCTGAACTATTCATCTTAGCCTCCATTTGAAAGTATCTGATAAATTGAACAAAAAATGATTGCTCATTGATTCCTCATTCCCTATGTATAAAAAAATTTAAGAATTAAACTATTTCATAGCTCTTAAAAAAAAATAAAAGCTAAGAATGGTATACAGAAACATGGCTATTATGTGAAATAGGTGGGGAAAAAATCAGAAGCCTAATCCCTGGTTTGCATATATTGGCCTTAGTCCTCTCCCCTAATGACAAGATTCATTACCTAGAACATATAATACATAATTTTTCTTATGTGGACTTTGTTGTTCCAAAAACTGTCAGCTGTTCACTTGTTCTCAAACTTCAGGCTCTTTCAGTTATTGGCATATCTGTAATAGCTGAAGAGGGTTGATTAACACATACTGTGGTAACTTTTCTAATTAAGGCTTTCTCTCCAAGGGTGTGAATCTTGTATTTTGGTAGTAAGCCACAAAGGATTAAACTCTTTGCTAACACAGCTGAATGGGATTTGGGGTTGCTTAATCCCCTAATGACTGGCCCTGCAAATTTTTTGCCAGTTCACTTCCCCAGAACAGTGTTTAATAACATTCAACCTGAAACCTCTTCTCTTTTTTTAGAAGTTGCCAACACAGTACTTTTATGCAGAGTTGTTACTTTTTACTAGTTCTTGGCAGATATTCTAGCTCTGCAGAAAATATAAGCAGTTTTGATGCAGGATTTCCAAAGTACTCATGTACTCAGAACTGACCAAATGGCTATGAAAATATATACATTTCTTTCAAATAATTAATCCTCTAGCTGTTTTTTTTAAACCTGGCTCTTTTGTTATGCTTATGGTTTTTCATCAATATAAGCACAAGGAAGACTTTTCTTGGGAGGAAAAAAACCGAAGCTAACGAATTGACCCTGCAGAAAGAGAAATATTCTCCTCATTGGTCAAATAGGTGCTCTTTTGGTGTATCTACAGCTAAGATACACATAAGATAGTGGTCTTATTTGAGAGGAAGTATTTCCTGAATGCCATACTTGGGGTTTTAAAAGTCAGAAAACCATCACAATGGGCACTAATAAGGTAACTAGACAAGTAGTTGAAACCTATGTAGTGAGTTTGAATACCTAAATGTCATTCAATAATATACCCTACTGACCTACCACATTCTCTGGGGATTAACAAGGAGTTTAAGATTCATAATTCTCTAGTATGATTTTTGATTAACTTGCTTTTATCCTACCTTCCACTGTTTGGTTTACCTTTTCTAAAGCATGTGTTCCTCTAAACCTGTCAGGGAAGTCAATAATTCTAGCAGAGGGTGGACCCTGAGCATTTTCCACACACTGTACTGAATGGTGGATCCTAAATCTGAAACAACATTTATCAGCTAGAAAAAAGAGGGCAGTCTGCTTGTGACCACCTTGGCTTTTGAGGAAATAGCAGGAGTGAATGAGAGAGAAAGGAGAGAAGTGATTAATGTGCTTGCCAGCATTACCTAGAGTTAAGTAGGTCTTAGAAGATAACCAGATGTGAAGAGTAGCGAGATGCCAAGAGGCTCATACAGTAATGGGGATGTGAGAGGACACACAGGAAAGGCTGGAGTACGCATATGAAATCAACCAGTGACTTGGGATTGGTTATCCTGAAGATAAAGCACAGCAGGCAGAACAGGTGGCAGTGACCTTGGAAGCAGGGAGCAGTGTTAGGGGAAGCTGAAGCTACTCAGTATCTGTGTCAGTAGGCTACTGTATGCCTTTTGGCCATGCAGAAGCTCTTGTAGCCTCCAGGAAGACAGCTGCACTAAGAGATAATGGCTTGGTGATAAAACTGTGCAGTACCTATGGGACTTGTCCTGGCAGCTGCTGTAACAGCTTGATTTGTTTTCACTTTACTGTATATTGTTTTCTACGGAAAAGGTCTAACTGGGAAGCATGAAGGAAAGTTTCTTATTTTAAGGTGATGCTGCTTGACTCTTGCAGAAGTCCCTGGAGGCTTCCTCTCCTGAAAGCAACTGGGAAGGGAGGAAACCTGCAGATTGTGCCCAAATCATCTGATACCTTAATTACCTAAAAGTAATCATTATGTTGATTCTGGGAGGTAGGGTGGGGTGGTGGATATTGGCATCTCTCAGTACACAGTCAATGGACACCAGCTAGTCTAAATCCTCCCGGATCCATGTTCCAGGGAACATCTGGGTATTTTCTGCAACAGCTTCCATGACATAGGCAGAGAAAGTTTGCCTGAGACTACCTTCTGTGTCTGTGCTGAAAACTCCAGATGCTACCTTACTGGCAGCTGCTCACTATCACTTAAAGTTACAAAATTCACTAATTATTGATTATTTTTTGCAGAATAAAATTGATTATCCTTCTGCATATGTCTGCCTAAAAACACCTGCAAGACAACTAGCTAATTGCTAACCAATCATCTTTGGACAGTGTGATGCATGGTCTCTTCTACATTTCAGCTCATTTTTTTAGGCAGTACAAATTAACAGAAAGCTGCTTCAAGTGAAAAACTAGTTTAAATCTGCTCTAGGTAAAGTCCCTGTCACTGCCAGTGAAGGAAGGGTATGGCACAAAAAGGCATTATTGCAGTGTTCTCCCAGTTTTTACCCAGTATAGCCTTCATACTGATGCAGATCAGTGCACAATATCAAGAAGTCATAAATGATACTTTGTGGTGTCTAGACATTCTTCCCTGAATAAACATTTCTGTGTGCAAGAGGAAAAATTTCTGCTAAACATAAGTGTCAAGAGAGGATTATCACTAAAAAGATACTAGCAATTACACAGCAACAGCTTTTTCCTGTTCCTTAAGCTAAGTGTATGATAAAGATAGAACTATTTTTAGGGTTTGGCAAAATTCAGTTCACTAATTAAATAACAGGTTACATAAATGATGATATACTACTGTGATAATTAATTTTTCTTGCTACCAAGTTCCTAAGTGTCAACAGACTGTTTTTGTGTATCCAGTTTGTTGAAATCATCCATCGCAAAGCTGGTGGTGTCATCAGTAGCCATGACAACCTCATAAAAGCAGTGCATGGGTACAAAATTATCTAACAAGTTACCTTGTCAATGTATTGTTGTTGAAAACTCAGACTTCATTATTTCAGTTCTAAAATTTTAATACTTCAGACAAATGTTCAAACAAAAAGTAGAATCATAGTATCAAAACTTATAGAACCAATCTGAAGAGAGGAAGCTGCTTGGCAGAACTCAGGCCACTTATTTAATTATCCCAGGGGTGTAATAATGTAGTGTAATAATCTCCTCTTCATGGGAGATGGAATTCATCTTCTAGTAACAGAAAAAAATACATTTTCCTGCTCTGTTTCACTCTAGTTATTTTACTTATTTATATATATTTATAGTATGGGACTATAGTTGTGACTTAAGGCAAAACTTCTAGTTGTTAATGATGGTTACAGTAAAGTACAGAATAATGTAGATGCTACATGAGTAGTTCTTACCATGATATCAGCTCAGGGTATGTGCTTTCTTTCCTACCATTCTTTACCAGTCTCTGACTCATATGACAAGTACAAAAATGCTCTTCCATCCCTAGGATTACTGTATGTTTCTCAGGTGCCACCCCATGGAAATGCCTTTTTTGAGGTCCAAGGAAACTCAAGCAAGAAAGTTTAGATGTTCTTTCTGCCCCAAACTGCTTGCAAATGATAATAGAATGATTAGCAAACTCATTTTCAGTAATGTGATATGAAAGGACTAAATTAATGGACAGGCAGTTATGAAAAAGAAAGGATGATTATAAATGAAATACATTTAATTTAGGCCTGAATATGTAGATCCACTTTGATGAGTTAACAAAATGTATTGCCTTTTCAGCACAGTATTAGTTCTTAATAATATTAAGGGCATTTAATTTTTTTGACTGGGAAGAAAGCCAATGTATGATAAAGATAGGACTATTTTTAGGGTTTGACAAAGTTCAGTTCACTAATTAAATATCACTGGCCTTGTAGATACTGGTCTAATCCCTTTCTCTGTTGTGCTTGCCATGTATTAGGACAGTATTTCTCTTCTATGCATTGCTAACACTGTACAGGACAGGACAGTCTTCTAGAAGGTATGGTCTTTTATGTTCAAAGAGGGTTGCTGTAATCACTCTATTAGTCATCTTTTTCATCCCGTGGACTCTATGTAGTTTTTGAAAACATGAATTATGACTATTGCATTATTGTAGCCAAAAATGAACAGAAAAAAAGCAGAAAGGAAGGTGAGGAATAGCAGGAAAATTAAATAAAGAATCATCCTAGTGAAAGGAAAATAAAATCAGTTTTAAAAATCTGTTTTATCTCATCATCACAGCTCCTTCACCAATAATATAAGACTACATAATTTTATGAGAATTTAGGTATATAATTAAATCACAAGGAAGAATGATTTGCTGAAATACGTTTAATGAAATTTTTAAACTTTCAGAATGATTTGTAATGACTGGAAATGTCCAACAAAGACTTCTTTGAGGCTAAAATAATACTGTGTATCTCTTGGGATGAATGAAGAGAAGAACTTTAAATGGTGACTCCATCAGTTCTCTATAACAGCAAGCTTAATCACTGATGTTTTCTCTCTGATAAAGAGATATGACTTCTACTTTGAAATAAGTGGATCATTCTAGTCATTTTGATTCCATAATCTGCCATGTCAGTGAGTACCACAGACCTGGCATTTGACACATAGGCATCGTTCAGCTTTCCTTCTGCTATTTGGCCTCTTTCTTACTTACATTAAGAGGACAGTAACTTATTTACTTCTCTGAATTAACAAGAATAGCCGATTCCTCTCCTAAAGCACTGATTTACAAGAGCTTTTCCAGAATTGTCTCCCATTCCTTTTTTCTCCTGAATAAAATATCAAGTCAGAGAAATGCCAGAAAAGCCCTCCTCTAAGCCATTTTTAACTCTTTAGAAAAATTTTATCAACTTTATATTCATTACATGATACAGGTCATTAAACATTTTTACATGCCATGGAACGTGTGTCATCCCATGCCACTGCCTCAGGCAGGTCTCCTGGAGGAAACATACCTTAGGAGATTAAGAAAGCTTTAAGCTGAAAACACCTTACTGCACTAAAAATGGGTGTCCTGTTAAATTCCTCAGGGCTTCTTTCACTGTAGTAACAGGTACATGCTGTAGAACCTTATGCTGCCGTGTACAAATCTGCCACTGGCTATTTGTACATTTAGTATAAGAGCATGAAATGGTATTCTAAGGAGCTATGTATTCAGGAGGAAGGACTACTCAGGCACGGGAAGTTATCTGAATTAATCCTTATATTCTGTCTCTTGGACAGTAAAGGGAAGTCATCATGGATTTAACATACCTTTGTCATTGCATATTAAACCTAAGCAATATCTATAAGGATGCAAACTGTAACTGCAGAGGGAAACAATCCCATGGTGTTCATGACCAAGGCCAGACAGTTGACTCCATGATGGCACATATCTAACATGTCCCAGATGAGGTGGGAAATTCAGGCCTTTATATTTATCCTGAAATTGTAGTAAAATAAATTATAAATATTCCTGCTGGCTTATCATAGGAGAGGACAAACTGACACATTTTTTAAGGGATATGGCCTCATCTTCTCTTGTTCTTATGTTTTATTATCTTCTAAAAATCCATCTTTGTTCATATGACATTAAATATGAAATAAATCATCTGAATGCTTTTTCTGCTCTGCTCTCAAAGACTATGACTTTCTGAGGCACTTATTCTAGAATAGGACAGGGACACCAAAGAAAATAGAATTGCACATAACTTTCCTTACTTCAATAGATTCAGCATTTGTGTTTGTCTCTATAACAAAAACAGCTGGGTACTTTTATCTCACTCAGAGTCAGTACCTCTAGCAGCAAAATACCTTCTAATATATTTTAGAGAAGATGTTTGCATGGAGCTTGAGAAACTGAATAAGTGGAGCTTTCTGCAAAATAAAACTGAATAATGCCTAATACCAACTCAGACTGAAAGTCTGAATGTTGGATTACACTTAATTACATTAATCAATGTGGTTCTATCACCATCTCCATTAATGACAAATTCTTGACTTAGCTGCTTGAATAATTGCTAGCTGTGATCAGGCACCTGACTGAGCTTTTGAAGAAGAATATCCTTTTACATGAAGTTAAAGTGGATATTTTCTCTTATTAATGCCCAAGTTCAGCTCATGAACGTGTGATCTCTCTGACTTCTTTCTCAGAAGATAATTGGTCTTAGGCACAAACACTTCAGCCATGTTTTCTAATACTGTAGGGCTTGCAGGTGTTCTAAGTCACACATTGGAAAATAATTCCAATACCTCTTATGACAGATTTAGTCATCAGCTATTCTCAATTTGAGTTGAAGATGTCACCACCTTCTGTTACCTAGGTCTGGAACAATAAGCAGCTTTACAAGCTACTATGTAGATCCTAAAAATGACATTTAGGGCATTTTGGAATGCACTGTTAGATTTCAAATTATGCTTAGGTTTAGTTCATTTCTCCCTATTGTTAAAAGGTTCAATTTAGTAATACAGCCCTTCCTGTAAGGAGAAGATCCTGGCAGCATCCTGTTCTCCTTTCTGCTTCATGATGGCCTCTTCCATTCTGACAAAAATTACAGCTTCATATGCCGGCATTATTACCTGTTAACACGAGGAAGAGTGCTGATGTTTTACCTTGTGAATACCTGCTCCTCACTTCACTTGCCCAGGGGAAGGGAAGAAGAGGGAAAAGGAGTGTAATGAAAGCAGGTTCTTGTCACTCCAAAGTCCATTTAAGGCAGGGAATTTAAACTCCTAGTTTCAGCTTTGAAAAGCAAATAAATTGTCTTAAGTTACACTAGCAACAGCACTCCAATGTATGTGGCTACATGAACAGACACCCCAGTGTTTCCTATGGGCTCCAGTCACAGATTTTGTCATCTCTTTGCCTACTGAGAGGAGGAGCAGGTCATTCATCCATAAGATGTGTAGAAGCCTGTACATATTCACATGGATCCAGTAATTTAGACTGTTGGAGTACAGTCTTTTCATTCTAGACTTACGCAGTATTCTGTATTGAAATTGTATCCCTGTATTTCCAATAGCGTGACAAACCACCACATCTTTTTTGCAGTTACTGTATCTGTTTGAAATATGCCTATTTCTACCTTTTGGTCAGTTTTGATGTGAAAATCTAAGATATTTGAAGGCTTTTTATGATATATGACTGACCTTTTTATAGAAATAAAATATGAAAATAAAAACAGTTTAAAATTTTCTGTATTTCCTTGTACCTATTCCAATACCTTAGTTCTTTTCTTCTGATTTCTATCTTTAAGGAAAAAAAAAAAAGAAGAAAACAATGTCTGAGTTATTGTTTTATTGCACCATCACAATAAATTGTTATTAAGTATGATGTCCTGAGTTCTGTTTGATTCTTCTTGTTTTGTTAATTTTATGAAATCATCTTTATCACCTTTCAACACAACATATTGATAAAGAATAGTATTTATTTTAAGAATAACCACATGTATTTTTGTTATTGCCACCTCATATAAAGCCATAATTCTCTGCAATTTTGAGACAATGTTCTCAGCAAGAGATTGAAATATCACAAAGAATGATCTCCTGGTGAGAAGAAGCAAGAAACATATTTCTCTGAGCAAAATGCAAATTCATTTCATGCGGTTTTGCTCAGCACAGCTAAGGGAACCATAGCAACATAAGCAAGCATATACATTCCAAAGCTGTTATTAAGTGATATGGTGGAGACAAAAATTATATAGCAAAATTGATATTGTTCAAAGTTTGCAAGCAAAGATGTGATGATCCTTCAAATTTTGCACTTGGATTCAGAGTTCGTACAAAATCAGGTATAAATGGCACAGATGAATAAATTTTAAATCTCTGGATTACATTTGTACTGATATAACAAATCTTAGTAACTGGGAGGGTGCCCTGTGAAATGCAAGGCTTTGTGCAGCACAGAGGGTGTTTGGTGGTAACTTTCCGAGTTCCTGAGGTTTAGTGAATTGGAAAGATAATCTACCATGCTGGCTGGTATTGCATATGTTATACTGATTAATGATCTTGAAGTTTTTCTGTAAATGACTTGTCATGACATCAGCATCAAATACTGTTTTACTTCTCCTGCAGACTGGACATTATTTTGCTTGGACAGTCACAGTCTATTTGGGAATAATAGAAAAAATCAGGTTGGATTCAATCCATAGAGATGATGGGAGAGAATATTACTTATGGCAGCCACTGTAGCTTTCTGTGTGGGGAAAAAAGAATAGCAAAAACCCCTCAGAAACCAAAAATATCCCCCAGAGTATATCTGTTTTACAATATATAACATCAATTTGAATTGAGATAATGAGTTTGGCTGATAAAGGCACAGTAAAACACAAAGCCTTTGAGTAAGCAGTTTGATTGTACTTTATGGCCTTCAGATTGAAATCTGGCATTTATGCACAAGATAATTAGATGAGAGCTGACCCAAAGCTCTTAAACCTTGTCATTAATAAGAAATAACAGGTGAATGGAGTATCTAGTGCAGGAATTTCCACTGAAGATTTTCAAGGGGCAGTTTTCAGTGCAGCATGACCTGATATACTCATCAGTAATCAAGAATCATATTAAAAAAAATAAGAATACCAATGTATACATTAGACAAAGAAGACACTGAGTCACAAATAATGAAGACCAGATAGTCATACTTACAAGTTTTGTTAAATTAAAATAAAAAGAAACCAAAAAACTCCCATAAAAACCAGAAAGATGTATAAATGTTGCTAGAACCAAATATAGATGTTGCTGCCACACATCCCCAATGGCAAAAAGTGTTTTCCAAAGTTAACTAATAATAGAATCACAATATTATGTTATACAAAAAAGATCTAGTGTTATCCTTATTTATAGAGGAAGAGAATTAGCAAATGATCTCTATAAATAGCTTTTTTTTTTTTTTTTTTTTTTCCTGCAGAAGGAATACACTGAATCCCATGGCTATCCACATTTTTAGAAGGATGATGGAAAATTACACCTAGGGAGGTACTAAGACTAGAAGATGATGAAAGGTCTGTAATACATGGCTTTTTAAAAAAGAATAGAAAACTTTGCTTTGTTTAGTATATTGAAGGCAAGTGTAAGAGGCAAAGTGAATCAATTGTAAAAGTATCTTCAGGAAGAGAAAATACTAGGTTTAATGAAATTTTTCCAGCTCACTAAAAAAACCCCATCGTGATGAAGTTAAATATTCTGGACTTAAAGCTGAATAATTTAGATGAGAAATTAAGTGCACTTTTACAAAAGCCATAATTACTCAATTATCCAAACCACCAAGATGCGCAGTAAATATTAACAAGAACAGTATTTTTAGTATCACATTTATTATCATTATTACTACTCAAATGAAGTTTGAACTATTTCTGGGAATACTTGTTGGCCAAATTCAAATTACGGAGGTTGATATAACTGAGACAAAACCAAGATGCGCTAGAAGTCAAAGAAATTGCTAGTTTTTCCTGGCTTCCAGGATTTTCATCAGCTTTTCCAGATCTACCTTTATAACTGGAATACTGTGTATATAGTATAGCAGTACATAGAACTGACCCTAAGGGATATGTATGTAAATTAGTAATAGTGAAAAGGGGAAATAAGTTTCTGTAGATATCCTGCAATATTATCCTGTCTTCTTTCCTCTCTTGCTTCAAAACTCCCATGGTCATTTCTTAACAGTAATTTTACATTGAGAATTTTTTATCTTAGAAGGGTAAGAAAGTTTGATGGAGGTAGTACTTAGCAAAATGGTTTTATGTCTGAACTACCAATAGCAGAAGTTCAACTGCTATTCAGTGCCATTCAATAAAAAAATTCATAAAGCATATTGAAAGAGGTGGGCAAGGCATTTTCACATACCCATTCACAAACACCTGTTGTATCTAATATAATCAGGAGAGTGGTAATTCACCCCTCTGTTCCTAATTTCTGCTCCTAAATGCAGTAAAATGTGGTTTTTAGTGCCAAAACCTGAGCAGATGGATAGTCAGAACAGCACTGTAGCTGACATCAGGACTTTTCTTGTAGAACTGGAATTCCGTGATTGTGTCTTGCTAAGCAAAATATTTGCAATGCAGAGTTGGCCTTAATGCCTTTATGCTTTTAGATCAGCCTTGGCAAGTCTTGATTTTTTTTTTTTTTTTAAAGAAAATTGTAACATTCTAAGGCTCTGCTTTTCAAAACAA
Source organism: Formicarius rufipectus (assembly GCA_013399695.1). Taxonomy (NCBI): domain Eukaryota; kingdom Metazoa; phylum Chordata; class Aves; order Passeriformes; family Formicariidae; genus Formicarius; species Formicarius rufipectus. The sequence goes on along the minus strand of VXAU01000433.1, from coordinate 642,295 downwards.
ATGCATAAGAATAGAAAACAGTCCTAGTCAAACAAACACTTCTTCATACAGAAGGTTACCTAATTCCTTTATTTACAGAAGGCTTTGTACAAAGAGGGCAGTCATTTTGCAATGGGCAAATCTCAGGAGACTGGAAACAACCAGGAATACCTGGAGCATTTGTGTGGTTGTGATGAAACCTCCTTATTAATTTAATATTTACAGAAGCAGCAAATACCATGGAATATTAATGCTTAGGATGTCTGAGAGCATGCTTGTGGTAGAAATGCTTGTGGAAGTAGTGCCTGGCAGGTGTGGGAGGTCAGATCCACAGTAGGAGATGATTTCTTGAGGCAGGGCATGTTAGTTCAGAGGCAGTCTTGGGTGAACACAGCTTCCAGGGTCAACTTTGGTGGGTTGAGTAATGGTAGTAACAGTCTGAGGAGTCTCTTGGCATGAAACTGTTGTGGGAAATGTTACGTCAGTGGTGTACTATATTGAAACATTAGCTTCGTTGATATACCACTTACAGTCTTGATAATTACACTGAAATTTCCCTCCTAAATGACCCTGCATGTAAAATGGATTATTTATGATGTAGCTTGTACTTGAGAATGCCTTGCTGTTATCATATGCTGTGTAACACATGCTTTCTTTTTAGATCAGTACCAACAGTATTTCCTTGCAAGCTAATTTTCGGTGCTGACCTTATTTTTCTTCCCAGTTTACCCATAACAGAGTTATTCCCAAACTGTTTGAAGTCAGCAGGAACACTACTACAGACTTCAAAGGAATCTGAATGTGCTTTCAAGAAGAGATCACAAAGTGCCTTCTCTGCTGCAGGATCAATTAACCCAGGGGATGTGAAGTGCAAGCAGAGAGAGCACCAGGCTCTGCCATACACCATAGGAAAGAATAGTTCGTCCAAGCAGAGAAGATCATTGATGCAGATTACCTCTTGTCTTTCAGGAGATCTGTTTAGGACGATATTGAGCAGTCCCAAAAGAGAGAAACCATTTTAATTTGTGACAGGTGACAAAGCAGGAAAAGTTTATATGATTTGAAGTGGCTGTACATCTTGTTCCTAACACATCTTTGCACTGAAAATGCATCCTGAATTAAATCTGATTTGGTCTGACTTCAGCGAATCTGCTAATGTTAATGTTCCTATTTCAGAGTTCCACACTTCCCCTCATAGAGCCTACTTGATTTTAAAGCAGACATAATACATTTCTCTTTACCACTGATCCATTTCATAAGCCAGCTTGGCTTAGCCATGATGCCATAAACAACATGAAATTATTACTAAGCAGAGGTTCTTATTGTCACATCTGAATGACAGGAATCATTGCCAAACCAGATGTATTTATTTATTTTTTTAAATTACTGTATCAAGAATGATGGCAACTTATATCTATGGCTTTATGATTTCCTAGAGTATCCTGATATATCAGCTTTTTTCTTGTGCAAAGGAAAGGGCTTTATCAGTCTGTTTCACAAAAGATACCTAGATTAATCCTCCCTGCAAGGCTAAAATGAGTTTAGTGGCTTTCGTTGACTGTCAACAAAATCAACTAAACATATCTACATTTTTCTGTGCTTATTGTCTTATCCATTATAACTGCTTTAATTGGCTTTGTGCTTTTTGCTCTGCAACTACCTTATCACTTGCCAAGTATCCCATCTTATGCAGTAGAATGCATTTGCTGCTTAGATTTATGAATGGTTTGTGAAGCAAGATCCCATTAAACCTTTGTGCATACCGGTTTCCACTTTCATTCTTGTCATGTCCCCATTTCATGATAAAAAAACAGACACTGCTGAGGGAATGACTGTTCCAAATACAGATACCTGAAGATAAACTAAATATTTTTCTTTATCCTTATGGAAGAAAATCCGCCTTTTTAATCACGCATATGAACTTCTACTGAAAGGATAACTTAGGTCAAGTTAGTGGTTATTTATGTTGTGAACAGAATTATGATCTAAATAACACATACAGAAGCCCAACAATTTACTTGAGCAATTAGCCTGAGGCTAATGTGCTTCCTTGACTGGTGATGTGAGTCCATGAGCTCTGCGTTTCAAATAATATTATCCATATAATTAATATAGATTGAGGAGATGTTCAGAATTATAATGAATATGGTAACTCTTCAGCTAAACAGATAATTGTATCAGGAGGAAAGAATTAGCCAAATTGTGTTGGGTTTTGGCAGACACTAACATTGGATAACTATATTCAGCTTCATTTGTCCCTGGTTGATACAGGCAATTCAGTCTCCAGAGAAAACAGATGTACATGGTTCATGCTGTCACCTGGTTCACCATCTTCTCATGTGTTGTGTTCTTTTTATAGCAACAAGCTGCTACTGCTAAAAATTTGGCATAGAGACTAATGAGCAAAGCATATATTTATTTGTCTTAACACACAGTAAAGATTTGAAATGGAAATATTTTTAAATGTTCCTTTTCCCCCCTCCCTTTACTTTTTGTGCAATTTAATAAACCAAAGCTCTGTGAAGTCAAAACATTAAGGCTCAGTGGAAACTCATTATTCTGGATTCAACTACTAGAGTTTTTGGAAACTGATAAAATTCCTGTCATTAATTTTGAAACATTTTGATGCCAATAGCATGCCTGATGTCTCTCCCTTCAGTCTTGGCAGTTTCAAAGTTTGCCTCACAGTGATTTAGTCCTTGCTTTTGTGCCAAATTACTAATTACTAGTGATAATGTTAATAAAAATTATGATCTAAAACTATGCCAAAAATATTCCTCATTTGGCAAAGAGAATGTGCATACATGATATGAAAATATAAAGGTCTCTCCCAACGTTGTAAAACCTCCAGAAATAGGGACTTTATAGAGGCAAATCTTTTGGAAAAAGAGCCTTTGATCAAAGTTACAAAGATGCTCAAAAAAAAAAAGGCCAAGATTTCAAATGTCATAAATGCAGGACATATATATATATACGTCTTTCCTTGTTGCCATATATTAATTTATAGCTTATTATTTCTTTTTGATTTGTTATATATTAAGTAATATAATCAATTATGTGCATATGTGTATATAAACACATGCATTGTCATATCATATATAGACTCTTTAAGTATAAAATATATATAATATATAAATACACTAATATGCCCACGTACAATATTATGAACAAAGCATAGGGCTCTGAATATTTTTAAGATTTCCTAAGTTTATTGTTTCCTTTTTATTTCTATTGTTTCCTAACTTTATTCAGTATCAAATGAAGATATAATGAAGATAATTTTTCTAAAAATAAAAGATTAAATTATCAAAGCTATTATATTCTCTTACTGCCACTACATGACCCCTTCAGGTTCTTGCGTGTATCAAAAAAGAAGCTTATTGGGGATGCAAATATAGACTTGGTACAAATATTTGTGTGCCATTTACCTAAGCCTTCTCCTGCTTCTTCTTTCACACCTTGTTTGGTAAAAAAGGACAATTTTCATGGTGCTATTACTCCTGTAAGCACTTTTCTGTAGGCCCTTGTAATGACTCACTTCTTTCCTCATAGTGTGAGATAAAGTGTCTTGCAACTTCCTTACTCCAGGGACTTCCTTTTCTTTGTGGATTCATAGCACACATTTCTGTAGTGCCTAACCGAAAGGTATAGAGGTACTACAACTGAAAACAAAATCAAAATTAAAATAATTTTGCATTTGGTGTGCACAGAGTCATTCACCCTCAGCAGCTGATAACAACTGTATAATATAGATGTTAAGCATGAGCTCCTCTTATGGCAACCTTTGTTTATCAGGTTCCTATCAGAGTGGTGTGTATTTACTTTTTTTAGGAGAAACAATGTGAAATGAAATATATCTTGAAGGCTCTTCATCTTATTAAAATAATGCAAAGGGAAAAAGGAGTTTTAAATTTTTTCAAACACAAGGAATAGGAGACAGGATTATAATTCAGAGCAATAAATGCAGTTCTATTAAACTTTTCTCACAATTAACTCAAGTTATCAAACCTTTCTATATTTGCCACAGAATCATAGAATCATTCAGATTGCAAAAGACCTCTGACATCATTGAGGCAAACCTTTGACCAAGCAGCTCCATGGCAACTGGACCACAGCACTAAGTGCCGTGTCCAGTTGTTTCTTTTGCACTTTTGGAAGTGGTGACGCACAACCTCCTTGGGGCAGCCTGTTCCAATGCTTAACCATCCTGCTTGTGAAAAAATTCTTCCTTATGTCCAACCTGAACCTTCCCTGACACAGCTTGAGGCTATGTTCTCTTTCTTGTTGCTAGTTGCCTAGGAGAAGAAGCCAATACCCACCTGGCTACAACCTCTTTTGAGGTGGTTGGACAGCAGTAAGGTCTCCCACGCATCTTCTTTTCAATCACCCCAGCTCCCTCATATACTTGTCATATGCCTTACTCTCCAGACCCTTTACCAGCTCTGTTGCCCTTCTCTGAACATGCTCCAGCACCTCAATGTCTTTCTTGCAGTCAGGGGCCCAAAACTCCAGTGAGACCACAGTACTCAAGGCGCAACTTCACCAGTGCCGAGTACAGAGGGACAGTCACTTTCCTGGTCCTTCTGGCCACACCAATTTTGACACAGACCAGGATGCCATTGGCCTCCTTGGCCACCTGGGCATGCTGCTGGCTCACGTTCAGCTGGCTGTTGACCAGCACCACCAAGGTCTTTTCCACTGGGCAGCTTTTCAGCTTCTCTGCTCCAGGCCTGTGGCACTGCATGAGGTTGTTGTGACCGATGAGCAGGGAACAGCACTTTGCCTTGTTGGACCTCATACCACTGGCCTCAGCATATTGATCCAGCCCATCCAGTTCCCTCTGGATAAGGGATAGATGACATCCCTTAGATTCTAAGCAACCAGAAAGTTGTATATATATATATACTTTATTTCTATGTTTTGTATTCCTTAAAACTGAAATTATTTTCAATTTTTTTTTAAAAGGTTAATCTACAATAGACAAAAATTCAGTATTATGTCAGCCTACGATTTGTAATTAAGTAGAAAACTTTCAGCACCTCCCCTTCTTTTCTCACATGTATATTGCAATCATATCATATTCTTACTTCATTTTCATGTCAAAATACTTGGGGAAATGAACCTAAGGAAACTCATCATGTCTTGCTTGTCAAGCATGACTAGTAGGAGTTTCTGTTGTCTGTATGAATTATCTGCCTTTTTGCTCTGGCCAGGAAATTAGTTTGCAACTGTTTTTAAAACCTTCAGTGATCATCAAAATAAGTTAACATTCAGAAGTACTTAAGTACAATGGCATTGAAAAAACAACCCTATTCTTCTTATCATCTTATACACTAGTTGCAATCTTATCTCTGATACAGTCCTAGCAAGAAGGAAAAACACTGATTTGCTGATACTGACAGAGTGCTTAGTTCTTGAATAACAAGCTTGGAGCATCTTTTGTCAGTTCTTCAGTAGCACTAGAGAATCGAAATCTGAAACCCAAACAAATTGTTTGCCTTGAGTCTCTCTCCCACTCACCTGAGTCTCTGTCCATTGCACTGTGCTGACCATTCAGTGTGTCTCTAAAATAAAAGGCATGTATGTAAGACATACGTGTTTCATGAGTTCTGCAGTGTATGCTTGAAGGTCCCTTTGAGCACCAAGGCAGCCACTGATATCAGACTCATTAGCCTGTGTTTGACTCAGCTGCTCCCAAAGCTGAGAATTTGTACTACTTGGCAACCTTTTGATGCCAAAATCACATTGCTATTTATGTGACTTGGCCCAGGATGGGGAACTGCTCTGAAGTTGCTCACAAACTACAGGAGATTAAGAGCCCACAGATAGCTGTCTTACACCACATTGCTCAGTGTCATATCCCTAAGTCGTATCTACATCTGCTTTACTTGGCGACTGTTAATGGGAAAAGTGAGTATTTCATTCCAAACCCTCACTTATTGTAAATCAGTGCCACCAATATGAGCACAGCAACAGCAATGTATGCTGACCCATGCTGTGTTCTGCTCCTTGGACTCTCATGCTCCAGCAGTATTACTATACTCTACATTACCAAAATCATGTTTGATTCATATGTTAATACAGTCCTAGATAATTTAATATAATGTATCCTTAACTTGCTATTTAATGAAAAAGACATAACTATCATAAAGAAGCACATATAATTTTATGTAAAGAACATTTTAGTTGTCTATTCCTAGTACCCCATGAAAAGCTGTTACTATGATATATCTTTTGGTCTAAATATTGTTATACATTTCAGACCCACTTGACTGTAATAAAAAAAAAAAAACAAAAACCACAAAAAAACCCAAGGAAATGTATTTACTGAATTTAGCCTAATCACAAAGGTTTTTTTCATAAAACAGTTTATTTCAGAATATAGAGTGAATTTGGGCTGTTTAGCTTTTAAAAAAGAAAGAATAGTCTCTAGAAACTTTTCCTCCCTTTCTTGTTTTCATTTGTAGACCTATTGTTTATCTTGAAAACCTTGTTCTGGTTACACAGGAAATTATTAATTTCCTCTGTCTGTTTCCATTTTTCATACACTTGCTCTGATTTTCAGTCTCTGTTGCTTCCTTTTACTTACTCTAACATTTGCAGAGGAGAGGGGGAAAATGCTGCCCAATTTTATCATATACTTCTATTCTCCTTGTCCTGTTACTTATGTGCAGGTCCTATCTCACCCATTTCATGGTATTTCCTCTCAGAATTTCATGGATAAGAATTTTAAGAATATTTTCAATTATTTTTTCCTAAAACAGATTTATTACATTTTTATAATTTTACTAGTGAAAAAGCAGATTTAGCAAACAGGATCTTCCTTCTAATGACGGGATTAAACTGAGGGCAACATCCTCTGGGGGAAGATGTATCACTGACTTACACTTGCATCTCACTACCGATATTATTGCAAAAGAAAATGAAACAGGAATAGTTTAATGTATTTCCACTTACACATTCTCAGTTTCTGCTATAGAGATGCTAAGGAGCTGATCTCCAGAAAAGTGATTGCTCAGGAATAAATAACATCAGGAGTCCTAAATCAAGATACCTATGCAAGATACCTGCACTGGGTGAAACTGAGCAGACACGAAAAGTTCTTGTACCAGGCCTCTGATTGGGTTTTGAATGATTACACATAGGAAAGTGTGTCTAGCCAACAATGGCGAGGTCAGAGGATCAGTTTTCAGTTCAGTCATGTCAACAACCTTTGATAATGTGACTCTGGGTGGTTTGTGTATTGCTCTATATTGCAGTTATGTAAGATACAATTCTTTATTTATCAGGAAACTTTTTCAAGGAGCAGAAAGAAATTACCTTTCACTTTGCGTGTGTTGGCAGAGAAAAAATAATGTGTACACATGAGAAGTTTTGCTTTGCTGGATATTTCAAGGCAGGAGGCATATTAGGGATGTGGTCTCAAAGGAGCCATTTCTAAAAGACCCACATCCCAAGGAAAAATGAGAATCTCTTTCAAAGAAATTTAAAAGGAAGTGTAAATATAGAAAATTAGAGAAAATGTGTTAATACTGACTTCATATAAAGAAGAGGAAATAAATAACATTTGCAAATGTTACACTGTAAAACTTGAGAAAATAATAAAAAATCCGAACCTCAAAATATGTTTCAACTCTACTTTTAAAGTTCAGAAATCACAAATGAAATGTAATTTCTGTAAATTTCCTTAATGCTGTTGAGTGATACTTCAATCTCAGGCATGGGTGATGTCAGAGGTGTTGCTCTTAATTTAGATATATGAAGGTGCCCCCTTCCCAAGGAGCTTTATACCCCTTGGTCACATCTTTCTGAATGTTTCCCTCTTGATCTTTCTAGGCCTAAGCCAGCCCACTAAATAATGAAAGATGATCCTGCACGGAGGCTTTTTGCTTATCATGCTTGGACTTTCTGACCAATGGTATTTATATTCACCAAAGACTTCATAAAGTACAGTGGGAATAATGAAAATTTGGTAGCAACAGGAAATAGTCCGTTATCTATCATAAACAATCATAAGGTAGCATAAAGTGTCCAAGATAGTCAAAATTTAGTCCTTCAGCAAAAGCTGGTATTAAGTTCATATAAAGTTACTTATGAAATNTTTAATTTTTTAAATTTATTTTTTTTTTGGCGGGACATACTTTTCTGTTATGTAGTGATACAATTGTCCTCATCAGTAGTGGTATCTGTTTACCTTGTGAGGATGTAGGCTCAGATTCAGGGTGGGTTTGTAAAAAATGATAGTTAATTGTTGTGGTCACTTGAAGCACACCAGCTGTGTCTGTTTCCATTAAAACAGTCCCATAAGGAAAATAACAGTGAGTTTCAGCAGAGGTTAGATGGCAAAGTGAAAAATACAACTCCAAAGTCAAAATCCAGAAAGTTTCAGTTTACAACTAATTGAAAAAAGCAACTTTAATTTCCAGTCTTAAAAAGGGCAGAGCTATTTATGAATGCTCTGGTTACTTTATTTACTTTAGCTGGTAGCAAACAGTGTTATTCCACATCAATGTCACACTCTTAATGCAGCACTTTGCCACAAGAGCTGTCAGTACTGCAACAGGTGGAAAGATTGAGTAATCAACTGCTATCAGGTTGCTTTCTTTCAGTGGATCCCCTGTCAGCTTTTGTCACACCTCTGCTTGCATAGCACCAGAGAACAACGAGTGTCAGGAGCAAAATACTTCCATCCTCTTGTACCAAGGATGACATTTTCTTATCCTATCCCGTGTGTGTGGAGCTGGAAGATGTGGTAACACTACAGATCTCCCTGTCTTCCCATCAAAATGAACTCTTCTGTTGTACAACTTGTACTAAGATTAATAAATGTTTGACTACCAGGAACAGTCAAGATTTGCAATATTTATAATCAGTCATTAAACACACTGTGCTTTTTAAATCCGTTTGTAACTCACACATTCACCTTGGCTTCCTTGTAATTGTTATGAAATAGAGTTTCAGATGATTATTCACCTGCTATGTTACAATTAGCATGTTTCTAATAGCTTCAAAATGGAAAGTTAAAGCTGAACATCTGAGCTTAATTAACAGTTCACATCACACATTACAGGACCTGATACTTGCCGCTTTTGGCAGATTTAAGAACCAATAGACTAACATTCATAATGTCAGATCAGGCTGCCTAACTTAAAAATTGAAACTTAAAAATTAGTAAAAAATGAATGTAATTTGACTTCTGGAGAGACTACTATCGGAGGAAGAGCAGGATGTCACATTACATCTAGGAGATTCTTGCAAAGGAGAAGGAATAAACTTGTGTTCTTCATGGTACAAATTCAAACCTGGTAGAAACCTGATTCATTTTCATCAGCCTTATTAAGTATGAAGATCACACAGAATGTGCATCAAGGAAGCACGAGAAATAAATAAATTGGATTTCTGTGGAGATAAGCTCATACTTTCCCATCACTTGCATAGAGAATGATGTTGTAGATGTCTCTTGAACAGAGTACTTTGAGAATGGCAAGTGGCTTCCAGTTAGCACTGCCAGTCAGGCATGAAAATCCTCATTTGTACTTGTCTCAGCACTTCCTTGAAAGGTTAATCAAACGATACTGCTGAAGATTATCTGAATCTCTGTCTGGGAATTGTCAGCCTTGTTCTAATTAAATAGAAGCCTTGGAAGAGCATTAGTCTTGAAATTTATTACAAAATGTGCTTCTCAGAAATAGGTGTCCTTGCTCCTGACTGAAATACTTCCTTCCTGGACTTCCTCTGGTAAAAGGCCTATGGTTCCTCACATAAATCTGTCTATTCCTGATGTTGGTATTAACCTTCAGTCTTACTCCTGTTCTTCCTCCTGTACACATCGTTCAGAATGTTTTCTTTTATTGCATACTTGCCATATGATATCCTTGAATACTGCACTCTGCCTGCTTCACTGATTTATTTTTTTTTTCGTGTGTGTGTGGGCAGGAGGATAACTAGCATTTTCTTTTTTTTTACCTCACTGCCACCTTTTTTCCCTAACATTCTTACAAGAAATGTTTCAAGGTTCCTAATTAATTAGATGCAGGCTGATTATTCTTAAACAGAGATTTAGGTGAGATTCAGTGATATTCTGTTGTTACTAAACAGAGACAGTGCTAAAGAATGATCAAATGGTTTAAGTATCAGGACCACGAAGGAGAATTTGGTGCTTATAACTGAAGTGTGTTCACAGTAGGAACTACCCTAGGGAGACAGACACTGTGTGAGTGCTGGAACAAGAGGCTTTTCGATCTGACATGATCATAGGGCAGCTCTATTAAGGCAAGAAGTTGGGAACTTCTGTTGATACCTGAGAAGAGGAAAATCAGGTATACAAGAGACTGAAATGCATGAAAGAGTAACAAACAGCAGGAAAACAAACCAGAAAAATGGCAAGTCTTTACGAGAATAATAGAAAACACTATAATAGAGGTAGCTACAAGACTCCTTCCTTGGAGGTAAAAGAAGGGTTGATGATAAATAAAACACAACTGCAATGCTTCTAAACCTGTTTTACAAAACAAGACACTAAATGAGAGTAATCCAAAATAAGGCTGCAAAATACAATAACAGGATACAGTGAGACTTGCAAACTAATACGTTTATATTATAAACCAAAGGAAGTTATCTAACTGCCAAAGAGGTCCACCTTCATTTTGTATAGAAAGAGAAAATCCTCAAATGTTTTAAGATGGAACTCAGTCCATTCATTAGAAGGATTATTACCATAGCTGCTTGCAAAAACTATCCGGGATTTGTTCTGCTTTTGTTACTGTTGTTTCCCACAAATGCACACCAAGTCCACAGATTTTTCAATTATGTGTCCACGGAACTCCATGTTTATTACCTAGCACATGTTTGATCTCAAGTCTCAGGACTCTCACGCATTTACACATAATTCTGGCACAAACTTCACTAGATATTTTTTTCTGCACATGCAAGTGAGTTTGGCTTGCCACAGACCAGCTCCCTGACAATTACCTTTACATGAACACATTGTGAACATTTTTATGCTGAACTACAGACAGGTAATCAGCATGGAAAAAAGAACATTTGAGGAAGGACCTGGCACTTCTAGACAGCCTCATTCTCTCTAGAGTTTTTTGACCTTCAAATACTGTTTCAGACTCACTGTATCCATCTCATACACTGGCCCCTCTGCTCTATCTATCTTTACAATTTTGCAGCTTGGCAAATCCATAAACCCACGTGGCTAACCTCTGACATATCATGCAGCTATACTGCACTGACCTGCCTATTCATCTTGCATATTATTTTAAGGAGCATTAATTGCTCCATTTTCTGACTCAAAAGCACAATTCTGTTGTGTTCATTGGGTTGAGTCTGCAACCCTCATGGATTCAAACGATTCTTGCATCTCAGTCACTAGAAGCTTTCACTATAATATCACTTGTAGAAGCTTTATTTCTTCCACTGTTTCTCCAAGAAGCCGGAACTAGCTGATTTCTAAAAAAAAATCTAAACCAAACCAAATCAAAAGTAAAAAAACTCCCTGAAAACAGATTAAACCTTCATTGTTGTGTAATATGTAAACCTACTTAGATTGGCAAAGTGGATGAAAGGAGCACATTTTATTTTGAATATCTCCTAGAGAAAAGTGGAGCAGTTCCAATATTCTTGGCTTTTCTGGCATCCATGGCACTTCTGCTTGACAGTTTCTTCTAACTTGTTTTTAATTCTCCCACAACTGTTTTAACAAACTGTAAAGACTGATTTTTTTCTTCTGGGTTACACTTGCTAATTTTTTTTTAGCAGAACTGCTTTGTCAAAAAAGTAGAGGTTTTTCAACTGCAGCAATTTGTCTCCATAATCAAGTGGCTTTATCCTCAACTGAAATAACCATGGCGACCTTTTACAAAATGGCTATTAACTGGTAACATCAACCAAAGGAAAAGTCATTTGCTTTAATGGGGATGCCATTGAACAGGTCTGTTTTGGTACTGGACCTGAAATACATAGGGGCAATGGAGCACATGAAGGGAATGCCTTGTAGTTCAATTATAATTGGCACAGAAATGGGATTTTGATCCAGTCACTGCAGAGATGTACCAAGTAGCTGACCACTGGAGAGCTGCAGCACCAGCCATTTCCAAGTGGGAGAGCCACATTGAGACTGCAGAGACAATGCTCTGGCTTTCCCTGGCTGAAAGAAAGGCAGCATTGCAACAGCACAAGAGAAGAGTCTGGTGTAGAGCCAGAACCTCCCAGTGCTGTGTTAAAGTGAAGCAGATTTCTTAACTCACCTTTCCAAAACTAAAGGCTTACTTGTACTGTTAGTGAGGGAGAATGATAGAGGAGACATTCTGGTTTATGAGGCAATAAAAAAGGTCTCTATTTTTCACCAATTCTTTATCATTGCATCACCATATCTCCCCTCTGAGCTCTTTCTCTGGGCGATCATTTCCAGTGCCAGAGGCCTTTTACAGCACATATTATGCCTGCTATTTAGACATAGGAACATACTGCTTACTCGTTCTCACCTCAGGATTTAAAAGCATCTTAGACATCACGGTAAAACACATTATTTTTTGCCTTGCGGTATACAAATAAAATTATAACTGTATCCTTTTCCACAATGGAATCCACTGAGGAAACCTGTTTTACAAGATGACTGGTTATGGTGGCAAATCTGTCTGTATGCTGTCACTTTTCTAGAGGTAGGAAGTATTACTTTAGTGATCATCTTTCAAAGTTTTTTTGTCAATCCAGTATGTCTGAGTTAGTTCCATAACTTACAACAGTATTCATTGTGACTTTAGAGGTAGAACTATCTTTTAGAAAAATTAATCCTTGTACAGTGAACAGCAGATTTCTGAAGTTTACGTAGATCCACATATATGTATGTGAGATATTTCCATCTTAAATGGAAGTAAGATAAAAATCTTACTTCCATTAAAAGTAAATGGAAGTAGGATTTGCTTACTTCCATTAGGACCAAGTTTAAAGTAGTAAGGTATTTCTGTGTGGTCTGGCCTTGCCTCTGGAAAGAAACCAAATCCTATGTTGTCATTCCTAATTCTGAATGACAATAATGTCTGCAGTGTAGGTCCCTCTTCTGACTGAAGGATTACAATTTTCAGAATTATTATTGTAGATGGCAAAGATCATACCAAAAATATTTTCTGCTGTCATAATTTCTTTTCAGTTTTTATTATGCTGCCAAAGCTTTTTAGAATGAGTCAGGAGTCCTGAGGTAAAAAAAAATAAAGTGAGAAGATATGATTGAAAACTGTGCCATAATACACATACACAAAAAAATTAAGATTGCATAGATAATCTTAAAGTTTTGTAAGATATTGTTAAATAAAATTAATTAGTAGTCTGACATCTCAAGAAATCTGGCCATTCAGTCTCTGCATATGTATTATTGCATTATTTGGACTCATGTCTAAGAATGAGGATTCTTGATATCTGGTTTACTGCTAAGACTAACTTCAATTTAAGTAGTTTTATGTCTTCGGCTTCTGTCTTTCTTCCTGTACAGTGTACTTTTGAGACAGAACTAGATCATAAAGCAGATCCATAACTCATGCTGGAGCAAGAAATGAGATGCACAACACACAGGACTGCACAGACCAACTCAAGTTTCTGGAAAAGCAAAGAGATTTTTCTGGGATAGAGAACAGTAACTATGAACGTGGCTGTGGCATGAAATGCATAATGGTAAAGCTCTATTGGGTAAAAATCTTCTAAGAAAATAAATTTACCTCTCTTCCCTTTTTGTGTAGCATGGAACAGCACTATGCAAATTTATATGCTTTGGGCTATAGGCTATGTATTTGCATACTCATAACCACAGTATAACAAATACATTTATACTGTATTCAAACCACAGATAGTTCAGGTGTTGCCAAAGTGGATATTTACATCAGCATCTCCATTTATTGGTTGAATAAAAAGTCAGACTTGTCTCTCTCTCTGTGTGCTTCAGAGCAAAGCCAATTTTTTTGTTTTGTTTTGTTTTTCTTTATCAGTTCTTTAAGTCTCTGGAAGAGTCACAGTATGGTAATCCATGAACACTACAAACCTCTTCATTTTTCCATTTTGTCTTCCATAAAATGGACTTTTCTAGATTTTGCAGATAGAATTACATCTTTGCATATGTCTCGTCCAATTACACAATCTTCCTCTAATATTTTAATTAACAAAGTTACAATTGCTGATGGTGCATTTATTTTCCTTTTATTACAAGTGATGCACATGATTTCCGGATTGACCCAGAAAACTTGATGAAACAACTAACTATTTCAATTTTAAACTGATTGGATTTTTCTGCAGCTAGCTAGCTCAGTTTATTTTAAATAGATTTTTAGCAAATTTTACTTTTGTATAACAATTTACTTCAAATAACAACTGCAAATCAATACATGGTCCAACATCTCATTCCCAACAGATTTTCTATTTGGCCAATATCTGATGAAGAAGTTCTTTTGCTTAAAAATTGCTCACTACCTCTGATGAGTGTCTGCCTGGGAATATATTGGAAATGATTCCAATATATTCCAATCCTTGGCCCTAGTACAGAAAGTAACATCTGCTTAAGTTTTTACTAAGAAAAACACAGCTAGAATTTTTGTTGATGTCAAGGAAGGAATTTTGGAACTTGAAAAATCACAATAAAGCAAATCTTGCAGCTGTTTTCCATGTTAGCTTGCAATTTTCTGAGCTTCACAGAGATGTATACATGTCTATCTAAACCATGGGCATAAAATGGAAGTGTAGATGATATTTCATTGCACTAAGTCAGTCTTTGAAGAAGTCTTTGCAGATAGCAATGGTTGCATAAAATACTGCTTCAATAAACCTAGGACACAACATGACATTATAAATAATATGGCACTAGACATTGGTGAGGACACCATTATCTTTCAGTACATTCTATGTATATTATTTTAATAGATTCCTTTTCTTTTTTTTTTTTTTTTTCCTTGAGTTATGGCATTGTTGATTTATTGAATAGTTAATCTATTAAATAGCTATTAGGGACCTAAAATTCCTTATGCTTTTTCATCCTCCTACCCTAATTCAACCTTAAACATTTTTAGTTTCAAAAATCAATGATAACACTGTATTTTTTACTCCATCAGTTTAGTTGTACATGTCATTATAGGCTGAGGACAAGTAATAAAGCCATTTGTGGAAAAAAAACCCCCTGTACGGATCAGTGCCACAGATCTTTTAGTCATTAAGCTACTGAGCTCAACTGAAGTAGGTAATGACACATTCCAATGAAGCAGTATATCATTGTATGCAAGCAGAAGAAATGAAAAGAAAACTGAAATAAAATTATCTATTATACCTTCATAAAAGAATCAAACAATTTTGAAGTGGCTCATATAGGTAGGAAGAGCAAAAAACCCTGAAATAAAAGCACTCTAGTATATAATCTTAGTAGAATAAAAGAAGATTTGTATGATAAAAAGAAATACTAAAAAATATCCATTGCTTTTTTAGCTGGTTAATAAAATTTTAAAAGGTCATTTTGTGTGATATTAGTTTTTTTGTCCTCTGAGCATCTGAAAATCTCCCCACACTTCCATATTTTCTATATTACATTTCCCCCTTCATTTTGGTTTACAAGACAGGCAAGAACTAGGAATGTAAATAAAGATATCTGACAACTCAAAGTAAAACTATGCCTTTTTTAATATGCATAGAATAGAACAGCCAGATTTCTCTTCTATATTTTATGTTATAACCATTCAATGGCAGTTTTGCCATTGGTGAGGTGGTGCAATCATATATAGTTCACAAAATTTCAGAAGAAACATGCAATCCACACATGCAGGATTACAAAATGTGCATACTAAAATATTAATAGTGTATAGTGAATTGCCACAGTCACTGAAGGTGTTATTACTCTACTGCTCAATACACTGAGATGCAGAGATCCCCAAATAGCAGCTTCACTACCCTATCAATCTCAAAATTCTAAGCCATTCAGCCATAGCACTGAGCTGAAACTAGTGAGATCCTCCTCTTCAGCACTGGCAGTTTTTAAGGCACAGGGACAGACCAACACAGCTTTATGGTTTTGTAGATTCACATTAATTTGTCCAAAATTCTCCGTTCCTCTCCTAATTGCACTGTGTTGGTTGCATCCTGTCAGCACAGTTGCAACATGCACATTTCTGTCATTCTCTTTCAGAGCTGCCAAAATAACAGGGAAATCACAGAACCAGAGACTATTCTGAACTGGAAGGGACCCACAAGGATCATTGAAGTTCAACTCCTGGCCCTGCACAAGCCAGCCCCAAGAATCACACCATGAGCCTGAAAACATTGCTCAAATGTTTCTTGAACTCTGTCAGGCTTGGTGCTGTGACCAGTTCTCTGGGAATCCTGTTCCAGGGACCAACCACCCTCTGGGTGAAAACCCTTTCCCTAATATCCAATCTAAACCTCTCCTGACACAGCTTCATGCCATCCTCTCAGTTTCTGTCACTGGTCACCACAGAGAAGAGATCAGTGCCTGCCCATCCACTTCCACTCATGTGGAAAATGCCTTAGGATGGAAATGATCTCATCTGTGAACATTTAGAAAGATAAAATAAAATAAACACCATATTTTGATGCTACCTTAGAGACTTGAAAGCCTATTTGCTATTTGCAGATCTTTTGATTACCACAAGAAATTATTTCACTTACACAAATGAGCAAGAAAGAGAGAAATCTATTTAAAGGCAGAAAAAAACCCTGCACTGCAGGGTGACGGGAAACTTCAGTGTGTGAATGGTTTCTCTCACCTTCTTCACTCTTTAGCTTTAGAAGGAAGCAGTTCAACACCATGACATTTGAAGGAGAGATCTCCCAGACCTACAAAATGACATTTGAAGGATACATCTCCCAGACATACAAACAGCATGCAGAATGTAAAGTGGCAGGATAAGAGGTACTATCAAATCTGCTAGAACACATTAAAATGAACAACTAGTGCTGGAACTTATAACCCTGGGTTGTTAATGTAATAATGGTCAGGCTAAAGAAGTCAACTGAAAAGAAATGGAGAAATGCATGTATAAGTTTTATTAAGTACTCACTGAGTTTTATCACACAATAACAAAAGATAACCAGATGGACTAGTGCAGGCATTTTCAGGGACCAGTTCTTTCAAGAGTAAACTATATGGATTAGTTGATGGAGACTCCAGCATCAGACCAGTCTTCAAAAACTAAGTGAAAAAATACTGCACTGGATAGGATCAAAGATGAGATCTACCACAAAGGAAGGGTAAAATTCCACATTGAAAGGCAAAAACCCCCGATGTGCAGAATGACCTTACTTAAGATCTTAATATGCTCATAACTTATTGTAGAAGGTACAGCTGATGTCTGAACTGCTGCTTTTTGAATGAAACTGACTTGTTCAAACTGTTACCCCCATGCTGAGTTCATCCCACTGTATCTAGCTAGAACTTCTTTTCTTAAAGGGCAAGCAGTCTTGTCTAAGCATAATGAGAGTCAGAAGCAGCAGGATAACCCTCGGTAATTGATTTTCATGGTTTAATCAATGTCACAGGAAATTATGCTTAATTTTTTAGTTTGAATTAGTTGGAGTTTTTTCAATCATTAGCTTTATTATTACTTTCTTCACAAGTTTAAAGATCTGTTTAATGACTGGTCATTTCTATCTGTAAAGAAACATAATATGTTGTAAACAGAAAATTTCCTTTCTAATTTTAAAGACGTAAGTATTTTCTCAAATCCTTCAGTAATTTTTCTATGCTATTCCCAGCATTGTGTCATTCTACTACCCCTTCAAATTTATGAGAACGAGAAGTAGGTGTATTAATCTACTGTCTTCTCATTAAAGCTCTTCTTTTGCAGGTGTAATGCTACATTCTAAGAGAATGCTGCTTTGTGGCACACAGAGTGTTGTTACTGTCATAGAGCTGTTACTTTGCACTTGCTATGCTGAAACATTGTGCTTAATCAAGTTTCATTTGACACACAATTCAGAGCAGTCTCTCTGATCACTCCTTATCACTATTTACCCTTTTTGTCAGCTCTGTGTCATCTGGAAATATTGGATTGCTTTTATGTGCTTCTCGTCACTGAGGTACTGAGAGCTTCCAGTCTATTATCAGTTCTGTAAATTGTAGAAATCTGTCTGCATTATGATGATTCCTCCTTGAGAATGGCATTTTGTCATCCATTAATTGTGTATATTTGAATCCATTAAATTTATGCTTAATAGATGCTGTGTCTACTAATTCTTTTTCAATCAGACTATTGTGCAGCACTCAGATGAATGTATCGGTTCTGCCTGTATTGTGCCTCTATTATGTTTTTATGTAAGTGACATCCCCTCCCACGATGTCATGTGTTTGACAAGATCTTGTTTCCATAAGACTGTGCTTAACATGATGAAAAGCACTTTGACATTCATATGCTATATTTCCTTGCTTCTGTTCAAGTAAAAATCAGAAATATTAATTAAATACATGTTTAAATTTAATGGCATTCATTCCCTGTTCATGTGCTCTGTCTTCTCATTTGAAGCAATGTACTGCAGTGTACTATAGGTCTATAAAAAACAGTACTTGCCTATATGTTCATGGTATTTGTCTGAAACAGCTTATAATATTTTTCTTTTATGGTGTACACAAAAGGAACCGTCTAGTCTGAAGAGTTGGCCTGCTGTTAAGTTTGTCTCATTTTAATTGCTGCTTTATTTTTCAAGTCTGCAATAAAAATATAACAGATAATTATCATTTTATTTCTCCCTGAATGTGGAGTAAACACTCTACTCCTGAGGCATTAAGGATATTAATTTTTAGAGAGTTTTTTCCTCAAAACACAAGCCTGATTTTCATCTGGTTCACATTGCAAGAAAAGGAAGAATCAGGTCTGCTGTTCTTACTTAACATTTTACTTTTACAGCATGTATCCAGATATGGTAAACTGCAGTCTCTGTAAGTTTTACACCTTTCTCTTTCAGATGGGAGGGTAAAAGTCACATTCATGGATACTTTTTGGATTTTCTTATGAATTTAGTACTCAATCTGAAAACATGCACAGAAGCCAGACCCAGTAAGAGACTGGTGTCTTTTTCAAGCAAATCTTGAGACAAGTACCCTGGCAATTTCAAAATGGACACAGAGCACACTGTGCAAGAGCTAAGTTTCTTTCTGTATCTTGGTAGCTACAGTGATACTATTGTTTTTGCATAATGTGTTACTCTTGACTCAGAGAAAAGGGTATGATTTTATCTCTCTTTTTGTTTATTTGTTTGTTTGTTGGGGTTTTGGTTGTTCGTTTGCATTCCTTTACTATAAATGCCTGTGAAAAATGAAGGAAATGTCCTTGGCAGGGAGAAGAGTATGGCGCTTAGCGCATCTCAGATTGAGTCAATCGGGTGAAAGGAGTTTGACCACAAAGAATTTAATTTTGATGGTTTTTACAGCACTGAGACCACTGATACTCCAAAATAATATTAAGTTTTGTTTATTTTAGATGTATGACTGTTGAAGAAGTTGACTGAAGTTTTTGAAAGTAATGAAACTTTAAGTTTTTTTCTTAGAAATTTGCATCTTCTAGCACATCTTTCCAAGTTCTAAACTCTCAGGATACTCATTTCACATCTGTAGCTGGTTTATTTCCATCACTTTCCATTTCCTGGACTTTGTAAGCTGTATTGACAAAAGCATTAAAATCTGTTCTGAAATAAAATGTGAGTGTAAAGAACAAAAACAAAAAAAAAACCAAAAAAACCGAAAGGGACTTAACACAAATGGCTTTCTTGAGCTTTGATTAAACTGAGGTATTTCAGTCAGTCTCCTTGAAAACCTGCTTTTCATCAGATTTAGAACTATGCAGAGGAGAACAGTCATAATTTAAAAGTACTTTAAGTTTTATGTAGAGTTTTTTGTGTCTGGAAAGGAAAGGGAAAATGTATTATCTAAAAATACCTTAAATGTCTGTTTATATTGCACTGCTTATATTACACTGGCAATACTCTTCTATTACTCTACACTTGGATTATTTCTATATAATTCCAAAATGAATAGGGAGGCTAGATGAAATAGCTTGAGATCAATATAATAATTCAAATTTTTTTATGTTAATGAACAGACCAATACAAGGCTTCTGAAGAAATGCAGTGTGAAACAAATACTTTTTTCTTATTTGTAGGAGTCTGTATACCTGGAAGTGAGCCAAGGTGTTTCCAGTGCTTATTTTGAAGAAGCTTAAAAGTGGACATTCCTTATTGTATTCTACTTTTCAATAACCTTCTGAAGCATTTGGGGAAGTGGATTTTGATAAAGGTATCAATAAAATATTTTAGTCTGAGTTTTCAGGGGATGGTTGAGTGCATTTCTGAGTTTTACTCATAGAACATAATAAATGGTCATTAGATTATTGGTGCTCCAGAGAACAGAGAAACTGCTATGTGATTTCAAGTATGTTGAAGTGCTCTAGCTCAGTTGAGACTGATGGTAATTTGTTCCTCAAGAAGTCAATTTCACAACACTATGAAATCAGAAGTAATACCCACCTGGTGTTTTGCCCTGTGTAAAGATATCACTGATCAAAATTACTCCAAGTTAATCCATCAACAAGACTATTTTTCACCTATGAACTTCTAGCATTCGAGTTGTAACACTGCAAGTGTTAAAGTACTACATTGTTTGCATGTTGCATGTACTAGAATACCAATAACCAAAGTCTGGCAAATCACAGAAGGACTTGCCTACATTGGTGAGTACCCTCAAAAAGTTCACTCCTTTATACTAGAACAGACAGAAATGAAAGGAAAACACAATTACTAAAAACTATCATCATTTTACAGCTGTGGAATCAAGGAAAAGAAGTTAAAGAACTTGGCACCCAGGTCCTATTGCAATTTAATGGGAATTGAACTCTCAGTCAGAAATCTTACATTTGGGATTGTATTTTGAAAATATTTTACATATTTAATGAATACATGCACACAGTCATGTCCTCAGAAGTATGTTGGCTGCCTAACATGTTAGTATCCCTATCCTGTAGCTGGAGCCAAGTAATACTAAAAGTAGGTAAAGTGTTTAGAATTGTCCACTACATTTTTCTTATGTGTTGTTTGCTGTCAAAGTCTTTAAATTTTCTGGACATTTAAGAATACTTTGTATTCTTAGTCAGGAGGTGAAATAGCTGATAGTATATTGCTGTCCTGAGATTACTATAGTGGCCATGAACAATCTTACTTATCCCAATTCTTCTGAAACACATTTCACAGGACTTGAAGTGAAAACTTTCCTTCAACAGTTGCAGAGATTTAATTAATTTTTAAATCAATAATAATAATGATAAAAGTATATTTCTAATCCTTTATTGATTAAGTAAAATATTTATTGTAACGCTTTTAAGCTACTTATTTTTGAAGCCTTTGCACAATTGTAGACAACATTGATACATAAACACAAGTTTTATAATCCAGGGTAGCTATGTTTGGTAGGACTTGAAATAAAACAGTAGATACAGTTGAGACTTGTATGTATACAAACAGTATTAAACAGTATAGGTTGTATGAAGACCTTAACATAAAAAGAAACTACAATTCTGCCACAAGAACTTTGTATAATAAAGAGAAAATTAATTTACCAACTTATATTTCCAGCTAAGAGAAGTACAGAGATACAGTGAATTAAAAAATCTTATCAGTTACTAGCCAAAAGGCAAAGTTACATACCTAAAGTTCTCATGTTTGTAAAATTTTCCCTTAGATATGATTCTAAATTCTTAATATATCTTAAAATATAGGGATTAAGTTATGCTGAAAGAGTTGTTATGCTGAACTTCATAATACATGAAGTTCTGACATAGTCACCAAGTGAAAAACATGCAGGAACATTATTACTCTCTCATTGAAGTCTGAGAATGAGCTGGAACTAAGGAAAGAAAACATATTGCTAAGCTTGGAAGCACCCTGTCCTTGCCAAGAGACCCTTCCAATATGCCAGTGAGGATAGGGTGCTCTTGCTGGCTGCTGTGCAGTGGCTACAACAGCAGTTGTGTAGCAACTGGACATTGAAAGACACAAAGAGGGAAAATGGGAGACTGTTTGAGAGAGCAGACCCCTCTCAGGCCCAAGACACTCTCAATATCAACCAACCCAATATCAGGACTCTGCCAAAAAGAAAGGAAAAAGCTTGAGAGAAATGGAAGTGTCTTTTGCTGATTGCAACAGAAGAGAGAAGAGATGATAAAACTCAAACCCTGTAGTAATCCCAGTATGAAAGCTCTCAGTTAAATCAATTCCCATGTCCTACTGTCCAGACCCAACATTTTCCCAATAATAATATTATCTCTCTGACTCATAAATTCCTTGAATTCTTTCCTGAATTAGTCAAAGATTTCCTCACTCTGTTCTCAATAGATGCAGTATAAAGGAAGAACTCGGGGAAAAAAAAAAAAAAAAAAGACAATAATACTCTTGCCTCTTCCTGAAGACTATCCAATTATCCAATGTCTCCTTACAACATGATCCCACTGCGTTAGTAGTTGCCTAATTGAAATTCCATACAGCTCTTTGAAAGTGGAGCATGTTTATCACAAGAAGATATGTACTCTATTTTAATGAGTTGTCTTACTCTGCAATTAACTAAACATTGCATTTGTTTGATACCTACAGTGCTATATTTAATTGCTAGCAGTCTCATGATGCTTAATGAGCATATTCAGTTACTCCTGATTAATATTTTTTTTTCCCCCTGAAACTGCTAGGATTACATCTGATTGTTGTAGCTACATCTAGCAATTGTGTTCTGGTGTATAACTTCTGTGGAGAAAACCCTGAGAAGTATGCCTTGTCAGATGTGGTTTTGCACAAAGTATTCTGCACAATTGCTAAGACATGAGGGACAATGTTTTGATATTTCTTTCAGAGGGTTTTTTGCTGCAAAGTAAATGAGACAAGCATGGTAAGCTGATCTATGTTCCCATGTGCTATTATTAATTGAAAAATCTGAAAAATATACCTCGTGATTTGCCTGTAAGAGGGGAGTTGTGCCTCTATTTAACATACAATGCCTTCCAATGTCAGAACTGTTGATCATGATCTCTATCTGTTACACTCAGCTGTCCTGTCATGAATAAAGCATTTGTGAGTGGAACTTCAACAATTTATTGTTTTGAGTCTTATTGCCACAGAATAAAATCACCAGTGTCTCTCATGTGTCAGTCAAGAAGTCTAAGACAGGGATCTTCAAACCTTGGTTCCCATGAAATATAACATCTCTGAAGCATCAACACTCCCTGGAGCTATTTCTTACAAAATACATACTTAAACAAAGCATACTTCATTGCTTTTGTAAATGCCATATAACATATGGTTAAATTGCCTTGTTGCCTTTAGGCTATCCCTTCAGTTTTACAGATAAATATATATATTTTTATAGCGTTCATTTTTCTCACCCATTGCACCATTAGTTATGACCATAAAGTAGTCAATTAGTTAAGAGTAAAAAATCTGATTGTAGCCCAGACCTCTGGTAACATGATTTCACTCAACTTTATCTGTCTGCAATATTTTTTTAAAGCTAAAACCATTGCTGGATTTGAAGTAGTAGCATCACTGTAACTAAGTCCAAAGCATTTCAGACAATAGGTAAAAATATGGGTCCTGAATCTGGTAACTTGAAGACAGAGTAAATACCTTACAGATACTGTTTACCAGATTAAAAAAAAAAAAAATCAGGAAAAAGTTAATTAGAAAAAAAAAAAAGACACAAAATAACCAGCAGCTAGTTTCTTTCAGTATTTTGTCTTGCCAGGAATAGTCATATACTACTGAACAATCTAGAGGTCTATTTAGACTGTAGCCTGTTTGACACAGAGACTGTTAGCTCTGTGCTTGTGCAGTGCTTGGTCTGCTCTGTTACTTTCTTTTACTCTATTACTCTTCATGACAGAGTAATAAACACTCTCTTCTTCCCAGTTATGGGACACTTAGCTCTGATTGGTTCCTGTAGCAGAGACTGGAAATAAAGTAAAGCCCCACAGCATTATTTTTCTTCAAGATGTCCTCTGATAGGTTACTATTAAAATATAATCATTATGGAACAAGGCATTTGTCTAAACATATACATTTTATATAAATGCATGCAAAAGTGTATATTTATATATAACTTATACAAATGTATTAAAAATATAACTTTGCCTTCATATATATATATATATAATTTAGTAAGTCAATCATTTGATTTGGTCAGTGTGCATTACTGTAAATTTTAATGTAGATTTTATATGCATAGATGTCTCAATACTCAGATGGTTGTGTGGTAATGAATGAACTAGCTAAAGGAGATTGAAATTCTGAGATATAGTTCATTAGTGTTAATGACAGATCGTTCTATTTTTCATGCAATTAACTAATCAGGGCTATTACTTAAAAAACAAAAAAACCCAAAAAACAAAACAACAACAACAACAAAAAAAACCCTAAAACCCCAAACCAAACCAAACCAAACAAACCCCCAACATAATCTGTGTTACATTTATCAGCCTCATTATGGGGAGCTTGATGGTGTTGGACTTTTAGCTTTATTATTGTTCAACAAGGAACATGTAACGAATTTTCTCACATGTATTTGATCAACAACTGCAAACCAGGCAAATATAGCAATTTTTAGAATAAACTATTCAGTTGTGACTCAATAAAGTACATTCGGACTACGCTGCTGTGATGTAGGTTAGATGCAGGAAGGGAAACTGACCAACTACCTATCTCCTGTGCAGGTACCAGGTTTAGGCACTGCTCAGGTGTTGTTCATAGCTTCCAGTAGTCAAAAATGGTGACTACATGATCTACAGTGCTCACTGTACGTGATATGGCATTAAGGATACTGTTATGGCTGTGGTTCAACATATTTTATTGCCAGACAAGAACACAGTCATATGAACTCTCATTATTTCAATTGCTTAGTGAGAAGAAGGCAGCATGAAAGGGTGTTACAGATCACAGTAAAAGAATCATTTCATCCTTCTGGGACTGAAAACTTATGTGAAGTTATAAAGCAGTTTCCAGAGGATACAAAAGTACCCACTGGAATTGAGTCAATATCTTCAAATCTGTCAGTTCATTGTGAGGATATTAACAACAACACAGCCTCTGTGGGTATTTCCAGTCACTGTTTTGTCTTAAACTTTCTACTGTTGAAAACAATCTCTTATTAATTTTCAAATTAGAAATCACTTAGAAACAGCAATATTGCCAACATCTCTTTGTAATGAAGACATGACATACACAAAATATATAGTGTCATTTTCCATCATGACTATGGATGAATTATGGTTGTCTTTGGAAGGCAGAGTTAATATAATTCAGACATGAAAAAATTGTATGAAAAGGGAATGAAGGCATTGTACAAAGCTAGTCTCAGGCTTTGCTGTGAGACAGTGTTTACCTGTGAAGTATGAGATTTACAGCAAATTTTGGCATGTGGAATTTGTTAGTTATTGAACATTTTATTGGCACTGCTGGCTGTTGTTCAGCCTCAGATCATCCTTATATTCAGAAAGAGCTCAACTTGATATGACTTGCAGTTGGTGTGCATGACTACATCTATATCTGATCTAACTGGAGGTGAAACACAAAGTATGTCTGGGCATTCCCTTTCAGATAGTCAACCCTAACGTAAATTGTGTGAGTAACAGGGTTCACAATACTAGTGGTCCATAAATCTGACTTCACAAGCTGACTCTACTTAACATTGTTTGGACATATTGCTAATGAATGGCCTTTGAAACTCCATATCAGAAACATTACAATACAACGCATGTCAATATAGACAAGGCTATATTTCCAAAAAACATTTTCAGCTTCTGATATGGCTCACAGATTCACAGGATGGTGTAAACAGCTGGAAGGGACAACAGGATGACAGCTTGTCTGTCCTCCTGCTCAAAACTGGTTCAACTAGAGCAGGCTGTACAGTGCCTGGTGTGAAGGATAGCCATGGATTCTCTTAGAAGCTTCCGTTTTCAATTCACACAGATGATGAGTGAAATAAAAAGAAACATACTTTTTTACTCCATGCAGACCTTCTTCCCCAGTGAAATTCAACATTGTGTTCTGAGCCAGCCCAGTAGGAACAGCAGGCAATAAACTTGATCTCTCAGTTCTATATCAGGCTGTAAATGCTGAAATATTACCTTATCTTTCAATGCTGTTGCAAGTGTAGAAGACCCGTCCGAAAAATTTTGCTATAAGAAGATTAGGGTTTTTTGCTTAAGAAGCATTTTTGCCTGGGAAGAGGCATCTTTCCCTAAGAGAGTTTTAGATCTTTTTCCCCCTGCATTCTAGAGAAGCTCTCCCTGTTTTTCTGACAGTTTTTACAAGGTATCTTCAATACAAAATCACCTTTTTAAGTGCATACATGTCTAAAAATACATTACTTGTGTGACATTCAGTAACAGCAAATAAAATAAGGAAGACTAGAGAAAAGGAGTTTAAACTGAGAACAAAAAAACACATGGGACACTGATCCAACATAGATCACATAGACAGCTGGATCTCCTCTTGGGTACCCATGGATTAAATCACCAAAGATTTTTTCCTGTTCTGAAGATGATTGAGCTGACAGTTTGAGCACAGTATACCGCACTTCTTTTGTATTAGGAGCTAGCTCAGGGGAAGCTCAGTTACTGAGGAGTGGGTGCAGTCTGCCAGAGTAGATGTCCTTTCTAATGCCACAGAACTTGGGAGCAAAACAATATATTTGCAGTTTCACCTCCCCTTAGAGTCTTGATGTTTCTCCTTTTCTGAAGTAGGAGAACAAAGGTTGAAAATTGACAGCTGAGAAGAAGTTTAGAAAATAGAAGTGGGAACAAAACGAGTGAGAGAAATATGAACAGAAAGAGCAAGAGACTGTTAAAAAGAAAAGATATTGGGAAAGGAGAAGAGGGAGGACTCATACAAAGAGGAAAGAAAACAATAAATGTGATCACTGAATGCCCCAAGAGGGAACACAAAAAGTCGAGAGCAATGAATCATCAACTCATCACAAGGGGCTCTGACATCCAACCCCATTTACTAGACAAATTTGCATAAATATTCTTGTAGACAGATTTTTTTTTTATTTCTTTTAAAAGAAAGGGCGTATATAAATATATTAATGATTTTAGACTCTGCTGGGTTGACCCTGGCTGCACTTCAGGTGCCTACCAAAGCTATTCTATCACTCCCCTCCTCAGCTGGATGGGAAAGAGGAAACTCATGAGTTAAGGGGAGGGAGAAATCACTTGTTATCATCATGGGCAAAACAGACTGAGGGAAAAATTAATTTATTGCCAATCACGTCAGAGTAGAATAATGAGAAATAAAACTAAATTTTAAAACCACTTTCCTTACCCATTCCCTTCCTCCTAGGCTTAAATTCACTCCCAATTTTCTCTCCCAGGTCTCCCCTGGGAGTGCTGTGGAACAGGGAAGGGAGGCTATGCACAGTTCATCACGAGTTGTTTCTGTCACTCCTTCCTTCTCAGGGGCAGGACTCCTCACATTCTGCCCCTGCTCCAGCATGGGTCTCTACTCCATGGTGCAGTCCTCTAGGAATAAACTGCTCCAACATGTGTCCCCTATGGGGTCACAAGTCCTGCCAGCAACTCTTCTCCAGTGAGGGCTCCCCTCTCCACAGGTCCTGCCAGCAGTGTTTCAGTGTAGGCCTCCCATGGGGTCACAGCCTCTTTCAGGAATCCCCCTGATCCAGTGTGGGATTCTCCATAGGCTGCAGGTAGATATCTGCTCCATTGTGGACTTCCAGGGGCTGCACAGGAATATCCTGCCTCACCATGGTCTTCTTCAAGGACTGCATGTCTTCTCCTGCGACTGGGACATCTCCTCCAGTCCCTTATTCACTGACCTTGGTGTTTGTAGGATTGTTTCTGTCTTATATTATCACTCCCCTCCCACTGATGCAGCTTTTGTGCAGGCCTTTTTCCCACTTCTTGACTATGTGATCCCGGAGATGTTACTATCACTGCTGATGGGTTTGGTCTTGGCCAGTGGCAGGTCCATCTTGGAGCTGGCTGGCATTAGCTCCCTTGGACATAGGGAAAGCTTCCAGAAGCTTTGCACAAGAGTCACACCTCTAGCTCCCCACTACAAAAACCTTACCATAAAAAATGAATACATAGTCAATTGACTGATTATTATAACCCTGTCTGTGGTCAGTGGAAATTTTGACATTGTTTCTTTGTGGTCTTGTTTTTTTTGTACTGCTTTGATAATAGTGATATTGAACTGAGAATAACTGAGAAGATGAATTTATTCCAGTGGAAGAAAGTATTGGGATAAAGGAGAAGGCAGCCAAAAGCAGAAAAACAGTGAAAAAATCCCTAAGAGATCAGCTCAGTTGTGCAGATAATGTATAGTCAGTACTATGGTATATGGGCTGTAAAAAAAAACATGTTGTTGTGTGCTACAGCTTCACATCCAAAGCAGGACTCACAGACAGAAAGTTCAATGGGATGGATGCTTCCCAGCTAAAGTGCCTCTTCTCGTGCATAAAAAGTTGATCACCATCATGTTTCACAAACATTATTATCCCAGTAACTAAAGAAGATACTCCTCCGTCAAGTTTTGTGTAGCTCATAAGTTAGATGCTTGCAAAAGTTTGGTGGATTTTTTTTAAGTAAAAATATTAAGTATTATATAAAAAATCTACTAAATTGTATCAATTTGGTCAGTTAGACCAAGCTAATTTACAAACTATACATAATTCTAAACTATTTTTAACCACCACATTATTTCAAGATTTTTTTTCAAATTTGTGATCAGTAGAACTTCCCTAGTTCCCTTCCTACTCATAACATCTGTGAGTATTATTTATTTGGTTGATTTTTAATCAGAACAGGTGTAAAAATTTTAATGAGAACAGCTCATTTCTAAAAATGTACTGAATTCAGTAAATGTGCACATAGATATCTTGTATTAATTCAACAAATACTTGAGCTTGGCTGTCTGGCTCTTAACTCCCATTGAGTGAATTATCTTTTGGCATACTTCTGAAACCTTTTCAACAACTTCAAGGGCTACTGTGAGCTGCATATGAAAAAAAAAAAAAAGCAATTGGAGATCTATTTAACTGGAATATTGCTAAAAACGAATTCTCAAGAAATTGATTTTATATATGAAGCCATGAAATCTGTTTTTCTCCTTCTCAAGATCAAACAAGGCTACCTGCCAGGTCTAGGCTCAGCATGTGTGGCTTCTTTTGGTCCATAAATTATTGAAGTTACTTGAAGCATCTCAGCACTATTCATTTCCTGTTATTCTTTTTTTTCTCAAAGCAACATGAGAATGAGAATATAGACCAAAAGGATTTCACTAGACACTGTTCATATCTGAAAACCAGATGTCAAGTAATAAAGAAAAAGATATTAGGCATTGTGACTCAGGAGGTCAAACATCCTGAATGCAAACATAAATGTGGAAAATTTGCAGGGAGGAATGCCTGCTGATCCCCAGCATTTCTGTAAGTGTCACATGCAGTTGATCCACAGCCATAAAAAGAGCCAAATGAAGTGTTGAGGGAACAGTTTGGTGGACTCCCTCCCTTCTGTTGCATACAAAATGTACCTACCTGCAGTGTGTCGTGAAAGACTTATGCTAATTTGTGTAATTTCAGTGATTTAATAATGAATGTTAGTTGAGTCATTTGCAAAACAACAATCAATAAAACCTACTGTTTGAAACACAAACAAAACAAACCCCACAAAGAATCTAAGATGTTTTGAACATGCTTTCCAGCAATTTTATTTCTGGATATACATGTTGGCATATCATATAAGAATAATCATAATAGTTACAGCAATGAAAAATGTGATCTCTACTTATGTAGAATTATCCTTTTGTAAATGCACTTTAAAAGAAAAATAGCAATTAAAATTTAAAGTTTCTTGTTTACTGAATTCTGAAATGATACATTTAGTAGGTGCAGCTCATTATTGAAAAGGCATGTAATTATTTTGTTATTTAATAAAACATTCACTAAAAAAAAGTGGCATTAGATAAATAATACAAACACCCAGAGATAGCTACCATAATTACAAGGTAAGCAGACATTTGATTATATTGCTTTAGAAATGAAGGGCAAAAAAAATTGCTGATATTTCTCAATAATTACAGGTCCTGCAGGTATTTTCTTCTCCCTAAAAAAGAGAACTAAATTAATTTCTGTAATGACAAACATTTCTGTAATGACTTGTGATGTCTGACACTAGGAAACTGTCAGGAAAAAATGTTGGTTAAATGAGCATAAGTGAGCAAAGAAACTACATTTTTAATGACAATCCATTCTAGAATGCAATTTGAAAATGCATTTGAAAATTTGAAAAATTATTTGAAAATTTTATTGAAATGATTTTTTTTGCTTTTTGCTTCTAAATCCAGAAAATCTTTTTACTTGGGCTTATGTTTGTTCAGTCTCTATTGGTTTGAATAGAGACTTCTGACTCAATACTGTTTTGCTTTTACTCTACCTATTTGCAGGGCTACAGCAGATAATTTAGGACACTGAAATGTTGCGACTAGCTACATTTGGTAGCAGTTCTAGGTTTTAATATAGAGAGCAATTTTCAAGGAAGAAATAACAGAACACCATGGATGAAAATGAAATGAGTTTGCAACCTTAAGACATAATTTAGAAGGAATTCATTTATAAGGTTTCTAAATTTCTAAAGGTTTCAATTTCTAAATAAAATGAAAGTTGAGGAGTACCTTAAAATACATTTCATTCAAAAATGTAATAATAATAATAGTACTACCCAGAGTTCTGGATTCAGTGTTCATCTGTTATTTGCACAAGTGTTTAACTTCTAATTCATCTAATGAATAGTGAAAGCATCACATTAAGCATCGAATAAGCAATACTTTCTATGCAGTGCCGAAGAGCTGGGACAAAATATTTAAAGGCTTTGGGACAAAAAAAAAAAAAAGTATTATATCCCTGATATAACTTGAACTTCTGTAGGAAAAGTAAATGCTACAGAAATCTTTTCAATTTGACAAATATTCTCTACTAGATTTTTCTCACCTGTGGTCAAAAGCCACTTTCCAAGACTAAAGAAGCATTCTATGTAATTCAAAATGCAAAATGGGCAGCTGAAAAGTTTCAAATATTGAACCCACTGATAGTGGGATTGTAAAATTTCGCAGGCACTTCCGAGATGTCCAAGCCAACATATATCAACAAAAGAAGAAATACATTAAACATAGAATCATATAACAGAATACAGATTCCCTCTTATCTGAGCTGGAATAGAACTTCCCAACAGCTACCTGTGGTAGGGATCAGACTGACATTCCTCATTGCTAACCTTTCACTTTAGGATGAACTTATGTAAAAAGCCAACAATTTTATCATAGAATATAAAAAGGCAATTGAAAGTAATTTTAAAGAAAAAGATTAAATAAAGTCTATTGATGCATATTATTAGAATTAGGTTCTTTTCACTAGAAATGAGCTTTTCTCTGCAGCAATTTCCTAAATATCTGTAATTTATATTGCATTTATCATCTATATGTATGAAGCATGTATGCTGTGCATATATCTGTATCTTTGTATACACACACACGGAAACATGTATATACACACACAGAAATGTGTGTTTATCTGTACACTTACATGTGTGCACACATGCAAAGCAATATTTTATATATGAGTAGTATCTTGGAGGATACTACTGGTGTATGTATATGCTTACATAAATGTATTTGCAAATAGACACACATATAGTTACGTATATAAAACCTGTACATCCTGCTTGTTATAGGTTGTCACAGATAGCTATATTACTTTATTACTCCTTTGTTACTATGTTGTTACTACTAAACCTAGCTTTATTACTGCTAAACCCGACTAATTCTAATGTTTGAACTTAAATTAGTCTTGTGCTAATTAAATATTTATCAGAAAAATAGTTGATCTTGCAACTTGATTTCTAGTAGATGTCAGTGAACATGGTGGTTTCAATTAATTTTGCTGCATTTTACCAAGCTAACTGCACAAACTTCTGATTTTCCCGGACTTTCACAGTCAACTGTAAAAACTCTCCCCATCAACTTTGAAAATTTTCCCCTATGTGCATAGGAATCACCTACTTGTAACACCCAGAAAGGCTCAGGGATCACAGAGCAGGAAAAAAATTAAAAATCCAGTAGTTCCTTACAGCCTCGCAACACAATCTCAGTCTTTCTTCTAAAGGCAAGAAAATTACATGGGGATTTTGGAAATGTGAGCACATGAGAATAAGCAGACATCTGGTTGCTTCACAAGCCAGGCTCCAGTTGACCTGTGGTGCTTTGGAAGAATAGGCTTATCCATTTGTGTTGTGGACAATAGCACATATGGACCTGCCCATGCTCAGCCCATCCAGACCTTGAGAAGGTACTGAGTGTGTCTATGCCCCCAACAGCACCCTGGGGGACTTCCAGGTGATTTCTTACATGTAAAACAAGCGGGTTGGTTGTAGATGGTGACTTGATAAACCGATAGCCTTAAGAATTACAGTAAAACTGTTTTGTTTTATGGGTTGGTTCATTTTTCATAAGGAAAACTGGAGGCAAAAGGAGGAGTGTAGCCTTGATGGAGAGAGTAGTGAGAGCCACTGTGTGGAAGAGGAAGATTTGAAGCACCATTTCCCTATAATTCTTAGTCTCAATATCCCATAACCTAAACTTATTTTTGTGAAGTTAACCCAGGAAAATATTTATACTTACTTCAAAGCTTTCTCCAAGAATGATACATGCAAAAACCAGTGGGGTTCCGTTTCTATTTTCCTTCTCTCCAGTTTTTAACTATACTTGTTTGTTTAATTGAACCGTTCCAAATCCCTCTTATCAGTGGAAAGTTTCTTATGTAACTTACAGGCAGTCAAAAGGATTTGTTTTCTTTGCCTCTTAAGTTTGATTTTCACCGGATTCACATTTATTATTTTGATGTTGACAAAAAATATGCAGTGATTTCCTCACTGTTTCTAATCACAGGAAGATTTCTCATGTCCCTCCTATAGTTACATACAGGTAACAAAGCATTCAGGGATCACTGAGTCCAAAATTCTTAAAAACCCTCCAAAATGGTTTTTATTTTTCATAAAAGTGGTGGTTACATGTTATTACATCTGTTTTAGAACAGCTAAACCTTTACTGAGGAGCACAAAGTGTAGGTACAGCCTAACCTAACCAACACTATTCAGTAGTATTAGCAGCAAAAAATACATTTTGCATCCTGGGGATTACCCACTGAAGCGTACAGTGTGACAAAACCAAAAGTCTTTTTCCCAGTATAAACTGATATTTGTTTTTACATCCTGTAGGTGTCAAAAGAAAAATGAAACCTGATGAAAGGTTGAAGCCTGAGAAAGTATCTTGGCAGCCGTCACATCAGGCCCTTTTCCAGAACACAGTAATTCTTACGATTTTTGAAGTGAAGACTGAAATAGACAAAGGACTTCTAGCTGTGCACTTTCTTTCTCTTTTCAGGTAGAAGAAAAAGCTTTCATCTGTGTTTCAGAACCAGACTTATTTCCAATTTTTGCACAGCACATAGATGATTTCTGGAATCCACCGTCAACAGACATTTCTGAGATCAGCTGCTTAGCCTGAATAAGAATGAATCTAATTCTAAATGTAACTAATTACCCAGTCTTGTAAAGAATGTGGAACTATGAAATGATAATACTCCTTTATTCTGAAACATGAGTTTACTGCAGAAATCACTGAGAGAGGAAAAAACCAAATCCCTTTGGGCAGCCTATTCCATAATAAGGTTTCCTGTACCTTCCTTTCACTTAAATATTTGCTGTATTAGATAATAATTTTTATGCCTCCCAGTGCAAATCTTTTGTTACTCACTGTGGTGGACATAGTTTATAAAACACAGTCCATAATCACATGTTATACATCATTCCTTCAAGGTCATACATGTTTACATGTCAGGCCCAGTGCTAGTGAATGAGTATCTCAAATGTAATTTCTCAGCTGCCTCATCTAGCTTGCTACCAATACCTAAGTTGGTTAAAACCACCTGAAATACACTTTTTGCCAACATATATTTCCCAGAAAAGCTGGTACAAGGGCAGAAGGCTTATCTGCCCCAATATCACTTGTTCACATAGACCGGAGAGATACTTTGTCCCATAGCATGTGACATGACCATGCACCCAAAGAGGGGCTAAGTCCTTTCCTGATTACAAAACGTGGTGGCAGCACACATTTCTACAAATCAAACAAATTTGTATTGTGTTTTATACAGGGAGAAATAGGAACCAGTGTTTCTGGAAGGAATTTCTGTTCTACCTCCGTTTATGAACAAATAATTGGGCACAAAGGGAACAGATCAGTCTATCAGAGCAGCCAGGTTTTGTGCTACTACATCAATGCAGAACAGTTTTTGTTGTTTGTCTTCTGAGTAGATTTAGTGTGGTCCTCTGGACTAAACATTTCCATTAGATATGTGGTTTGAAGTCAGTCAGACCACCATCACCAAGAGTTGGAACAAAGCTTCTGGCATCGTAAACTGCATTTGAGCTATATTCTAACATTGTTCTTAGTTCTCTGTTTCTTGGAAATATTCAATGCATCTTTGGGGACTTACTCCACTTCCAAATTAGAGTTTTACTAAAGAAGAAAAACTCTACTGAACCACAGGTAGAGAAATAAGATGGCCACCCGCTATTAAACCAAACCTTTACTGTTATTTGATTCTGATGCAGAGAAGTAACTAATCTTGTGCCTACATGCGTGAGCACTGGCAATAACTGTTCTGTCTGGAGAGACTTTGTGCAGCACTGAGACATCTGGCTCTTTAGTGGGAATGAAATAACGACACCTGAGGAATCCCAGATCTATGACTTTGAGGAGTTTGCAAATGTCAATCATCTGCCAGTAAAATATTTCCCAAGCTAATGTATTCCAAACTGGGATTATCTTTCAGACCATAGATTGTTTAATAAAACTCCATTAGCACAAATGTTAACAAGTGTAACACCAGACAGATGTTTTTATGCAGTTTATCACCCAGCTTGTATAAAAGCATAGGGACTGTTAAATCTAAACAGCCTTTTCTCTGGCACACTGCATCTGGGCCTATTAGACCTGTCCACACCCAGACGGTATTTGGAAGAGGTAAGCTATGAAATTTGATAGCATCTGCCTTGAGAAAGCATGACATGGTTAGTCTGAAAATCTTATTCTTTCCTGCTTTTATGTAAAGTGATGGCATGTCGCTGAGAATCCTTGGTGCAGAAAGTGTAGAGGCAAGCACATCTCTTCTCCGAAGGAGCCTTGTAGGTTCAAGTGTGTAGGTATATTGAGGACAGGATTGATCAGTGTTGTCTCATCTCCGGCATCATTGTGAAAGGATCAGTGCATCTAGATGTCTTGATCTCTCATTACAGCCAATATACCTGCATTACAGGTTGCCCAGAGAGGTTGTAGAGTCTCCCTCCACATCCAGAACTATCTGGATGCTGTCATGTGCAATGTGCTCTTTGATGACTCTGCTTGAGCAGTGAGGTTTGATCAATGACCCCACTGCAGTCCCTTCTGACCTTATCCATTCTGTTATTCTGTGATTTCAAAAAATGACCAAATACTACTTTGGTATAAGTCTGAATAGAATCATTGACTGACTGTCAGAATTACAGAGATCATTGCCTGTCAGTGTCATATATTGCTGATTAAATCTAGATTTAGTGTGTAACTCTCCAGAAATAAACATTAGAACACAAAGCTTTGCAAGCCACGAATATATTTAGACACAAATCAGCCTTGATTTGTACTTTGTATAGCATACTGGATTAACTGAGGGGAGTGTATTTTCTATAACTTCTATTATATAGATGTTGTTATATTATTTTCATGTGATATTATTTCAATTAAAGTCATACATTTGCAGGCATAGTAGGTGATCTTATTTTGAAAATAACACAGGCCAATATCCTCAGATCTGCCCCATAATCTATTCCAGGGTGATACAGGATCTCCAAATCTCAATAGAAGCAAGAATGGGGAAAAAAAGGAGAGGTCTTCATGCTAAATCTCCTACTGAAGTGAAAAAACATTTAAGGAAGGAACTCTGACCATTACTCTACAAGGCTCATGAAGATCAGCGTTTTTTCTGTTATCTCTGTGAGATATTTTCAAATGAAAAAGAATGTCTGCTGAGCACTAAACAGTACCTGAAATGTTTCCTGAGAAATCTGCCCAGCTTCATTTATGGCAGTGTGTTTCTGCTGTTGTTTCAGTGCATATGTAACAGACCACCTACTACTGACTCATTTCTGTTCATCAAACATACTTTTTCCAGGGTCTTAGTGCTTCCTGATGTGACTTCAGGACAGCACTGGTAGATACTCTTATGCTGACTTCTCAAAGTGTGATTTTCAGTAAGATAACTGGCTTGAAACTAGGTTTTCTGTTGTGAAAACAAAACAGTTAGCTAAAAATCCCCATTTTTTATAGACTGTAGCCTACCTGTTAGTTAATTTATCCCTTTTTTGGTAATAAGGTTGTTTCTAAGAATTAAAAATATTCTTACAATTTTTATAGCTGAAAATGTGTAAAATATTTATTAGTAGTTTACATTCTCATAATCTGTATGCATGTAATTTTTACACATAAAGGCAGAGGAAATAGGTTTTGTTTAAATCATTTTTAGATACCTCCCACTTGAAAACTGGAAGACACTGCAGATTGTTTTCTTTCTGGATATCTGTAGCTGTCAGCTTAGTAAGTGTATTTGGTATCTTTTATTGTATGGGGTGACTCTGAACTGCACAAAATTTGTCTTATTTTTATCCATCACCACTTCGGTCAAATTCTGGAAGGAAGAGAACTTAAGACACATCTTACGTGTGATAACACTGAAAAAAAAAAAAAAAAAGGAAGCTGTGGATTTCTGTGCAATCTTTGTCAAGAGTTTGTATGAAATACTAATTTTCAATACAGAAGAATGTTTCTTTTTTTAATCATCTTCCTCTTTACTATTAATGAAGTGGAATGGTGAACTGAGTTGAAAATGAATCACTACATAAATAATTTGAGAGTAAAACTGAAGCACAAGAAAATATTGGTTATTATTTTGCATTTAAATAATCCTCTATGCATCTGTTACAGCAATGCATTCATTTTCAATTCAAATTATCTCATAGCGCAATAGTATCTGTATCATATCACTCAGAGATTAACAAATACCTTGTCCCAAATACCTTTTACAAAAATAAAAATCCAATAATTCAGTGGATAATTTGCTATCAGTACTTGCAAATATGTTTTACATACAATTTCATCTCCAAATTCTACTCTGGATTCTTTCTCAAATGCAGTAAATTTGTCTAGCAGATTTATTGTATCAATTATTTTTAAAACCAAATAAAACTTTCATAAAAATGTTTCATTGTAGATTTTGTTATACAGGTCTCATAGATGAAACGCTTTGCGTGTTAAGGCTTTGATACAGAGTATTGGCAGAAGGGTTTTGCTAGCATAGTGATCTGGAACCGCATGCCTTTTGGTGTGTGATCTCTCTTTAGATCAGCCTCAATTTAGATGGTAGGACATTCAACAAAGCATGGTCTTTCAACCAGTGCCATGCTGTGAGAGACACTTGTGAGATTTGAGTGGAAGTTTGAGAACTAGACTAAATGTGAGTGGTCTGGAATGGTGAGAGGAGAAGTGATCTTAAGCCTCATACTGGGAAACTGCACATAATAATTGCCACCTTAGGGATAACCAAAGAAGGCATGCAGTGGGTTGTTTGCATTGCAGATGAATAACAACGGACAGTCTGAACCATACCCATGACATCAAGCTGCATCAACATCTCTGGACAGTCTCCAAAATCCAGGGTGACCTGAGGCATGACATCTTGATTTCACTTTGTCTTTGTACAGAGCCTGATCATGTAGGAAGGATTCAAGACATCTTATCTAAATTGTACTGGTCATGTGATGTTACTGTAATAACAAATGAAATAGATGAAGTTTACAGACTTCATTGCTGAGGCCTACCTACGCAGTAGGTAATAATTTAAAAATAATTTTTAACTTTTAAAACTCATATGTGAGGTTTCCTCATTTTAATACAATTAAAGCAGCACCATCCCAACTATCTACCAGCATCTGTAAACAGACAGTTCATTCATTACTTAAATTGACATCAGCAGTACCACCTGCCTCCACAATCACAATGTTTGCCAATCTGGATCTCTCTGACTAGGGCGAAACATCATCTCTGTTGCTATGCTGTGTTCAGCAGTAGTGCTAAAGTCACTGGACCAAAACCAGTCACCGGACCAAAACCAGTCACCAATTATGCTAGGTGTTGTAAGTGAATGACAAGAGATGATAACTCTTTGGAGCTAGAGTGAGTACACGATCTGAATAACGAAATGGATGGAAAAGGGAGAAAAGACAGGGGCAAAGTGTCATTATTCCCATTTTACTAAAAGGAAACTGTAATATAACAAGGTTAGGAAAACAAAGATTGTATAGATCTGGGTTTTGGAGATGGATCTCCTTGATTAGTCTTCTATTAAATCTGACTTAATAGAAGACTAATTTTATATTCCTACATCCCACTGACATCAATTTGAGTTACCCTTTATAGAACTGTGTGAGAAGTGAATTGCATTACAAGGAGGAACTCCTATTCTTATGACTATAATCACACTCCTGCTTTCCAGTTACTCTGGAAAGTATTTGAATATTTGAATTCCTGTATTTGAATTCTTAGTTACTATCAGGCTTTTACCTATGGTATGATTTTCCTAGAGTTTACAAATATCATAGTTGTTCTAAAAAACCAATTTACAGTATAAAACATAATAAACAAATTTTAACATTAGACAGTACAGAAAAACAAGATTGCTTTCACAGTCAAAAGAAGTACTGCTTTGGACAGAATATAGATATCTCTAAAATACGTTTCTTATATTTGTTTTTTCTTCTAAATGTATTTTTAATTTGGATTTTTTTGACCTTGGCTATTTTACCTTTTCTTTCTTAGAACAATTTGTTTTGCTCCTTCATAACAAAGAGCGCATAACAAAGGTTTCTCTGAATTTACATAAAGTAGAAGTATGTGTTTTTAAGGCTTCATATGTGGAGGACAATGCTGGATCCTCACAACAAAAACTCTTTGTCTAGACTTTGCTGTAGTCCCATACACATAATGTCTTTTGCACATCTGCAGGATACCCCACTCTCTCCCTGTGTTTGGTGATGATATTGCAAGCTGGATGCCAGATGGGTCTGGCCTGCCAACATTACCTCCTGCTGAGAAGACCTCAGTAGAAGCAGAGACAGCTGATGTTACTCAGCACAGCTTGGTGGAAGAATATGGAGGAACTTTATTCTAAATCTGTGTTTTGGACATCTGCTTCTTGCACCTGCCTACTCAAACTGATTTGCTTTGCTTGACTGCCTGTGTGACTCTTATGCAGAACTGGGAGATACCTATTTAAAGGATTGCTCTCTGGAGCCACTGAAGTGATTGAAATTATGTCCCTGCAGGAAGCATTTGCTTGCTTGATTTTCTCTACCTCTTGGTCATGATATGACCTCAGAGGAGTAAGTAACCTGCATGCAGTCTGTTCAGAATTTTTTTTTTTGTCAGGTACAAATATTATCATCACAATTCTTGCTTTCATTTTCCTAAATAATTGCTCCATTGACTGTTATTTTGTTTGAAAGGTCATTCTGTTTTAATCAGCTTTGGCAGAGGAACCCTACTTTCTACACATAGTTAAGTGTGAGTCATCTTCCAAATACAGTTTAATCTTTAATCTTAATTACTACACTGAGACTGAGTTCCTGAAAGATGTATACCATTCTTCTAAGTATTAATTTATCTTTTTACAATTACTAGGTAGGGGTCCTTCCATATATGTGTCTACTTTTCCCTTTGTGCTTCCTTGATGTAGAAATTTATTCTTGTCCATCTGTAACCTGAAAATGGGTTTGGTAGGTGTCTGTGCTGAGTCAGTCTGACAGATTCGACGGGTAGTGATTTGACTCATTCAGCCAGATCTTGAGAGAAAAAGCAGATACCTATTTGATGCGTATGAGCACAGAGACCTGTTTTAAATGACGACTAATTGAGGCAAACCCTGACACCAGTGTAAAGCATTATGTTCATATCTCCAGATGTCCCATTGTTTTATGTGCCTAGGCAGTCTAGGGTTTTAGTGATGTTAAGTAGCATGGAATTTATTAATTACCAATTACTAAAATCTTAGCAAGCTTTTAATAATTTGCTAATTTTCCAGGTAGATAGATTTTTCAACTGGCAATATTTTAAATCACTTTATTATTAAAACTTGCAGAAAAAAACATTCTTGTAAGTTTTGGGAAAACAGGCCATGTATACTTTCTCTCATACAGACACAAAAGCTCAGTCCTATTCTTCCAGCTCTACAACACAAAAGCAGTGCTTATATTTAGAAAATAATATCCCTGTTTCAGCTGAAAATAATTTAAAGTTGCCTTTGCTCTGCTCGTGCCTTTCCTTTGGGATGGCAGAATTTAAGCCTGGAAGAGCCAAGGCTGTAAACTGTGGCTCCCTTCTACTCCAGCAAAGGGCTTGTCCCTAGCTAACAGAGGGCCAGGAAATGGTAAAGGTTCACAATCTTGCTGCCTCAAATCTGTGTCTCTTGAAAGGATAAAGCAGACCCAACTAAAGCAACAATTGCATGGGGGAGTTAGTTATTTACAACAATTCTACATTCTGCAAACTAATGTTAATTAATAAATTGTGAACCAATTGTCTTGCCAGTCAAATTTTCCAAAATGCTGTTTGATATTATGCCTACTGACACTAGATGAAGATGAAAAATTGTCATAGGAAGATTATATTGATAAAAGAAAATGGGAGAACTTCTTGTGGGAAGATAATAAAGAAAACAAACAATAAACAAATAGCACAAATTAGCAGTGGGGGTAATACCAATTTTGCCCCTCTCCGCAGTTTAGGTGAAGATATTGGTCCTTCAGATGAGAGAGGAGTGATGCTTGCTAATTCTAAGAGATGTTGGTTTCTTAGATGCTCTTGCTGAGTAACAAGTCTTTAAGAATTCCCTTGGGGATGCATGAAAATGGGAAAAATTGGAAACAAACTCATGTTAGTCCCATTAGAAATAAGACTGTTTGCATGTGCTGCAATGAAGTTACTTGGAGTTGTCTTGAAGAAAGCGTAAAGGACTCCACTTATTGAAATGTCACACAGGTTCTTTTTGAAATTTGCCTAAATGCAATTTAGTAATAGGAGGATCCAGCATACTAGGAAGAGAAGTAAGATGGGACAAAACAAAAAGCCAAATTTCTCAACTTTTAAAGTATTTTCCTGTAGAAAAGGAATAAGCTGAAGAAACAAATTTAGCTAACCTTGGTTAGGTGAATCTGATGTTAAATCATACAGCAAGATACCTTTCCCTGGTTGTGGGAAGTAATGGTGATTTTGGCAGATACTCTGGAGACTGTTAATTCAGTTTTATTGTTCAATGCTTGCCATTTACAAGATTTCATAAGAGCATTATTTAAGTACACAGAAACAGTTTTACCATTTAGCTGAACATCAGATAGACTGCTTTGCTCAGTTTGCTTTTAGCAGAAATGGCAACACAAGATGGTCCACTTTTTCATACGTCTTTTTTTCTACTGCATGTAGAGCATCTAAAAAGCTGCAAGTGATCTTCTTCAGTAGGAATTTTTCCTGATACAAACATGAAAGCTGCTTTTCATGACCACATGATGGTTTTTGCCAGTTGTTCAACAGTCTTAAAATGACCTGAAGTTGCAGTACTTCAAGTAAACATAATGATGACATCATGTTATAACATGTCACTAATCCAACCAGGCAACCCACATTTCTAGATCATCAGAGCGAACTAAATTACTGTTGTTTCATTTTGTCATTAATGGCTCAAACCAGCTATGATTTGATGAAGTACAGAGCCTTTTACAATTGCTATCTCTGATGAACATTAAGATCACAAACATGGGTGGTATGTGTCTGGCAGAGTAGGTGATTAGACACAGGCCTGACCTGCATAGAGGCACTGTACTGGGCTTCTTTGAACAGTTGTATTAAGTCAACACATTTGGCCTGAAAGATAATTTGGGCACTGAGAGTGCAATTTTTGCATCCAGAATGGGAAATCTGGCTGCAATAACAGTTATAGAAGACTAATGCTGTGCTTGAACTCAGATAGAAGATCTCAATCCCGATCTGTAGAAACATATTTAAGGGAAGGGAAAATTACAGGGAAATTATGTTTCTAAGCATTTAGACAAGTCTAGAAAAAATTAATTGGATTATCAGATGAGGTTGTTTCAGAGAGATATCTTAGTGGGTGGACACTGACTTTTGCTATAAATATGTATGTATAATACAAATGTTATCACTTTGCCAGAAGGGTCAGAGGACAGGAGAGAACAGTCTGTGCCAAAGGACAGGTCTCTTATATAGCTCACAGATGCAAAGCAATCAAGTGCACGTGTTGGTCTGTGTATCTAAATGGGGCACTATTTTAGAACACTAAGAGAACAACAAGAAATAGGAATTTATAGCCTTGGCAAGAAAATATCAGCAGGCATGGGTAGTTAAACATCATACATGAATGTCTGATGATAAAAACAATCCCTTTGAAGAGGGACTGAAAGCCACATTCCTACTTTTTTAATTGTCATTAATATCTTCTTAGGCTTAATCTCATGAAAAAATGTGAAACTTGATGATGAGATATATTAAAACTGGTGAGTTGAAAACAAAGAGAGGGTTGGTCCACAAATTAGACCTCTGTGAAGTAAAAATATCAAGCTGTAAGTATCAGCTTGCCTCATGGGATCATTCATTCACAACCAGGTATGCATAATCTTGTAGGATTTTCATCATCATGTCTATTTATGCACAGCAAATCATGCAAAGATGCATGAAATGCACCTGTTGTTTTAGGACCTACTCCCCTTTGCGATTTGTCTTTTTCCTTGTCTCACTATAAGATTTTAAGTGGCATAAAGCACATTTTATTAGAATATCAAGAAAATGCTACACTGCAGTTTTTAAGTCTCTGAAGTGATAATGCTTAAGAATCACTGAAATATTTAATCTGCATTTCTCCAAGTACGTTTTGATCTGATTAAGGTGTGTTTTAGGAAGTGCAGTTCTAATGACCATAGAAGCAATAAAGCATTCACATAGGACAGCAATTGTTGAAAAAAACTCCTCAAATTCTGGCCTTCTAAATTTCCACAGCTTTTCTTTATGTGGACATTGGCAATTTTTGTGTAGATGAGGCATCATTTCAACAGTGATATTAGAACACTGAGATGTCAATGTAGTAAAATACGGAAACCAGTATCTTGTAAAGATGACCAAAGCACCTGAGCATTCTCTGTGGACAAATTCTTTCTTTCCCCATTCCTCACAGACATATGCATGGCAGATTTAAGAGAAAACTGTCGTTGAATGGTTATAGAGTTTTTTATCTTTCCTGGCTATTTTCATCAGTGAATCATAGAGTTGAAATCTTAGTTGAGAGTTCTAAAATTTTACTTGGATCTCCTTAAAAAAAAGTGATTCAACTCCATGATTCTAGGCATGATGAAGATGACAAATATTGTCCTTTTAAGATTCGAACTCTACAACCCCATATGCCCACATTGAGGAAAACTGACAAGTATGTATTGTGAAGAAAATTCTTTCAGTCTTCAGGCACAGTGGCTCTT
Source organism: Formicarius rufipectus (assembly GCA_013399695.1). NCBI lineage: Eukaryota > Metazoa > Chordata > Aves > Passeriformes > Formicariidae > Formicarius > Formicarius rufipectus. The sequence continues at coordinate 598,598 of VXAU01000433.1, read as the reverse complement.
CAAGTCTATCAAAGTCTGATGCTTTTCCTTTGTTTTCACTGGTTTAAGATTCTTGGAGGCTAGAACTACTTTAGTGGAGAAACATTGAGTTCTGTGCTGTGGCAACAAATACAATTATGTTGTTTTCTTTCTAGGGGGAGAAAGAAAACATTTTCTTATTTCAATTTTCTTCTATGTTGGGGTCAATCATAGGTCAATTTAAAGATAAGTAATTATTTTATTTTGATGCATTGAGCTGTTGAGAAACTGCTGCTAATGGCAGTATTTATCCACAAATCCATACCAACTATACTGTAGTTTAATATTGACTTTTTGAAATTATAAACCCAAGAGATTAGAAGGCAATTCCACACCAATCCAGATAAAAATCATATTAGAGTAAAAGCAGAAGTTTTTACAGATCAGTAATTCTGCATTTTGACAACCTCCCTGCAATGTTGGAGCTTCAGTTAAGCAGTCAAAGGAAAAAATCATGCTAAAGGGTAGACAGACTTTAAGGGTGGGTAGGGTAGAAGAATAGGTGATGTATGCTGAGTTTAACAAGGGCTTATACGTGCCATCAAAGTTCCTTTCCATCACAACACAGCTAATGAAATTAGAGATATCTTAAATTCAGTTACTTTACTGTCCTAAAGGAGAGAAGACATAATGGGTAAGAAAGGTAGTATCTTGTATTGTGGAAGTAGAAAACGAAATCTAACCATTGCAGCAGGGTTTGTCTAAAGTGAACAAAGTATTTTTCCTGTCCATTGAATTTTTACAGTAGACAGTGTCTGATAGTTTCTTCCTGCTTTTAAGGGCAAAAAACTGCTTTATTCATGTTAGGCATTTCAGTTTTATCTGAAGTAATACACGACATTGCATTTAAGTACTGTGTGTAGTGTGACTTTTTTTTTTTTCATTTGAAGTATAAGACAAAATTACAATAAGTTTTCTTAGATAATGCATGATCTTTTTCTTTTGTTAGCTTTGCAATGAACATCTCTGTTAGGCGGTAAAAACTATTACCCTTTTCTCAGATACATTATTTATAACTGTAAGAATGTTCTTCATCTTTCTTATGATAAATTCGTACTGATTTAGGTAAATTCCTAAAGATGAAAGTGTATTGCCATTTGTAACTTACACAAATTCTTATACTGGACTTGAACACTCAGGTGTTCTTTATTTCTGGAAGCGGTGCTTAGAAGGTCTGGTTTGAGCCTTAGTTGCTTTTGTGTGACCTACTGGCTAAGAAAACACAACTGGAAAAGATTCATACTCAAACCAAAGTGAGCTGATGAAGTGATGACCAGTAATGTATGTGGAAGGACATGTACAAGACTAACAACTTAGGTTTTTTAATACTGTTGAAAAAGGAATTGTTTTGCTGTGAAAGATCAGACAAAAGTTCTTTGAAGTTTATAATTATATGTAGTCTACCTATCACAACTCATCACTTAACCACGGGTACATTCTAAACTTAGTGAGATTGACAGCCTCAGTAGACTATTGCAAAGGAAACTACCTCACACACTATTTGTGTGATGGCAAGAGTACAGGTTACGTCCAAGTATATAGCAATTAAAACATTCATATTTTAGTAAGATAGTGTTCCATTTGATCCAATTTATTTTTACTTACACATGCAGAAACACATAATGTCATTTGTGAACATGCTTATTACTGGAGACAGAAACATTTTTTAAAAAACCAAATATTTATCATTAAGTACATCACCCTGAAAAGAGTGTTCTCTAAGACTGGAAAAGAATTCTGAATCAAAATAGTACCTGGTGTCTCTTGTTCTTAGCTTGATCTCAGCTGTCTGATAGAGTGGACAGATTTCTGCAGTTTTTATTTAAAAGTCTTTTTTTCTCTTAATTTTGTTCATCACTTTACAGGAAACCAGTGTGGCAATAAAATATCACAACCAACATTAATCTTCAAGTCCCAGCTACAATCTATTTAAAATAGAGGTCACTGGCCACAAACAAGCTTTATTTGAAATAAGTAGCACTGCTTGTTTCTTACTGAGTACAACTCCCNCCTATGGCTTCCTATGAAGGTACCAATTAGTTGCTTAACAAAAGAAGTAAATAACAAAAAGCTGAACTAGACGAATTATGAAATCACTATATCTAAACAGAGTAGTCCATTACTTTTACTGTCACAGTAATGTAATTTATAAATTAATTTTCATTTTTTATGCTTTAAAATTATTTACATCTGTAACTAAAATGTTTGATTTTAAATTAAAAAAAAAGAAAAAAAGAAATTTACTGAAGTTTGAAGATTAATAGAATGCAAAACCTGTGAGCAGAAGTTAAAAATAAAAAACTTTTGGGTTAAATTTTGTATAAGATGACATATTATTTGGCTAAGTTCTTGACAAGATTGCAATATTAGCCTAATATTGAAGTAAAATACTTTCTAGCAGAGATTCTTTTATTGTTTTCCCTGCAGAAGGTTCACTGGACACTGAACAGTCTATTTCTGAACAAAATAATCTTTTTAGAATTGAGTGTTGCAGAAGCATCAGAGATATATTTCAAGTTAGTTTGAAGAGGATTGGAACTCTATTGAATAACATTTAAGAATACATCCTTAACTGTTATTTTCAGTTGGTTAGNACATTTTTTAAAAAACCAAATATTTATCATTAAGTACATCACCCTGAAAAGAGTGTTCTCTAAGACTGGAAAAGAATTCTGAATCAAAATAGTACCTGGTGTCTCTTGTTCTTAGCTTGATCTCAGCTGTCTGATAGAGTGGACAGATTTCTGCAGTTTTTATTTAAAAGTCTTTTTTTCTCTTAATTTTGTTCATCACTTTACAGGAAACCAGTGTGGCAATAAAATATCACAACCAACATTAATCTTCAAGTCCCAGCTACAATCTATTTAAAATAGAGGTCACTGGCCACAAACAAGCTTTATTTGAAATAAGTAGCACTGCTTGTTTCTTACTGAGTACAACTCCCTAGGAGAGCAAAATTTGACTGCTCTCTCTNGAGAAAAATTTTCCTTCCCTTTCTCTTTTTTTTTTTTTTTTTTTTTTTCCTATGGCTTCCTATGAAGGTACCAATTAGTTGCTTAACAAAAGAAGTAAATAACAAAAAGCTGAACTAGACGAATTATGAAATCACTATATCTAAACAGAGTAGTCCATTACTTTTACTGTCACAGTAATGTAATTTATAAATTAATTTTCATTTTTTATGCTTTAAAATTATTTACATCTGTAACTAAAATGTTTGATTTTAAATTAAAAAAAAAGAAAAAAAGAAATTTACTGAAGTTTGAAGATTAATAGAATGCAAAACCTGTGAGCAGAAGTTAAAAATAAAAAACTTTTGGGTTAAATTTTGTATAAGATGACATATTATTTGGCTAAGTTCTTGACAAGATTGCAATATTAGCCTAATATTGAAGTAAAATACTTTCTAGCAGAGATTCTTTTATTGTTTTCCCTGCAGAAGGTTCACTGGACACTGAACAGTCTATTTCTGAACAAAATAATC